>NW_019379495.1:624997-658312 GCF_000648655.2 Copidosoma floridanum
TTATTATTATTATTATAATGATTCATAATTATGACACTGTGATTAGCAGATTTAGTCAGCTAGCATCGAAACAATGAATAATTAAATTTATGAATTGTATACGAATGATACATTTGATCAGTGATCGGTGATGTACATTTTATCAATATATTGATAAAATTTCAATTGTTAAAGGTAAAAGAAACAAAAAAATATATAAAATACAACAATGCGATTATTGGCTCGTGAGTACCAAATTTGCTAACTGACTAGTCATAGAAAAGAGACACGCACTACATTAAATGTATCTGACACGCGGGTGGCGCAACGCGACACCGATTGTTATATACACAACTACAGGGCAAAAGCTTGTATAACCACAGCGTCAATCAAAGGGATGAAGGGACACATGTGACTATACTGGAAAAGCACCAGTGTACGATATAATATATAGGTCGCTTCTGTTTCTCCTTCCTCTTTGGCATCGAGCCCGAGGTAAATAATTTGTCCGCCCGTCTGTATGCATGTACGTGCAATGCCAACCTCGTAGACCAACTTCTTCTGCAGAAATGATAATAGATGCTAATGCAACTAGCGTGGATAGCTGGATTTTGCAATAGTTGCGAAAATTGGCCTTTCTACTTGTTTCTGTTGTTTGGTTGGAGACGACAAATATCCTTTGAGTGCATTTTTGGACTTGAAATTCCTCAAATTGGTCAAATTTTGCTCGAGTGTCCCGGCCAATGGCCACTGAGGTACGATAAATTTTTTGTTCCCTAGTTGGCCATTTTCCATTGATATACTTGCGTTTACTGATGAGGTAGCAGTTGCTTTTATTTCATTCGTGTATCGATAATACACTAGTCCAACATAAAATTGAGTATCGAATAAATAAACGTAAGCAATACATGAGCAAAAAAATTGAAAAAAAAAAAATCAACCAATACGAATATTTCGTACTTGTTTAAAAGAGTATGTTATTTAATTTTAAAGTACACACCTGTAAAGTGCTACTTCACGCTACATTATTAATGTGCCGTATTTTAGTATATCATAATATAGTAAAGTGACGATTTTTCATACTGTAAACACTTGAAAAATAATTTGTTCCAAAAAACACGTGCCACGTAAAAAAATGTTCACTCATCTGTACCAGCAACATGTAAATTTTACTCAACACCAAGCAAACAAATACCGTCAGCAATTAAAATTCGCACAACTGACTCGTAACTTATGCAATGAAATTATAATGCATTCGGCTCACCTCGAAGATAAATATGACTCACCGTGTCCTGAGAACAAAAAGGTTTGCGAATCCAATCCTGTGAATTCATCATCCCACCAATGACGGATCGATCGAGCGCTGCGCAAAGTCTGCATTTACACACGCCAGCCCACTACACGTACTTACCTAGAGAGAATTTCGAAATCGCAGCGGCATGAAATTCACCGTGTCTCTCACTCGTTCCCCGTGTACACACGACACGTATATGTAGGTGTCTGTATATTGTATACGTACAGTACAGTATAGCAGGTACAACACCAACCAACAGCGTGTTCGTCGTCCTCACCGACGGTACTTTGACCCAAGGTGCGCAAATGCGGCTGGTCACCATCGCGCGTCGATGTATACCGTGTATTATACACCCTCAAGCCTTCAAGCTGTCGTAGTAGCGGGGTATATGTGTGTATTTGTATACGCCCAATACGAGCAATTGGCAACAATGTTGCACCTCGGGCGAGTGTGAATCTCCTATACGTGGAGAAAGGCATTGATGCCTTGTGTGTATACAGAGATGCAAGGCACCGTACCGTATAAATGCAGAGGGGCACGAAGGGCTGCCCCGATGCACCCCTAATTCGATAGATGTCCCTTTCCTCGCTGGTTAGATATTTTAAATACTTCGGGACGAGATGAGAAATGTAAAAATTATTTCAATCGGGCATGAGGGCATCTTGAAATGGTAATTTTCGTCGGATAAGTGCCGTCGTCTCCGGGGCTATTTGGCGCTTATGGCGCTTATGCGCTCCTGGCGCTTATGTGGCGAATGCTATTTTTCCTACCGAGGGCACACCAGCCTCTCAAAAACGCCCGAGGTAGGAAAAAGAATTTTTCATTACTAAACGGTACGGAAACTCTTCGATCTCACTCCGATTTTGTAGTCTTGAGAAATCCTATTGACGCGATTTTTCTGCTCACCGGTCGATCGCCCGCTTTTTTCGAGATCATGCACCGTATTTGTGCTTTTTCGAGGAAGCACAGTTATATATAATACTAGGAGATGAGAAAAAGACAGGTCAGTTCGTTCGTCGCCCCACATCCATACGTACCGATCTGAGCTGAAAAATCGGACACATACCCGCACATTCCTTGCACTGAAGGAAATTCGTCGATACGTGGGGTAATTGTCGCAGCCTGAAAACGCGGGATAAACTCGAGGAGTAATTAATTTAACGTCAAAGGGTGCAACGGGATCGAGCACAGTAGTGGTAGTCGCTCGAAGCACCACCGATACAAAAAATTGCTCGTGAGGTTGGGAAGGTGGAGTGGGAAAACTCATTATCGACGACAATCGACGCTAATGTTGCCCCGCGAAACTCGACAATGGGTCGGTCTCTCTCTCTCTCTCTCTCTCTCTCTCTCTCTCTCTCTCGCTCTCTATTGAGTTTCCGAGTGAATGACGGATTTTAAAACACGACTTTACAGGTGAAAAGTGAAAAGTCAGTTGCACGCGGTTATTATCAACTCGCGGGTAGATGCAGTTTATATGCTGCATCGTTTAGGACGTTGCAAGCGGTACAGGAAATAATATTGTAATTATGAAAACGGGATAATTGGTACGAATTCCAATTATTAGATGGTACATTTTGTTGAATTTTGTTTGAGGTCATTATATTATTTGAGATCATCGGCACTGGCCCATTAGCGTAGCCTAGTTGGTACAGATTGTTAAGAGTCTCGTGTAATGAAAAAGACACATGTAGTGTTCGATGTTCGAGACCCAACAATTTCTGTGTAAAAAAAAAGGTCAGCAATACCTTGTCGAATTTACTCGAATGAACAAAAAAAAAAAAAAAACAAGACAACTTGAGATTGTGATAGTGAAATCGGGTCGTCTTAACCGATACAATAAATTTTTTTCCATCCACTCCCACGGAAACATTTTTGACTTCCTCATACGTGAATACTGATTGGGAAAACCATGTTTTCAACCCATGTATAGGGTCAATCCGTGTGCTAGCAAATCATGGTGAGTGAAAACCCCTTCATGTTATACCCATCCTTTTTTCGTCTTCATTAAAACAAAAGTCAAACCTCGCCTCTCGAGACAATTTTCTTACAAACCTCTCTTATAACTCCATTTGGTGGAGAAAAAAAAATAAAAGCTAGTAAACCCAACCCATACACGTAGGTAAAAAAAAAAAAGAAAAAAAAAGGCGAGCAAAGAGCTCGGAGTGCACAAAAGTCCACCTGCAAAGCACAAAGAAGTCCACGGCTAAATTCTCCATCCGCTCCTTATCCTCTGGCCAAGTTTCTCGCGGAAGTACAAACGCGCGCGGAATCCCTCGTTGGTGAGGTCCCGAGATCCATGAAAGCACTAGACCCCCCCTGAATCTCCCCTTTTCCTGCAGCTTACGGTTGATCAGCCCTCGAGAGAGCTCATACTGGACATGCGTGTAAATACCCATGGATGTATATATACGCGTTCACCGACCACAGTCCGAGTGTCCTGTCTGTATTACCGTTGCAGGAGCGAATAGGAAAATGGTCCGTTTGTGTATACGAACGCGTGAGTATTTGCCCTCTCCCCTCTGCCCGTGTGTGGACTTTTGGGCTGTGTCGCTCCACGCTGTGTATAATATACCGTGTGCTGCTTATGCACACATACTGACATTCAATATTGTACGAGGTTGCGGTGGTCCGTATGATTTTGAGGTTTCGGCCATGGACGCTCGTGATGTTGTTGTTATAGTACCTATGTGCCCTTCGCTCGGTTTTCCGGTATTGATTACCGGGAGAGATGGCAGGAGGAAGTTTTGTTTAGCGTACGAATTTTCAATCGTGTATTTTTTTATGCTACATTCTGAAATGGCCCTTTCGCCAAGTTTTTACCACGTTGATAAGCCAAAGCTTTTTGGTGTTGGGAAATAATTTTATTACATCGCCGATGATTTTATGCACGCGATAATTGATATTGGTGGATACAAGGGTACTGAAATTAAAGTTTTGGTCAATAATGTGTTTAATTAACTTGATTTTGAAAAAGTAGAAACCGATGTCTTAGCTTTTTTTTTTTTTTTTTAACATACATTTCGTCGTCGTTTAGAAGGGATAATAAGGTACCGATTTGACCAAGATCTCCGTTTATCACTAAAATATTTATATATGAAAAAAAAAGATCGAATCGTCCAACATGTCTCATCATCTTTCAAAAACAATCAAGAATAACTCGATCAGTCGTCGAAATAATCTCCCTAACCTGCACCAGCCTCACGCACACACGTATCACCTTTTTCCTGTTGAAAAACGAGTTCAACGCATGATTAAATTATTTACAAACACAAACCTCATCTCCGCCGTGTATCCGTCATCACTCACATTTCCAGCACAGCGGGAAGGTGTGCGATGTTAGCTCAGCGATAAGTAATGAAAAAAAAGTAGGCGCCTATTGGGTCCAAATTGCGTGAACGCTGAGTTTGGTTTCCTTTTCGGTGGCTTAATCCGACAGGTTTTTTTTATTTTTATTATTATTATTTCTTCGAGCGATGACATGAGACGGTGCTGCTAATGAGCGGCAAAGAATCTGGGATTTAATCCGTTTGTGACTTGTTAATAATCTAACGTAACCTTCATGTAATTGCCATGTTTTTTTCAAGCTTATCGACGACGAATTGTATCGTGCGGCCACACACACGACAAATGTACGATTGTGGCAATTTACATCCTGTATATACACATACCAACCGCAGGAAAGAGAACAAACCTGTCAATATTTCAATAACCCATTGTAATATGCTGATTGAAACTCCAGTTGAATGAATAATTACGATTATGGCTTATACTTTGAAATAGCACAAGTGCATCTTAGGATGAATTTCGCTGGATTTAGAAATACGGGCGAACCATCCGTTTTTACATCGGTTCCATGCAAGAATGCTCTCCATCACGATGAATCGTCAATGCCAAGTGCCCCGTGCACGCATAACGTAAAATATCGTTGTTGGCCATTACCGTACGTCGCTCCCGATGACTTGACCCGTTTTCCCTTGTTTATTACCTTAGGGAATCAGCGAGTGATTTGCTCCTCCGATACGTGTATACCTACATTACCCTTTGACAATTGAACGATACCCGGAACATGTCAATTGGCCACATCTCTATAACCTCCCAAATCGATCGTTAAACCTTTTCTTTTTTTGTTTTTCTTCAAGAATTTATGCCACAGCACAGTGAACCGAACACGCTAGGCGCAGAGTCCAGCTGTTCACTTTGACACCGCAAGTTCGCCCTCCCCATTTATACACCTACTCGTAGAGCCCTTATTTTTTTTCCTTATCTCTGGGTTTTTCCCTCCATTTCTCTCTCTCTCTCTGCCCGTGTTCATCCCTCCCCTCTGGCCTCTATTTTTCGTGCTTCCTGCTCCGGCAAAACGAG
The DNA here is from genome assembly GCF_000648655.2 of Copidosoma floridanum. Next base: position 630,633 of record NW_019379495.1, read on the forward strand.
AAAACGAACGAGACTGAATCGAAACGAGGATGAGGAGGACGAAGAGGAGGACAATTTCATCGCCGGTCTTGGACTCTGTAGCCGGGATGGCCCAGTTGCCACGGGCAACCATCCCTTATGAACGGGAAATTCTTGTCCCTTCGAGGAGAGGAGGACTAGTGCGCGAGCGAGAAAAGCTGATTCAGGCAGAGAGAGATAGAAGTGAAGTTTGGCTGGAAAAGGGAAGGATATCCCTCTCACTCGCCGGGGTGAGGGGGAAAAAATTCAATCATCGGATGTTAAAGGGGATGATGTGTACCTATTTCTGTCTTTCGCGGTTTTATCGGGCACGTATACACACGAGGACGGGGGTGACAAAAATTTTGCACCGTGAGAGTACCCTTGAAGTTACCCTCAGGTGGGGGTAGATTTTCGTACAACCCGAAAAGTCGCGCACGTGGCAATTGTCAAAATCACCTGTTTTTCACGCATACTTGTTCAGTATATCACACCAATAAATTATCTCACATCAAAGTTTTAATTGGGGCTTCACGGGGATGTAAGAAGGTAATTTGGAGCCGGTGAGGGAGAGGGGAAGAGGGAGGAGAAAATAGGTTAACGAAGCCACAAGCTAACGTCGAAATTCCTCTCTTCATTAGACGCTCCAAGTTTAATTGACGAGCGCTACAAGTGCTTGAAGTTCGATTGCGAAGTAAAAGAGCCCTCCCCTCCTCTCCTCTGTGGTGATGCTTGCAAGCTCGTAAAATCTCAAGTTCCAGCGTTTGAAAATCGGCAAGTTCTTTAATTTTAATTTTTACCGAGACCAGCGACTATTGTTGACTCACGCGAAACAGAGAGAGAAAAAGGAGACGCGCAAAAAGTGTCCAAGTATCGCGCGCCAGAACGTCATATCCTTCGCGTTCCCCTAAATAAGGGGCTAATGAGTCCTGGAAACAGCACGTAGAAAAAGGCAGCAAAAAAGGGGGAGAGGAGGTCGACGACGACGACTGTGTTGCAGACACCCTTGCGGAGGTGCGCTCGGAAAGAAATAAGATCGGCGAGGTGTACACGCTGTTGTTGTCGTCCCTGTTGTACGGGGGAAACGAGGAGGCAAGACCGATACGGCACCCCCATCGGCGCCGGCGGCAGCGTTGTTGCCTTGCTTTTTCCTTCGACGGCGCGACAGCTCGACGACGCTTTTGGGCTTCTTCTTTTCCCCCTCTGGGAGTCTTTCGTAGAAGTAAACGGAGCTTGTTGAATAAAACGCTCCACTGGGGAGGTTAATATGCGTACGGTACACGGGAGCTTTACTCCGTGCTTCGTTGTGACGCTGGAGGTTTTTTTTTTTTTTTTTTTTTTTTTTTATATTAGTGATCTGGAGACGTGACAGGGACTCAAGGAAGTGGGACGGTGATTTTTACCTGTTGGGAGCTCGTTGTTGCACAATCTATATGTTTTGTTGTCGGTAATGTTGAAATTTTACCAATATTGACTATGCCGTTTATTGACGATTTAAAGAACACATGTTCAAGCATACAAGTGAGCTGCTTAAGGTTGTATATGAGGCCCTACTTACGCTAGAGTGCACGTTTTAAACAAAATTTTTTATCAAGTCTTCTAAATACTTAACGGTAACATTACTGATAAATTACAAACATATAGTGTGGCTAAATCAAGAAAAAATTTTGTTTAAAGAAATCGCTTAATTATTTATAAGAATATAGCCATTTAAAAAAAAAATCTACTGAACGCTTAATGTTAATTAATATAATTGATTTCCGATTTCGATCTGAAACCTCTCATTCTCTTGAAAAATTAATTATCTACNTTTTTTTTTTTTTTTTTTTTTTTTTTTTTTTTTTTTTTTTTTTTTTTTATAATAATTATTACTGCATTAGATATTAATTACGTCAATGAACATATTATTTCTCATGAATAATCCACAATAGCAAACTCATTGTCCGAAAGCTAGGTCTTTCATTCGATTTCATCGTATACCACGCGTTTTATTGCACAAGTAGACCAAAAAAAGTACAATTGTCTTATTGTTTTAAATAAAAAATTGAAATGATAATATTGTGATTTTAATTTATAAATGTATTCCTTGGAAGTGATACAGATCAGAGAGACTCCTTGATGTGATTTTTAGCTTTTGTTTTTTTTAGCAGCAATAAGCGTTTTTAACACAATAATGAAAACGTAGAATAAGCTATCCAATCATTGTTACTGTTACATAATAATTATATTTTTCAATGATGAGGCTGCCTCCATGTGGGTGTCTAACGTAATATATTCTGTTTATTGGATGTTCTTTTAATAGATCCTATTAATCGTCCTGCCTTAATTACAAATCTTTGATGCGTGAATTTAAAAATGCCATGAATCGAAAAAGCAAAATTCCAATGAATGAACAATACATCCAAACGATTATTATTGGTAATCGTCCCCTCCCGCCCCTCCTTTCCATCTATGTACGACAATACCAATCGTGCCAAAAGATGGGAAACACGAGTACAGTAATGCTGCAGCAGCAGAACAGAGATCAGAGAGCGAACGAAAGCTCAGTACACCGCTCAGTAGCTGACGCTTCAAATACGCCATAGCCCCGAGGGCGACGAAAACTCCTCGGCTACAACTTCCCCGCGAAACCTACCCCCGTTCATACGTACAATACACTATACATCCACTCTTCTTCTTCTTCCTCTTCCTTTGGTATCGCGTACATATACCTGCAAGCGCGAAGAAGAAATACATTCGCTAATCCAGCAGGAAATCGGTACCTGGAGCCTGGCCAACTATTTTCATTGCACGTCCTTATATATATTCGCTGACGTCGCGTGTTGGAGGGCCAATCTTCCCCCCCTCCCTTATTTTTTGCCCACACGCAGACACTTGCAAAAACTCACTGGGTCGTACTATAGACTGCGCTTGTTTTTTTTTTTTCAAGTTATTGTTTAGGCCGAATCAAAAGTTTTTCAACCTCTTTCAAAGAGCAAATCGGTGTCCCCGACATTGGTGAATCTCAATTTTATTCCCTTCCAAGTGGATGATCATTTATCATTCAGCCATACGTAGTGAAGATCGCAAAATTATCTCCCAACTTTATAAATAATCGGACCACCAATGCAAACATACACCCTCGCGCCTCATCCAAATAGATCGGCAGGTGGTGTTGGCCAATTTCTCGATTCTAGCATATCCTCCTGCTTCGAGTGGCCGTATTTTCCGTTAATTCCGCAGCAGCTGTGGCGTATATGTACATATGCCGGTGTAGGCACAGGAAGGATCCACCCGAGCGAAAGTGACGCAGCTTGCGATTCTCGGAGCGCGGAATCCGGCGGCGCTTTTCCCGTTTGAAATGCAAAAAGGACCAGAAGGGTGCAGGGGGTGCGTGCGTGCGAGAGAATGTCTGTAGGACGGAATGGAAATCCACTCTCTCTCTCTCTCTGGCTGGTACACGCTGCGTTGGCTCCGCTGAATGCGCTCGATATTGCGCTGAGCTTTGCGCTTTTTTTTTTTTTTTAACCAAAGCCGGGCTCTCCGCTGCCGATTCGAGTTAAGTGCAGATGAAAATTCAAAGTTTTTTCCTCTCTCCCCTCTCCCTTGTACTTCATTTCTACTTTTTTCCTTTTTCTCACGCGAGAGAATTTGTCGACTGTAGTCAACTTGTGCGGGTGGCTGTGGACGGTGATCGTCGTAAAACCAGAGTTTCATTGGATTCGACGAAAGTCAAAAACGCACAACAACCGTGAGCGAGCCCAGCCGTGCAGGTATACAAGTACAGGAGAAACAAAGTTGCAGGGGTGAAATAAGAGAACGAAAAAACAAAGAAAAAAAAGGGGGAGAGAGAGAGAGAGAAAAAAAAACCAATTGACGGATAAAGAAGTTTAAATGTAGGCCTGCGCGTACAGTGCATATACACATATACGTACATTCTATCTATAATATACACATATACACTCTCGTGGGCTCCTATAACCTGCTCGGCCACCTCGAGCGCTAACTTTTCCTCTGCCCCTCGCTTCCGACGCTCTTTGCTCCTCTCTTTTGTTACATCCTTCTTCGTCCCTCTTTTACTTTTCTTTTTCTTTTTTTTTTTTTTTTTTTTTTTTTTTTTTTTTTTTTTTTTTTTTTTTTTTTTTTTTTNGCCTCTCTTTTTTCTCTGACTTTTCTCCTTCGCTCTTCCTCCCTTACCTCCGCTGCTGCGCTTGCTCTATCTTCTTTTTTTTCTCTTTCCTTCTTCGTCTCGCTTCCTCTCTCCTTCTTCTCTCTCTCTCTCTCTCTTTTTTTTTAATATGATTTACACACACATTCTCACAAAAGCTTAACCGAATAGTAGCTGGGACTTTCACCTCGCAGTGAGTCGAAGCTGCTGGTAGCTGCGGCACCTATACGATCGTGCCCAGTGAGCCACCAGTTCAACCCCGGACTTTCATCTTCTTCTTATCCTCTCTCTCTCTCTTTCTGTTTTTCGATGTAATGTTGCAGCAGATGCGAGTACGATGCGTCTCTTGGCGCCAAACAAGTGTCCGATAGCTCACCAGCTTAGCTATGAGGTAGTCGAGGATATCTTACTATTTACGCGCTTGGCTCGTATAGGTACTTGTGCTCACCTATATAAATGGTATACTGGTAAAGGGGTAGGTTGAATTTTTCAAGGGGTGTCTCATTTGTTTAATTTTTGGACACAATATTTTTTAAACGTATAGGTAAGATTTTTTTTTTCTTCTGAAAATTTGTTTCCTTATTAGTAAATCTTTTTTCATAAAAATATGGTTTACCGTGTTTTGGCTATGATATTTTTTTTTATCGCTATATTATAAGTAAGTAGTGGGAAAAAAAGAAGTAAAAAAAAACATTCAGCAAAAATGATACACTAAATTTTAAGAAAAAAGTGTTATTGTAAAGTTCTTGACAATCTATGAAATAAGAATAAAAGTCTGATAGCTATGCGCTTTGTGATGTTAAATTTCGTTAATATTTTTACTTAAGAATCATCGATTTCGTATTGATTTATTGAGGAATTCAAACCACTACATGTAAAATATTTTTAACATTAGATCTTTTTTTTTTTTTAATTTTATTGTTTACTTTCGTAAAAAAAATACCAAAAGAATTAAAATTTTTCATCGTATACCACGCGTTTTATTGCACAAGTAGACCAAAAAATTATTCATCTCTCTCCTCTGGAATGAAAAAAAATGTAAAATGAAAGTACGGCAGTCTCGGTTGTTGACGCCGGCTCGAATCTTCCGCCACGTGAAAGTAGAAATCTGTCCGCAACCAGTTCACGGTCTCTGTTATTCTTTCTCGGATACACTCTCATTGTACGTATATACACGGCACTACTTACGTAAAGTCAAAACGCCTCGATCCGTTTGAAATATTTCACCTACTATTTGCATCATTTTCCCTTAAAAAATCTCACTTTCGCTGAAAGTAAATTTTAAAAAATCTTGAGCAATTATTCTGCTCGTAGATAAACTTTGTAGACCAATATGGATAAGAAAAGTGATTGTACAATAAATAAACGAAAAATATAACGACATTCACGTACCTATACATAAATATGCACCAAAGAGTTGCACGATCCCAACGCAACCATGTCCACCTGTCGAGCGATTGAGCAATCCAGTCGTGACTGATTTCATAAATCTTATACCCTCGAGCTCCACGGTAATTAGAAATATAAATATACGAGCTCGATCACCCGAATCACTTAACTGTTAATAAACGTCAAACGATGATTGTTTATTTGTTCGTGCCGTCCACTGGTGCATTTATTAATGCAATTATGGGTGCGCTTTGCCATAATTTGCATTCTCAGGATGGTCATCGGGACACTTAAAATATCGTGTATCAGGTGCTCCACGTCGTGTTACGATGCGCGTCGTCGTAAATATATATGCAACGATTATTACCCACAATTGTAATTATCGGTTGTATATATTAATTACGTACCTACATAAATATAATATACTGTAATACGCTTCAGAGACAAACTATCCTGAATGACAACGTTGGCTTGCTTGTAACACTGTCATTATATATACAGGAGCCCAAGGGCGTACATCTCGCTTATGTGTATACAATCATCGAGATGACAAATCATTATCTCAATTCACTCGTACCAGAAATACTTTATCCGCGTCTTAACCACCTGTAGTTACGTTGAATTAATTTTCGCTCCAAGTAATTGTAGCAAAAGAAGGGGGGGGGGGATCCAAAAGTCATCTGCAGAAACGAAGTTGTTCATTTTATGGAAATGTAACTGTGCAACCTGCAACTCAGCCACCGAGTTCATTGGATTGTTCATTAAATTTTGATGGTATTAAAGTCTGGTTAGTTTGGGATCTTTTTTTTTCTAAACATGCAAATTAGCTATGTAATAAATGAAATGCGCGAGATCATTGGTACATGTACAAGTGCAGGAGAGAGAGAGAGAGAGAGAGAGAGATGTGTTGTATGTGTATACATACGCTGCTGCTGCTGGCGCTGCATTATTTTAAAAAAAGAGAGGAGGAAGAGGATGAGGCTCGTAAAAAAAAAGACGGAATGTGTATACGTATACACTCGTAGCAGTAGTAGTGGTGGTGGTAGTAGGAGGGATGGCAGCAAAAAAAGAGAGAGAGAGAAGAGAAAAAAGAATTTCGTAAGAGAGAGAGAGAGGAGAGCGCGGGTGCTGCTCTCGAGGAGGAGGGGGAGGAGGAGGAGGAAAAAAGAAGATGAGGCGAAAGAGAGGGAGCTCGAGAGGAGCGAGAGAGAGTCTCGAGAGCAACTCGCTCTCCCATTGTTTGCCGCGTGTCTCTCTCTCTCTCTCTCTCTCTTACTCGCTATTTTCCGTCTTCTTATTTCTTTATTTCTTTCGGGATCTCTCCTCTCACCCCTCCCCCCTCCCGGTGTATGGAATAAAAGAGAGAGAGAGAGAGAAAAATACGCCGGAGAGTCAGTTCGAGAAAAGGACGGAGCGAAAAGGGCCAGATAAAGAGAGAGACAGAGAATTTCTGGGTGGCGGCGGCTGTGGTGGTGGTGGTTGTGGTATTATGGGTGAAAGAGAGAGACAGGAGTAGAAGGGTGGAACAGGTTTTACCAGCGAGTGGGTGGGGTTGTTGGGTGCATGTGTATGGGTAAACGCACCACGTACGTGTATATACATGTATACGGATGGAGAGAGAGAGAGAGAGAGAGAGACATCAGTGGTAGGGGCAAAGAGAGACAGATAAAAGCAAGGAGGGGAGTAAGGGGCGGAGGGGAAAACTGGAATTCTGAGTAGCAACGGCGTAGGCGCGAGCCTCGCTGCTGCTGCTGCTGCTATACGCGACCTTAAAGTCGATGGATCATTCTTCCTGGCGAGAAAAGGATCCGTTCCTCCATTTGCGGCTACTTTTCGTCCGAGGGTCGGATTGATAGCCGTTCGTTTGATCGAAGGTGATGGCAAAGATAATGATGTTGACCAAGACACCCCCCTCCCTTTTTTTCTCCATACTCAGAAATGTAATAGTTGGATTGATCTTTTCGGGTTTTTGGGATGCGTAAAGGACTTTGTTTTGGTTCGGTTTCGCGAGAGCGCAGCGCGCGGCGTTTCGACACGAGGAGTGATTTTTCTCCTCCCGTCGTCGTCGACGTCGTCGTTGGTCGACACGCGTTTTTGCGGCTCCCCACCGGCACGTCGATCCGACACGCTTTGTGAATTTTTTTTTTTTTTTTTTTTTATAATAATTATTACTGCATTAGATATTAATTACGTCAATGAACATATTATTTCTCATGAATAATCCACAATAGCAAACTCATTGTCCGAAAGCTAGGTCTTTCATTCGATCCAATAAACCCTGTGGAACCTATGAAAAAATTAAATTGGCTATATACAAATTAATAATAGTAATGATTGAAATAAATTGACTCGCATGATTTTCAGCATATTTTTTAAACTGCATAGGACTAAATTTAGCTGTCTATACGTTAAGTGTTTCTTATGGATCGTTCACATTTAATGAAACTCGTAATGAGAATAAAAAAATTTTCCAAACGGTATTTTGCAACAAACAAAAATTACTCAGTCGTCTAGTTTTAAGCAATTGGGTGATATTTAAAATGATGACAATTTAGAAAATTGCGATTTTGCGCTAAATCGTGTAAATCTTGTACTTGCCAACGTGGCGCTACCGCAACTGCACCACTTGATTCTTAAGATATTTTCATATCAAAACAAAAATAATTTTTATCACAAGATTTATTAAAATTTTCATGTTATAGTGAGAGAAAATTCAATGGAAAACAAAATTTGATTACTACACGTAGCACTATGAGATTATAACTAATAAAAAAAAAAATTTTTACCTGTATTTTATTGTAATTTAGAAGCTGAAGACTAGCACAGCAACGCTCCAAACGAATGAACGAACTGATATTCGGACAGAACGTAAAATAAATATACCATCAATTCGCCAAAGCTCAGCAGTGAATTCGGGATTCATAATTATCCGAGCTTAATTCCATTATGATGATTAATTCCATGCACACGAGCCCGTGCGGCAGAAGCAACAACAACAACAACGATAACAACAGAAGCGTCGACAACGCAAATTCTCGGCTGATATTATTTTCCCTTGTGAAAAATGAATAATTTATTCCGACGATGCAGTGTTATTGTCGATCGTGTCGTGCGTATATAGTAGCACCACACATGCACACGTGTTCGTACAGTGAACGGGGCAAATATTGGCATGTGCGCGTTCGACGAGAGAAATTTCCCTCTGTTTCTGCTGCTGTGTTGGACGTGTCAGTGGTGGTAACGAGGGAGGAAGCGAGTGACTGCGCTTTTTCCCCTTTTTTTAGTTTGCTCTATCTGCGCTCTCTCTTTTGTGCGATTGCTTCCCGTGCGTTGTTTCGATTTGTTCGAGGGTTTTTTGTGTTTAGTTAAAAATAGGATGTGTATAACTATTTAGCGTGAGAGGACACATTTTTTGAACTATACAAAAAAATGTGGGAATGCATGATGTTTTTTATTTTTGAGTGATGAAAATTAAAAAAAATCATCTCGTGTTTCACAAGCATTAAACGCAGACTGTAAAACATGTTGGCTTGTTGATTTCTTTTATGAAACTACCAACACTTTCTCCTTCACTTCTCAAGTTTCTTTTCTCCGTGTATACTTTTCCCACAAATACTTAGGAAAGTATAATATAAGTACAAGCCAAGTATGCCGATAACCGTTTCCTTAACGTAGGAAGTAAAAGGATCTAAAAGTCGAGGCAATGGATTGAAATCGCTTTTGCTGATTCAAAATTTTTCTCTTAGTATTTATTAATTATTTTGAGTGTATCCAAAAAAATTGAATTAAATTAAATTAAAACCAAGCAAATGTACAAAATTAATTAAGTTTTTTGAAAAAAAAAAGAAAAAAAAAACCTTATGTAGGCTTGAAAAAGTATTGCACGTATGTAAGTTTTCGTATTTAAATACTTCACAATAGACTACATTAAACAATATAAAACATCTTAACTTTTTAGTTTGATCATTTTAATAGTACATATAGTTTATAACTTCTCACTTACTTAGAAAATTTCCAACATTCGCGAAAAACCCTATTTCATCGAAACTCATTTTCACAACTGTTGCTCACCACCCAACCTTTCTGTCTTCCAACCAGATCACAAACCAAAGAAGCTTTTCCACTAAGAGCCCCAAATAATACTGGTATTAAACAAAAAAAAAGAAAACTCAAAGCAGCGATAAGGCAAAATAAACTACAAAGTCCTTCCCTCCCTCGGCGAAAAGCGAGCTCTTGCTCAACAAAAAGGCGGCCGAGATCAAAGGATGAAAATAATTCAACCTAGTTTATATATACGCATGTAGTACACATAATAAAGTTCAGTACGTGTATGCGCACGTGGACTCAAGCGTCGCTTGCGAGTGACGGAATCGACGGGAAAGCTCCCTAGGGCATTGTCCTGTGCACACTTTTCGTTGTTGTTACTGTTTCTCTTTCGTCTTTCTTTTTTTCTCTGTTTTTCTCAACGGAGGTACACACGGATCACTTATAGCCCGAAAAGAAGATGCGCAAACACACTGTACGTTGCGCCTGTACTCGTGAAAAGCCTGAAATTGGAATTACCTTTGGTCTGTAACATTGAGGGTTGTTGGTGCATGTCGTTGCTTTATTCTTTCTCTGTGGACTGGTAGATACAACAAAGTTGCGTGCCGTTTGTGAAAAGTCGATAAAATGCCTTGGTGGAAAAAAAAGTCAGATTTTATCTTGAAAAACTTCATTAAGCAATTGATTTTTTTAACAAATCTATTGGACAAATACTTATGAGCCGATTTTTTTCCTCATCAACTGTCTGTACGAATATCATTATGTGTTCATTTACTTATTACAAGGCGGTGGTACAGAAACCTTTTTAAGCTGGTTAAACTGAGTAAGTCTTGAACTTTTTTTCTCTACCTTTTTTGCGTTGTCCATGACTTTAATTGATAGAAGAAAAAAAAGAACTGTACGAATCAGGAAATTTCTCATCGGTGAAATAATATTTTTCTAGTTGAAAAAGTAAAAGATAAGTTAACATAACTATAGGTAAAATCAATAGAAAGTTCTTATTAAAACGTAAAGCAAAATCCCGTAAAAGTCGGATTCGGTAAAAAGAAGCTATTATATATTATTCTGAAAATCCTTTCCTTATCTGGTGGCGAAAAGAAGAAACCACTAACGACAAAAATACGACGAGTCGAATGAAAAAAAGATGAGAATCAATCCTTCGGCTCCGAGGAAAGAAGTGGAAGAAGAAGCAAAAAAAAAGTACTAGAAAAATTTAGGCTGGTTTGTCATCAGACGAGCTTCCGCTGTTTTCTATTTTCGAGAACCGTATGAAAGAGGAAATGAGTCGTCATTAGTGGTATCGAGGAAAAAATAATTGAATCCTTGGTTCTAAAAATACACAACATATTTTACCGACACAATACGAACGGTACTTATGGACGATTCAGAGGCTTTGTTATGTAATTTCAATGAGTCTACATTTTATACGGACAGCAAACATGCATGGACTAAAAATGGTTGATTATTATTATCACTAATAAAATGTTGTTACACAACTAAACAATTAATAAATATCAAATCAATTATACCACTTTGATTATGTACATGTATGATTATTCAAATAGTATGGAAAATCAATAGTCGCCACTGACAAAAGTTATTGTTTCAGTCCACTGTATATATAATACCCTCCTAAATGACTCAGGCATATTTCAAACACTTTTGAAAAATAATTTTCTTCTTAAAATATAACCAAAGTATCGATGTTGGAAATTCCTGTGTATTTATACGACCATTGTGTGTAACTAACAGTAAAAAAAAAAAAAAAAAAAAAAAAAGAAAAAGAAAATAATAGTAATTAAAAAGTAATTAAAACTCACGTAATCGTAAAACACAAAATTGTAAAATATATATTTTGAAACGCGTAAAATCAACCATCAGAGAGAGAAAAGCGAGTCAGAGTAAATGTTTACATATACATATACCAACTGTCCATATTAAACGCGTGTGCGTAAACCCTCGATCAAAATGGCGTTGTCGGTGGCGGGGTCAACCACTTCCTGACATTCCCAGCCGCCCGATCATTCATCCCCTTGGCTCCTCTGCGTGCAGCAGTGCTAAGCCACCTTTCGCAACTCTCCTTATCTCGGTCACAAAGTTCACTCGCGCAACACCTACCCTATTAAAAGCCCAGAAGCTCCATAAACCATCGCCTAACCACTGTGTACGTACACACACAGTAACTGGATGTTCAGCAGTAGATCCAAATTATTTGCTCATCCTTCTATCATCGCGCATTTAATCAGAAAAATATCATCGCTATACATATACGAGCCTAACAGACGGAAAGTCTTAGTTATACATGGCGTTCGTTCTGTATTACATATATTATGTGTATGTGACGCATTATGTATATATATATATATATATCATTCTACACTCACTCCCTCTCACAACGGGGTGATGGTAATATATATATATAGTAGTAGCGTGTGCCCCGCGAATAAGGTGGCTGCATGGTGTGCTGCTCCCGTACGCCGAAGCATTGAGCCTAGAGAGAGAGAGGAGAGAGAAAGAGAGATAAAGGGGTGGGGGCGAGATATTGATCAAAAGCTACCCTGGCACAGCGAGCCTCCCCCACTCACTGACAACCCCCCTTGCTCCCCTCCCTTGCCGTCCCATCCCGTAGACGTTACAGACACTACTCGCCATCCCTCTGGCTTGCTTGCTGCTGCAGTGCTGTGTGTATGTGTGTACCACCACCGTCGCTAACCACCCCCATCCCCTACAGCCCCGGCTGAGAGCGCAGTATATAGCAGCACCGGTAGCTCAGTGGCTCTCAACGACGACGACCACCAAGTTCGACTGCAACCCGCGTTTTGTTACTTCTTACATGACTTTTTAGCCTAAGGGTGGGTTACTTAGGGTGTATAAACTTATGCAACGGGGAGATCCTCGCTTGGATCCATTTATGCATACTGCGTATGGAAACTACATCGGTTTCTGCATTACACTAAAGAAATGATGATGCACGGCTGATGTTGTCAGGCACTTTTTTAGGTAGGTGCCCGCATGTATATACCGACGAGAGGGATGTGTAGCTGTCGGTGGTGCGATATCACCACCGCCGGGTTGGTTGCTGCGGAACGATTGTTGGAACTGCGATGATTATTGTACTCTTTTCGAATAATTACTCTATAGCAGTAACTTGAATACTTTTGCTAAACTGGAAGAATACGACTCTTCGATGCTGTTGAACCCTATAACAAGGGTGGTCTGATTGGGATTTGTATGTGAGAGTAAAATGTATTAAATACACGCATTTTCTCTAACTTTTAAAAAAATTTTGAAGATGAGAGAAAAATCGCTATTATTCAAGAAGTTTGTAAGAAAATTTTCATTGTAAACAAATATTAAAAGAAAAAAAGTATTACTGTAGCCAAAAATAAAAAATACCACATTCCGAACGATAACGAACAATGATTTGTGCAGTGAAGAGGAAAGAAAAAAAATCCAAATACGGAAGAAAGAAAGACGAGCTTTTCCCCCCGAAAAGTTTGATTATTAAAGTCTACTTCTTTGTGGCGCAATCTTAGCTACTGCTGCTTTCCCTCTACACCCCCTTACCCCGGAAACTTTTCACTTCTCAAGTACAAACTTCAGCGGCAGCTACCACCACCGCAGTGTATTCAAACTTCATAGAGAGAAATAAAGAGAGAGAGCGAATCGTTGCAGATTTAGTTTGCGGCGCATCAGAAGGTAGGAGGCCAACGATTTCGCCTTTCCAAGTCCACTGGCGAACTTTTTGCGTCGAAATAACGAATTTTAATATACAAACAATGATACTCCGTTTCTCGCCCTACTAGGGGCGGCTTCGATGGTGTGTGCACAGCATCCGATAGTGATGTCCGCTTTTTTTTTTTGCAAACTCAAGGAGGAAAATGTACATTTTTTATTTCAGTCCTACAGCTTCTATAAATGGAAATTGCACAACATTGAAAAAGATAGGTTGGTGGTGTCCATTAGTAAAAAAAAAAATTCTATATTGACAAAAGGGCAAAAATTGAATCGAGAGGATAAAGGGCTTCCGAATTTTCATCAGATTCATGTACAGTGGTATAATTGTTCGGAATGGCCTGATATTTAGAAATGGATTAAATTGCGCGAGCACTTCAATTTTTACTGGATTTTTGTTAATTAATCAACTTTTTTTTTCAGTTAAAATTTATCTCTGTGAAAAACATTTTTTTATTTTTTACTTGTTGATTTTTTTTCTTTTGGTTGAATGAACAATGCACTGATGAATTTGTTTTATAAGATAAATATTTTTTTGTTTTAGTGAGCATAATTTTTTATATGTAAATATTTTTTACTTCCATATTTTGTTGCATGTTCATAAATTAAGAAGGAAAAAAATTGACGGGTGTAGAAATTTATTCTTTTTTTTTTTTTTTCTATCAGGTTACACCCATGTATAAAAATAAAATTAAGAAAAAAAAAGATTTAAATCCATCGAAGCAACTACTTCACCCATTTTTTGTTAACAAAGACCTCGTGCTTATCATCTTCCAAAGCCGATCCTTATCTTCGGCAAAATCTCAAAAAAGTGCCTACCTATGATGAGCACAAAATAAATATGAGGCAACTATAGTGACACTCGAGTGGAGAAAAAAAAAAAATTACCCATGCACGTATCGTACAAGCCCTGACCGCAGTCCACGCCTCTATCTCCTTTGAACGCCTCCTCGCACGCGCTCATTCTCTATCGCAAGCTGACTTTGTCTCTTCTTTCCCCCTACACAGCGACATCACGCTTGTTTTTAATTACGAGCCAATTAATTAACGCGAGTTGCCGCCGGCCTGACCCGCACCCTCGCCTCCCATGTCAATGCGGTCACTTGCACACCGGGGCGCGTGCCACACTGTGCGCCTATACATTCATGTATACCATACACTTAAGCTCGGAACTCTCGGAAGTAGGTAATGACTACTGACTATGTGTCCATATACTTACTACCTACGCCTATATTGTATAGCTTTAAACTTGTATTTGCGCGTGGACACGGATGTTTAGCACATGAGCGAAGCGACAGGCCCTATAACTTTCGAGCCTTCGTGCACTTGTCATGATCTTCAGTAGCTAAGCCTCGAGCTAAGCTGTTAGAAAGAGAGCTTCTTGACTTTTTTCTTGTTTGTTTTTTTTCACTCTAACTTGAGCTTGCATAATTTTTTTTTAGCAATATAATTGCAAATAATAAGCATGAGCTGTTGAAACTGTAGCTTGTAGCTCGGTTATGTAGCTCAATCGTAGTAGCAATTGATCAGCCAGTATTTCTGATTTCAGTTATTATTTCACGTCAACATTCTGACTTATATAATGTTGGTTTTTTTAATTCAAGTAAAAAAAAAAAAAAAAAATGATCATCTGTTAAAACAATCCAACAAGTTCATTTTAATTTTGCTAGTGTCAAACTTATTATTACTGTCTGAAGTTAGTTCCTGTCTCAGATGAAGAAGGATACAAACTATACCATCCTGATTCCAATATTATATTGATGTAATCTCAAGGCGTTAACTCTATCGAGTCGGATAATGGGGTCTTCGTGTAAAGCCTGTAATTGTAAATATTATGTCACTCGAATTTTTATTTTTATTTTAGTTAAAAGTATACATTATCACTTAAAAGTATGCCCCTGTATTTACATATTGCGTGTAAACTGTACGCTCTTGATCAAATGAAGCGAAAATTGCCATTCGTCCGAAAAAAAAAGAAGCATCCTAACACTCTCTTTTGCGGAAAATGTGTGTCTCATGCGAGTAGGTATTGACCAGGTGCAAGTGATGGGCGGGGATAGATGAGTCGACGCCAGCGTGCGTAGTGGCAAAAACATGAAAGCTGGGGTACCAAATGACTGTCATTTTTGCTTAATTAAGGAAAGAATAACAGTGTTTCGTCAAATTTACAGATGTTATCATCACATATGCATAAATAGTATCAATATTATGAAATTGTAGTTACACAAATGTAAAAAAATGAACTATGTGGTGCCAAGAACGGTTGTAAAATGTTTGAATGTAACAACATACTTATTAATGAAGCCTCGTTAATTTTCGATCCAGAGCACACTCTCAGAAGCAGACGGCAAAAAGAAAGATAAATACGCGAAATAAGACATGATCATTATGATTTCTATTATTTAAACGTTGATGAAATGTGGGTGTAAGAAAGTGCTGTGTCGTTCAGTGTAACAGTAGGGCAAAGACAAATGGAGTAAAATTACATAAATTTCAACGATTATTCAACTGTAAATATAAGTAATATTCATGTACATTGCAACTTAGACAATTTTCAAAATAATCTAAATAAAACGTACATGCAGGTTAACTTTTTAGGGAGCTGAAGTTACCGATCGAGGTCTGCCTTATTACGACGGCACTTGTCAAATTGCTAACTTCATCACTATAAAATTCTGTAACATCGCACACATGACTACTTTCAACCAACTGTTTACCTTTTTTTAAGGCTTCAGAGTTAAAACAAATCGAGTGTGTGATATTCCTAAAGCCTGTTTTTATGATAACATCCATTATCAGATAAATAAATACACTAATTTTTTGCTAGTTAATTAATTATTACTAAAAGTGTGCATCGGTGTATGTTGTTGACGTGTAATGTGGGTACCCGCGGTTGCATGATTTTGACACCAAGGGTGGCGCTGCATGACATGCACCTGGCCAATACCATGGCCCTTTTCATCTTGCGCGCGAGTCCAACAATTTCCGCGACTCGACGCAATCAGTAAACAATACACACACACACAACTTCAGACTTAGTCACGCTGCTTCTGCGCATAATAACTTCGATGCCGGAGTCTCATTACTCGTCTACCTTTGGTGTGTCCGTATATACAATAGCTTGTGGGTGCGTACAACCGGTCTGGCTTCGGGTGAATTATGAAAATAATGGATACTGATGCATCACTTGGCGAAGCGCGAGCTTACACTGATAAAACGAGTGAGCGAGAAATTTCGTGTTGCTTTTGTTAACGAATTACAAGTATTTTGTGTCAGTGTTTGTTCTTTTAGTTGAGTTACAAATATTAATTCTTTTTTTCATAACTTTTAATATTATTACGATATTCAAAATTGGATTACTAGAGGATTACATTCCTCTCGATGTTGTTATTGGATGCTTTAATTTATAATAATTTAACAATACATTACTAAGATTATTTGTGTAACCATCTTAATATTATTATCAACGTTTTAAAATAAAAACAATTTTTTTACAATTCGTATAAAATATAATTTATATAGTTTAAGATCCTGTTAAACATAATTACCTATGTATGTTTAAATATTTTAATTTTTTTTTTTTATGTTTCAGGTACGTAAAAAATTAAGTCATCTTCAATTTCTGTAACATTAAGATCAACCAATTGGTAAGCTTTGTTAATATTTTACGATATATATGTGTTCCCAATTTTAACATAATTATTTTTCAAAATAAAAAATCTTTTGTGTTTATTCAACTACTTTAAAAAAATGCATGACCAAAGAAGATGGCTTTTTAACAATACACTATGTATCGGCTCGTATGAGATAATAGTATTTTACGTGACTACATTATCTTCCTTCGTTAAAATTAATCGTTATTTTTTTCTTATAACGCACCTCTATCATTTCTCATGACAAATGATAAAAAGAATTTTTATAGAGTGAAAAAATATACGACAACAAATTAATAAAGTATCTATGGACAGAATATCTATCATTATCATCTTGGTTGGTTGCTAAACGTCTTAATTAACGAGTCAAAGTTATCAACGCGTGCGTAGAATAAAAGCTAACCATATATATTTTTTTTTTTCTTAGCTTGATATTAAATGATTGAAAAGGTATTGAAACTATAAACAATACAGTACAAGAACGTAGACAGTTTCATTTGAATATCGATGAAAACCTCGTCACGGAGTGATCGATGACCAATTAAAAGGAAAAAAAGGATCAAACTACTCTGCACTTGTGCAAAAACAATAAAACAAAAAAAAAAGAGTACACATATCGGCGTGCATTAATTATTTATTATTCTTTCAATTACGGCACACACGCGCACAATGGCCCTACTTTGCATTGTAAATATGAAAAATCTCTCCTTTCAGCGAAGGTAAATAACGCATTATCCCGAGCAACTCGGGCTTCCACTCCTTCATTACGAGTATGTTAATGAACGAGTCTGATAAATGGCCGGTTAGCACCACACTAGTATTATACATCTGGGCTACGCGAGAAAAGAAGCCACGAAGGAGGGAGGAATAAAGGGAGTAGTTATTATTTCACTATGGCTTAATCGTCCGAGACGCGCTTAGTTGCTCCTCGTCGGCCGACAACTCCGTGTTAATCCCTGATGGTACTTCTAACCTCGTTCGTCAAACAAACCGCCGACTTAATTTTTTTTTCTTTTTTTTTTCCGTTCTGATTTTAAAAGACGCGCTTGCGGTAACGAAATCAATGAATTTTAATACGAGGATCTAGGCTTATCGTCCTCCATCATCGTTACTCAACAGGAGAGCAGTTCGCGCACCCCAGGGGGTCTCTTCTTCTCCTCCATCTTTCGCGCTAATATGATCCGCGTAATTTATAGAGGCGGTGGCTCGCGTGTGTTTCTTTTTATATTTTATTCTTTACTTTTTCTTGAATTTGTTCTGCTACTTAGTTATCGATCCTGAGGCGAAAAAAACCTCGCATGAACGGCGTATGGCGCGTCTGTAAAGTTAGCTCGTCCTCTTTTTACACCGATGCAATGGTAATAATATACAGAAAATCTCAGCTTTTTTGCATTTATCTAACATTTCATATTCGTTTGTTTTGTCAAGGAAAGTATAGTTGTACAGTCGTTTTTAAGCAAAGTAAACCACAAAATAATGCATAGGTTAGGGTACAACTATAGCTATTAAAGTTTAATTAAAAACAAAACTAATTTAATACAGTAAGTATAGTATTAATTTCGATGGATGAAAATAACACTCGGGCTTAAGTTTAATTACACAAGATAAAAAGAATTTTTTTGGTTATCTCTATTCTAACACCTGTACAGGTAGAAACATAACCTCAAACACTTGATGTCTTTATACGAATACATAAAGACTACTTATTTAAAAAACATGTAGGTACATTTAAATACTAGGACATCACTGAAAGTCATGTCCTGCTCTTGGAACGTGATGTTCCTCAATGCGAAGCTCACTAATATGATGACAAACTTTGTTAATTTTAAAATTGAAAAATAAAGCTAAAAATAAAATAATTTATTAGGAAGTTTTTAGCCCCTAAATTTTTTTATGATTCGTGTCAATAGTGATTTTACAAGAATTTATGGGAAAAAAAGTTTATTAAAAATCGTTCCTATATATACAACGATACTTTTACCTAACATGAGTTTGCCTTCTTTCTGTTTGTCTTCAAAAACCAAACTTGGTTGGTGGTTTTTTTTTCTTTTATCAATAGGGTGTAATCTGCTAATTGCCAGACTCTAGTTTCTAAGAAAACTTTGACGAGATGTCAAGATCTCAGTCAAGGCAAACAAAAACCGAAAGGGTTGCATTAACAACTCCCGAGTCCCTGTACTGTTCACCGGGCAAAAAACCAGTAGGAAAAATTTTTTCATGCGGCGAACCCCCTTTTCTTTTTCTTCGCTGCACCTCAACCCGGTGTAATCACAAAAAATACATCTCCCGCGCCCGTGTGTATGACACAGCGCCCATAAACTTACGTACAGCCAGGAGCCAATCAAATCGACAACGGGAGCACGAATAAAAACGCAAAAGTGCACGCGACGGCCGTAAAAACACGCGCAATTTTACGACTGCATGACTTCGTACGTATATACGTAGGTACTCATACAGAGACCTGCTGCACCTTCTTTACATTATGTATATATAAGTAATACGCTGTCGCGGAGACCTCACAAAGCGTGCGAGCTTGGGTTCGTCTGTGCATGCGAAATATTGCACCGGCGGCTGCGGCTTTGGTAAATATAAATATATTACTTAGCTCTCGTCGCCGCGTCCATTAAATGGTTTTATTGGTGCATATGTACATACCTATGCGCATGAAGTATATGTCGTACTCGCGTATGGAACTATTGCGAGTCGTAAATGCTAGTGCAGGGCATGCGAGTCTATTTAGGATAAAGTAGCTATGGCGTTGTATGATCGCGAGTCTAGATGTATATACTTGTATGATATAAGGAGTATGTGCTTGGTGAGGGGTACGCTAGTGGCTGGAAATATTTTGAAGGTTTCTGTTATATCAAAATGTAATCGATGCAAGTGTCGATGTTGGACTAATAGGTGAAACATTTATCGTGGTACGTCTGTGATATAGGACTCGGTATCCTTATGAGAAGCAGAAGATTTTTTTTTTTTTTTTTTATTGAGATTTTTAGATATATCTATGCAGCTTTTTTGTAGCATTTCTGCTATATGACATTAAAAATATCATAAGTAATGGAATTTAAGATCAAGTTGAGTTTTATATGCCTCTCACATTAAATAACTTTAGACGTAACTTTGTACTTTTTTTTTTTTTATTCACCCTCGTAGGACACCTTTTTTTTATTTGAATCTATTAAAATAACATTACATAGTGTTGGAACCGTGCTTTAAAAATATTTTGACAAAAGCGATATTTATTTTAGTCAATATTAAAATCTGAAGTCATAAAAAATCGATTTTTTTCCTATTTTTACTTTTGACTGAATAAAATTGTTAGAATAGTTCTGGTGATGTATAACAAAGTTTCAAATGTAAAGAATAAAAAAAAATTTAACTTGATTAAAAAAAAAAAAAAATCCACGACCACATGTTATACAAATGGAAATCAATGTTATATTATTTTCCTTGAAAATTTTTGTATTTTTTCGGTATGAAATTGTTTACAGGAAATTAAAAAAAAATTTCCAAGTTTTCGCAAACGTTCAGTAGCCTCAGTGCATCATCGAAAGTAGATCCGACCACAACTTATAGTTTCACCATACAGTACGTGAACAAAAAAGCTGCCGTAGGGTATAAATAAACTGTAAAATCTCCAAACTACGGCCAAATGACTGTAATCCACACTGCAAAATGGAAAAAAATTTCCTCCTCGAAAATATAAACAAACAGGGAGTTTGGTGCTAGTAGCAAAATACCAGCTCCTCGTGCGCATATTTCAAATTCTGCTCGAAAAAACATGTATTTGCTTTTGCATGCATACGAGCAAGTGCAAACGTTCGGCCTTCTAGTTTTGGAGTAACACAAGTTTTTAGGCTCATCAGTTTGAGACTCTGGCTCGCATCAAACCATCACAATCTTCTTCCACAGCAATAGACCCGCAATGCATGTGTACGTAACTTATATATACACGCACGACAGAAAATAGCTCGGAACCGAGAGGCCCGAGGTTAAGCTCGAAGGCCCTGGGGCTCTCTCTCTCTCTCACGCACGCATTCATATACACACGAAAACACGTACACAGAGTTGTTCCTGTCTGCTCCTCTTTTTATTCCACCGTGGCCTTACGGCCTTATCGTTCCTTTTTTTCCTTCTCGTTCGTCTCGATACCATGGCTTCTTCTTATTCTTCATCCCTCGGCTTCTCGATCATGTTGTTGTGGAAGAAAAGGAGCCAATGTGAACAACAAAGGTGAAGGAGAGTTTAGTACGCTCGTGGGCCCTAAACTCCGTATCGACAAGCTTTCGCGCTTTTATCAACATCGTACAGGTACTTGATCCTTCTTTGTTGCTTTTGCCGTGTACACAAATAATCGTCCAGTAAATGTGTTTGATTTTATTTAATTTCATGCAACATTCAAGACTCAGGTGACGGGTTACCGACCCTAAAATGAGGATACCACATCTTGTAAAAATAGTTTTTTTTAGAAATATAAATCAGTCATCGAAAAAAAAAAAAGCTCGTCCAACTTTGCCACAAATGATCATAAATTAATACTTAAACGACACTAACTTGAAAATACACTTAAAATATTTTCAATTCATTAAACGTTAACTTTTGCAATGTGTGCACTACCGCTTAAATAATTTATCGTTCAGACAATATAGAATCGGTCTCGTAATTTCGATCGTTGTCTGGCTTTTTGAGACTCGAGCTTTCACACGGTGAGACGTGAGTTCATTGGTACAGCAACGGTCGTTGAAACGGCTAAAACTGTACTAAAATATAGCATTAAATTATGAAAATATATGCGTCCAGTTAAATTTGGCCTTGCATATTGGACAATTTTATTTTATTTTTTTTCATCTGCTCATTGAGATTTCCCATCCAAATAATGTAAAAGATGTTACACCTTCCAGACACGTGCGCGAAATGTATAATCCAGCAAAGCGAGGATTAAAAATTACGGCCAACAGAACCTGGATTCATCCATATTGTAACCTGTATGCGTGTACAACATACATAAGAGAGCGAAGGCGGACGATAGAGTAAAAAAAAAGAGAGAGAGAACGTGTTACATATACATATATAATGACAAAGGAGAGGCAGTGAGTAAAGTCTCTCGCTCTTTTTCTTGCCGGAGGTCAATGTACAGTCGCCGCGGCGTGACCGAAATCTCACACACACACACACTCGCATACACCTTCTCACGTACATAACCATACTTACACACAACCGTGGCGAACTTCTCTCCCTTTCCCCCTTTCTGTTCCGTCTCTCGCATCTTTATATTTGGTCTCTAATTGTTCCTCCGAAGCTGCGGCCGAGGCTTCACCTTTCGGTCGCGCTTCGCGTTGTTCGCGGTTTCAGGACATTGAAGCGCAAAGAGGAAGTTTTGCGCGCAGGAAGATAGCGCGGTTTGACTTTTAACGGGTTGTGCAGACGACTGACCGTTTTTTTTTTCCCCTCCATTCCGTTCAATCAAGAGGTCACGTTGGGCAAAGTCCTGGTATTACATTTAAGTTCAAATTCATACGTGAGGTAACAATGAATTTTGCAAGAAACAAGTTTACTTTTTCAAAATATCATCCCACCGTATTGATTATTTTTTCTCCGACAAGGTAGATCATTTTTAAGCTTCGTTTTTCTTACCATGTGAAATACCATCTCATATTATGATCTACACTTTCAAAAGGTGTGTAGATTCATGTAGTTTTATGTCTTTTAACTCTTTAATTTAGTATCATTAATGAGACAATATGTTTTTCCGCGACAAAAATCATTGTGCCATCAGATTCAAGCAATTCACAATATTGATCGTCCTAAAATAAGGTTATCTCAACTTGTAGAACCACCTGAGGATGAAAGACTTCCAGATCGTTTAGTGCTATTTCAATCAGTCAACGTGATCTGTTAGACAATTCTGTCACAGTAAATTGAAATAAATTAACACTCATTGTAACCGATGTAAAACTACCCAATAACCCAATAATCAGCATCATCAAGTTGGAAATACTCATTTGAATCTTTGTCATGAAAATCTAAACGAGCAAAGCAAAAGACGCTACATATGTATTAACAAAACAAATATGAGCAAGGCATCTGTAAACCAAATTATTTCCCATTTGCTCCTCATTGTGCTCTTTATCGCGAACACAACATGTCGTGATGCACACACTTCTCCATATAATATGCTTCTGTATATACACACACGTGCATCCTAATCATGATATCCTTTTCGTCCTCCGTCCTCGTAACAATAGCCAAGAGAAGGAGGACGCTCCCACTTTATACAGCGGCTCTATTGCGCTGGCCTCGGACAATGCCCCGTTTACCAGGTTTTCTCTCTCTCTCTTTACTTTAAATACAAAGGTGGAACCAGGAAAATCCACGTAGCTACATTTATACTTGGGCACAATCGCGTGCGAGTTTCGGACCAGGTGTATTGTTGGTCGTGGGAGTGAAACGGGAATGCCCCGGAAAACGGGGGAGAGGAAAATGCGCCGATGCTCCCGAAGCTCTTCATTTTCGTATGTGTATCATGTTGTTGGGCCATTTACTGTGTGTTTGGTGGAAAAGAAAGAAGGACACTGGATATTATGTACTCGAGTGGTTTGAACTTTTCTCCATTGGCTCGGGCAGAGGTGACTTCATTGGAAGATCATGGAACATTTATCACTGGAGAGTATAATTTTGAGCGCAAATTTTGTTGTTACAATATTTTCCAACGATGAGCAAACTATGTAGGCTCAACCGAGGGAATCTTTCCAGCCAACTGTTGTAATTAGGGTTTTGGTCAAATTTAATCCAAAATCGCGATGAAAGACCGTAATTATGGTAAAAATATTACTTGCAAATGTGACATTTTCATCACCATCAAACAAATCCCATCGAGAGAAAAACCAAGCGCAAGTCGTCATTCAATTCCCTAGTTCCGCGAGTAACCAAACATCAGCAATAATTCATCGTGGACGTGGTGATGGTGGTGTTAAGCAATCATGTGTATAAACGCGCAATGATATTATATCCACACACAGCACTACATCATCATCGTCATCGAACTACCAGAAAAAGAATCTCATTTTTCTTCTCATCTTTCAATCTCAAGTTTCGTTAGCTCTTTGCTCTCCTGTTCACCCCCTTGGCCTCTCTCTCCCTCTTTTCTAAAAGACCTTTTAAAAGCACACGAGTGAGAATGAGGTAAAGGAAAAAAAGGCAGCAGCCGCAGTTGAGAGTCATGGCAGAGAGGGAGAGAGAAAGAACACGCAAGGGTTTGGGTGGACGAGGTGGAAAAAAAAAGGAAGAAGAGGATGACATAAAGCCATGCAGTGGTGGTACACGCGCGAAGGATGGAAGGTAAGAGAGAGAGAGAGGAGGACGATGAGGCATATAGTGGCCGGGTGTCGCAGGAGCCAGATTAATGGTCATGGGGAATTCTTGGTAGTCTGGGAGGGCGGTTGTTGCGCGTGTGTATACGTATGCGTGCGTCTATACTGCCGCCGCCGATGAATCTTGGCGTCGTTCTCTCTTGCAGCGACTTCGATACGCGCGTCTTCATTCTCTTTTTCCATGTACGTACCTTATACCTTGAACTCTTGAGATCTAGTCGAGTCCCAGCGCACCTTGCGATGAATGCTTTGGATTTTTTTTTTTTTTTTTTTCCTGAAGGAAGGTCGACGATTTCACGCGACGTATAAACATTGGGTATACGTGAACGCCTTCTCGACATATTTCATCCCTCGACTGGATTGCTCGTGTGGTGCTTTGAATACGGCAACAGGTGTAATTGTGGTTAAAGATGAGGACTTGTCATTTTTTTTCCTTTCAACTCCTCGTACAACGACAACAGCTTCTCTGCATGAGAAGCTGAGAAGGTAGCAGATGATTTCCCACTTTGACATCTCTCAGATTTCCAAAAGAATGTGATTGGGATCCAATTTGGAGATCACGTATCTCAGACTGTATAGATGGTAATCACACGTTAAAACTATGCTACGACAGTACCAATGACCTCCTCTTTAACTTCATCCAAAAAAGAGTTGGTCTGCACTCCACGTTTTGACCTTTTAGGATTTCAGAGGTCAGTTTTCACATGGCTAATCCTTTTTGCTTTGTGCTGCAGTACAAACTCTTGCACGTTTCGTAATACTAGTTAATGTTGCAAAGTTGTTTAATCAGTCTGTAGTTAGCTTATTAGACCCAAAAACAAAACTAGTTTGAAGATCAAGATTTTCCCCTGATTCCACTGCCCCAAAGGCGGTGGGTGGGTACGAGGATGGGTGTATAGACAAAGAAAGGATTTGGTATATTGCAATATATAAAAAAAAATTAATTAAAAAATAGATCGAAAAAATAAATCCAATGCAGGATGTACTGGTCTTACCGAAAAAAGGCTAGTCTCTATAACGGGGTCTTTTCCAAAAAGGATGGACTTTTAGAGTCAGAGAGTGGTCGGCGTAACCGGCAAGATGTAGACTTCCATGAAAGGACCTTTGCCACGAATGCATCTCTGGGTGAGAATAAACGCTTAAAATCGAGCTTTATTTTTACATACAGATGTGGTAGGCGTCCCGTTAACACCAAGTCACTAGGCCATTCGTGGCTCGATTCGTGGTAAGGAAAAAAATTAGCTGTTACCTAAAATATGATAAAAATCACATCGAGTCAAAATACCGCTACTAACATTCGAAATGATGCATTAATGAATCCTGTGTAGCTTTAATTAAATTAATTATAGTCTGCAGATTCAGAAATTGAACCACAAAAATTGTGATCCCAATATCATGTAATAGCAATTCAAAAAGCGTCATGTCAACTTCACATATGACGTAACATAACAAAACGCAATCTCGGCAAACATTGGACATAACAGACTCGAGCGGGAAGAGAGCAAAACGTAATTTACAGTCGATCCATCAATTTCCCACTTTCCAGACCCGCCACGGAAGCATATTCCACACACAAAAACCTGCGTCATCGGGATCGGTATTATAATCACGATCCTCCATCGCGTTTAACTTCAGCAGCGCCAGAGAAGCAAAAACGAAAAACGCCGAGTGTGTGACGCGTAATTTGCTAAACACACGCCTGCGAGCGAGTTAAATATTATATACATGTACCTTTGAGACGCTGACGACGGATGAGCCCAGGTAAAATGTGTGTAAGCATCGGCAGACGGCTGCGGGATACCTGGAATTTTTTCGCTTTGTACCCCAGCTCATAGGGCCCATCTGCCCCGATGCCCGTACACAGCCGACACAATGCCTCTCTCCTCCTCCTGCGCGCACGCACACATCACCTCTCATACATTGTATACCTTTGAAAAGCTGCTCCCCTGGACGTACGGTTCTTCTCCTCCCACACTCTCGGCCCCTCGTGTTTCCCGTCCCTCTCTACGAAGTGATGGCAGTAGCGACAGTTCGAGAGGTGTATACCGTTTACGTTTTTCAGTGCCGAAGGAGCGCTAAAGGATTCTCCAGGGTCGCGCTCAAAACAACTCCCAATCGAGGCTACATCATTACACCGACAACTCACTGATTTTCTTATATTATACCCTCGATCGTAATCGGCAACACTAACTTATTGCACCTGCAAGCTCGTATGGGGGCCACTTTTAGCGACACACGTGCAGGAATGTCCATCCGATCGTCCATATATATATATATATATACACACACACACACACACATATATATGCGCACGTACTGTGCGCGGTACAGTAGAAAGCCATGCGCAGTATACAAATTCAATTGACTATCCATGGGACAGAAAAATCCTGTACCAAAGCTATTGAAAAACTTGTACTAGTATAGTTATAAAACCGACTAGTCACAGGTTTTTCGGTGATCCAGACAAGTATGTAAAAATGTGAGACTGGTTGCAGAAATCTCAAGACCTGTACGTTATTTTTCTATGCTCATCACTTTTGGTATAGCTTATTCTGGTAACAACAATCTTCCGTGTACGGGACTACGCCAAAGCATGGAGCAGTTCTATCTGAGAGTGGCAGTTCGCGCCAGCCATATTTTTCAATGTTGTGTTAGTCTCTCATATATTCATTCCAATCCAAAAGGTTGCAATGATTACAATTAAACTTAGGAGCTTAATGCTTAATTTGACACTTGCTTAGAAGCTCATACTCTCTCTACTGGTGATTTTGAATACATTTGTAAGGTATAGAGTATTTTGTTCGTTTTTGATTGTTACACTTTTTCTTGATTTAAGGATTGCTCTGTATATCTATTCCTACTCGAAGTCAGCTGGATTCGGCCACGATCGTAATTGGTATGGTTTTAATGTGGTACCCTAGGTTGAAAAAAATTATCTTAACGGACAAACTTGATAAGATCTAAAAAAATTAGTTTTTGTGCAGAATCTTTTGAAAATTCGTAAAAAATGATTTTATACTATACAGACATTAGCTTTGTTCATTTATTCGTTAATTTACTCGTATTAAAAAAGCGCCATTTTCCATTTTTTTACGTTTATCTTGACTTTTAAAAGTCTTAGAATAATTTTAAAAAATTGATCTTTCGGTAATAAACTGCCCTTGTTCGTTGGAAAATATGATCGGGTTTTTTAAAATAATTTTTTAAACCTCAAAACTCACCCTGATAAATCTTGAGTTAAAACTCTTTCTGGAAATTGTGGCTCGGATAAAATATCATAAGAAATCTATATTGTGATACTGTAAAAAAAAAATTGATATTTAATACGAGAAGGGTGCGCCG
>NW_019379495.1:658864-708662 GCF_000648655.2 Copidosoma floridanum
GGGGGGGGGGGGGGGATAAAAGAGCCGAAGGGTCGTCGTGGCGCGTCGTGATTTTTACACACAGCAAGCAATAGAGGCGCACTCGAGCGGCCGGCTCTGTTCCACTCGAGCGCGAGCCCCTTCTTTCCGCGCTATCTCCCGCAGTCCTCGGTACATATTTACAGTCTAGCGGCTATACGCCCTCGCGATACAATCCAACCACCCCCTCCCTCTCCCTTGCTTACTCCCCACATGACACACGCGGGTGGAGCGGCGTAGAACGACGTCAGCTAATGCCTTTATGCCACGATAGCTGCTGCGTCGAGAGATACAACGCTCGAGTACGTACACCAGCGAAGATACAGGGGTGTGGAGGAGGGCTCTCGAGCATGGGGTGTATATATGCGTGACTTTTTGCACTTGGCGACATCATGCTCTTTCTTTCCTCCTTTCGCGTGACGCGGAAGGGGCGGGGAACGCACGGGGGAAAAGCAAAGAGCCGAGACGGCGATTCGGAAAGGAAGCGGGGGTGGAAGGGGGAGGCTTTTGCCTGCTCGCTGGAATTAATTCCACCACCACCGAGGGAAATTTGTTTTATGCTCGAGGGCGTTGCGCGGGTGCGACTACTCTCTATTTCTCTCGCGAGTCGAGTGGGCGGGCTTGCGTGTTACGGTGGGTTTAAGACGGGACGGCGAATTGGGGTGACGATTTGTTGCATCGGTGAGCTTTTCTGTTCTTTTTCTTCGATTTTCCGATCGTTGTTTCCACATGTTTTATCGACGAAGCAAAGTGCAGACATACTTTTTTTTTTTTTCCAACCACAAGGGTTGGGTTATTTGATGCATGATGGTGTGAAACTTTTATCGTTTGTTTGGGCATGTGTGGAAACAAAAAAAAAAGCGAGACTGGGAAAATCGACTTTTAAATTCTGTTTACGGTTCCATGTAAAAGTTGAGCTCTTTCGATTGAGAAAAGGGAGAGAATACAATGGGGTAGAGGTTGCGCTATTCGTAGAAGGCAAAAAAGCACGCGCGCACTGCTTCGCTCGACGATAGGATATACCACCCCGGAGAGCTGATGGATACGAGATGATGTTCCGCTCTATTCACTTGGATGCGCACCCATATTTGCCCAACGGCATTCGTTTCTCTTGAAAAATTCCGCCGGCGCGAAATGCCGATGCACGCATGTCTCCATTTCTCATACGAGGGTATATCCCTTTCACGGTACCCCGTATCTGTCCATTCAAACGTGTACATCTCGCTTTTTACGTGCCCCGGCATTTACTCGTGGAGTTCTCCTTTCGTAGGGAAAAAAAGCGCGTGGGAGTGTATTTCTTTTTTATTTATTCAGAGCGCGGGTGAATTTTTCAAAAGTTCCGCTGGCTTTTGGGGCGGATCACGCCGACAATTTTAAGTATACGTACGCCCGGAGTTGGCAAAACTCGCGGTGAAACGCGCTCCGCGACGTTTTCTCTGTGCTCGCGAGTACGTATTTTTTTTTTTTTTTTTTTTTTTTTTTTGAAACGTCCCAGAAAAGAAACAAAAAAATTTATGTAATGTTGACGGATACATCGTTAAAAAAGTCAGTTTCGTTGCGTGAGCAAAAAATTGTTTTTCCCTCTTTTTTTTTCTTTTTTTTTTTTTGTTTGTCATTCACATTGCGCAACTCATCCTTACACAACCGCTCGAAAACAATACAAGGAGCATTTCACGAAAAATCAAACAACTTTTACCGATCAAACGGGACATCCTTTAGTATAAAATTTGGTTTTCAAATTCACGTGTATGGTGTCCAAAAAGAAAGTAAAAATAAAGATGTTTCTGCCAAAATCTTTGGTCAATCGGCATCGAGACTCGCGAGTAACCACATACCGTACGTGCAGAGTGATGTGTACAAAAGGAAGAAAAAGGTTGAGCTAGAGTCTCGCCAAGGGGAGGAAAAATAGGTTAACGTCGCGTCCCTCGAGGGAAAGAAAAGGAGCGCGTGCGTGCGTTAGCTGCGCTAATAGCAGTGGATAGACGCAGACGACACACATGGGGGAGGAAAGACGGAAAAAAAGGGGGGGGCTGCTGAAGGAAGGAAGGAAGGAAGGAAAAGGAGGGCAACGCGCGTGTATGTGCGTTGGGGGTGGAAGGAGGGTAGAAAAAGTGGATATCCTTTGCACTCGAGGGATATTATATATATATGCAAGTTGTGGGTATAAAAGAGCCGGGAAAGGTGGATGTGGGGGAGAAAAAGAAGAATTTATTGTCTCGGAGCAGGGAGGGCAAAACATGTTTAATCAACCATATGCGCAAATACCTTCGGTCCGGCGTATAATGTCGCCGCTAATGAGAATCCCACGGAGGACCGAGATAAGAGAGGGAAGTTTCGATGTTGATTGTTTATACCTTAAAACACGTATCGTGTTGTAAATATCGCGACTAAACACTCCTTCCTTTTTTCCTCCCCGTGCATCCTGTTTGCCAAAAACCAATAGTTTCCCAAGACTTCCGTCTTCCCTTCCCTATATACCACGCAATAATGGTAACAATGATTAATAATACCACTCGTTCAAACGCAAAGTCATATTTGTCCACCACCGCCCCCGGTAGCTCACATTTGTACACCAAGTCTCTCTTACCCATCAGGGCACTGCGCCAGCCAAGAAGTGAATAAAAAAGCAAGTGGGGAGGGAGTGTGCTAATAGGGTAGTTGGTTATCCATAGGCGTGTAGTGCGTGAAAAAATACATCTCTGCCAAAAGTCAAACATCAACGACCTCCTTGCAATATCCTCCTGCACGTGTTGTGAGTAGGTACACCGCTGTAGATATATACACGTCGTCGTGTATACACTTTATTCCTCCACCTACCCACTTATGGGTACATGTAGTATTATTATCCATGGCACGGCCGATCGGTCTTTTTCGTTCAGCTGGCGAGTATATAAGTAGGTATATAAAAACCGTGTGTGCAGTGTGGTTCTTTCTTCCTTTCGTCTCTTCCATCGGTGGCGGCACTGCGTTTTCTCCCCCTGCCCGTGCGTTATATAGCCAGGCGCGCAGGAGTCGTCGTCGTGCGTAGAGAGCCCCCTTCGTCCCTGTAGCTCCGGCGTCGCGTCCCCCTCGCCCACCTTCCCTTCCTCCGTATCGTCGTCGTCCCCAGGCATCGAGTCTACGCCACTGCGCGTCACAGCTCCATCTCTCTCTCTCTCCCCGCGACGCGTTCTACGTTACACACACACACATACCTACTCTCGCGCACGAGCATCGCTCCCAGTGGCGGAGCCACGCTCCGAAGAGCTGTACGTGGCTTCCTCCCTCTCTGTCACACGCACGTTGTGCCCACGTACACGTCCAAGTCCCTGAAAAACCCCGAGTCGGCGAGGCTCATGGGTTTTCGTTGCGTCGAGCTTGATTTGATTCATGCTACGTGGCCGACATCATTGGTCGAGATTGACGATCAAATTTTCATTGTTGATGCCGATCGCTACGGCAAATCTTCCATGGTGCAAGGACTTTGGAAGGATTTTTTCGTCCTTCGACCAATACGAACCGTTAGAAAGCTATGTGCCATTGATACGAGAAAGAGTTACCAAAAACATCCCCACTGAACTTGGTAAGGTGAAGCAACCGTATACTCATGTCCTTTGGTCAGCACTCTTTGTGAGACTCGAAATTTTTGTTACCGATCGGCTGTAAATGTACAACGTTGGTGTAATATTATCCTATGTAATCATAATGTAATATTCGGCCACTGCTGATTTTTAAAGACCATCCCAAGGAGAGTTGCATGTAAATAAGTACTGATAGAATGGAGGCGAGATTAACTTCGCGCACGTCGGACAATGATTTTTCAGAGACTCCAACGTGTACAGAAAATCCACGAGCCAACTCCTCGGAGCGACCCGAGCGCCATCGTTTCGGCGAGCCCGACTCTCCGCCAGTAATGCGAGCGCTTTCACAGAGTCAGCTCCTCGCAGTGCCGTCGCCGCTCTCCCCGACCTTACGCGTGTCGTTTGTTGTGCATCCGATACACCGCGTACAAATTACTCCAATCCCTTGTCCCTTACCGATAAGCTTGTGATATCAACGACAGTGAGTGCGCGCGTGTGTCTTATCATAATCGACCAGTCCCTTCCTTTATCTTTCAGCTCCCCGATCGACGCTACCGCCGTTAACTCGGAGTGATGAACGTCAATCCCGCTACCGAGTGAACATATAACCCGAGGCACGATGCCGCAGCTGAGAATCGGCCCAGCTCGGCGCATCCCTTGCGGCGACTGACCCCGGCTACCTGTCCCATACAGAAACCGAAGGAAGATCAAACAATCATAATACAATCGTGTGTTCGCGCGGGTCTGCGGTGCGCATCGTCCGGTCGAGCCTTCTTTCGCCGAGAGAAGGCTCGGAGCAGAGTACAATACACCGCGTCAGAGGTGACAATGACGACGGCTCGGGCCTGCCGGGGAAGACGGCAGCGTAGCAGCCGGTGCGACATCCGGGCGACACCTACGTGACGAACCACGTGTCACACGCCCCCGTCCCCCCTCCCTCCGCCGATCCGCATGCAAATTTTTTCGGGATACCTTCTCGTCGATATTTCCCGTTGTGTATAAAAAAAAAAAAAAAAATAATAATAATAATAATAATAATAATAATAATACACATGCAACAACAATAGACACGTGTAGCCTAGAGCTCGGCTCCGATGATTATCGATTAGTGAGTGTATATATGTGTGCAGTGTGTGTGTTGTGCCTATACTGCTCGTAGTATATACCTACTTACATTAAAGGAGTGAACGCGATTCGTGCACGTTGTATATGTATAGTGGCTCCTGGTCGACAGAATAATCAATAATTACATAATTATGTATGGCAATCATGTGAATTGTGCGATAATCGTGTGATATATATGTATATTTTTTCGTTGTACACCCG
Source organism: Copidosoma floridanum (assembly GCF_000648655.2). The sequence goes on from NW_019379495.1 coordinate 663,769, forward strand.
CACGGGATAGTGATAAACAAGAGTTGTGTGCGTGTATATATATATATATATATTTCTTCGTTCGTTCAATGTTGAAACAGCTCTGTGCGGTTGGCGATTGTCAAATTGTGTTGCAAGTTCCGCATCTCGCCAACAAACGACAGATCAGTGATACGAGTTGAAAAAGGAGATACATTGGGCCCTTCCTCCCTCCCCCGTGTAAAGGAGCAGTAGGGTAGCCTGTAGGGCTGCCATCGTCATCGGTAGCAGCGGTAGTGTTGCATATAGTCGAGGAGCGGCAGCCCAAGGGTGCATTACCAGCAGAGCGCCAGCGTGTTCGGCTCGAGTCTCGTGTTCGGCGAGACGGGTGGCGTCGTGGAGGGGGGAGTGATGCCGGTGAGGGTGGCGCAGCGCCCCCCGAGTGGACTACTGCACGGCGGCGTGCCGGTGAGCGGCGGTCCCGGCTCGGTGTCCGTTGCCTCTGCCAGCCGCTGCGGCCTCGGCGGGCCCACGTCTAACGGCTCCCCCCCACTTCAAGGCCTCGGTGGTCCCATAGCCACTGCTACTTCTGTCTCCGCTGGGGGCGGTGGTGGTGTCGTTGTTGTCGTTGGACCCGGTGGTGGTGGCGGTGGTCCCAATTCCGGACCCAACTCGGCGTCCGGTGCTGCTGCCGGCGCGGGTTTACCACCCGCGCCATCGTTACTTGGAGTAGTGGCGGGCACAGGAGGAGGAGGAGGGCCCGTTGGTTGCGGGCCCGGAGGCCCGATCGGCCCACCCAACCCTTTGCAAGCCATGGCCTCGGCCGCTGCCTCGCTCACGCAGTTAAATAACATGGCAAATGGGCCCCTACCGCCGATGGGTAGTGGGCCCCAGGGCCCACCTGGTCTACCGCCCCCTCAGCCGGCCACGACGCCGACCCACGGTGGGCCACCTACGCCCCACGGACAGCCGGGAGGAGTGCCGATGCCGCACCTAAACGGGGCCTCACCCTCGCCCCACTCGATGCCACACGGGGGAATGATGGCCGGATCGCCTCACGCGACGCATCCGGGACACATGGCCGGTGGCGGTCCATCTCCCCATCCGCATCATCCGGGGCCTCACATGGTCGGCTCGCCCCATCCGGGGCCTCATCCGCACATGGGACCCGCCGGTATGATGGGACCCGGAGGCATGCAGCCCCAAGGAGGGCCAGGAATGTGCGGGCCCGCAGTGCCCGGTGGCCCGCCCATGGGACCGCACGGGCCGCACCCGCAGGGCCCCGGTGGAGTGCCGGGCCAGCCGCACATGCACAACGATCCGTTCTACTGTTCGCCCTTCGGATCGCCGTACTTCAGGTAAATGCCGCACGAGTATACCATGCGATTATGTGCATGTACTACCAGTGACGAGTGACCTAGTGTGATAAAAACGTCGTCCACGTGGCACAACGAGGTGGTGTACGTACATGTACCAATAGCGCGATAGCACTTGTCGATCGGCTTTCATAACGAAATCTCGGTTGTGGCGATTTAAATCAAACGGTCCCCGATGCTAATGCGCCTGTCGTCGTGGCCATTCATCACCGGCCGATCATTTATCGTGTGCGCCGTATATCGTGTACAACGTATAGTCGGGGATAAAAAGGCATATTTCTCACAGACCGGCTCTACGCCGCGTGTTTTCCTCCTCCTCTGTGTATACCTCTTGGTCTCCATAAATCTTAACTCGTTTCTTTCTCTCTCTCTCTCTATTTCTGTTTTTTTCTTGCGCGACGTCGCGCTCATTACGTATCATGTTTACTGCTGTTAAGTTTTGTTTGGATGTCACGTTTACTCTTTACAAATCCAAGTTCTTGGCTCAACCTACGATGGTTGGTTTGACGGGACGTATACAACAATTGTCGTAGAAAAGAAAAATGTTTTCTTGAATACCTGCGTGCTGGTAGCAACAAAAATAATTCGCTCGTTCTCTGTGCTCCCGCGTGCTAACAGTACACCCTGAGAATCCGTTATATCCGCGCTACCCTCACGGGAATAACACGCATCGGGTCCCGCTGGGGAGTCGAATTCTCGAGGCTGTCTTTTTTTTTGCTAGGACCTCGTCTCGTTAAAATTGCTGGCGAATACCGCGTGGTAAATCAACTGTTAGTTTCGGGGAATGTGAATTTCGGAACGTGAGACTTTTGTGGCTGTTTTTCTTTTCTCGAGGTATCACTGCGGGTATCACTTTTTGACACAAACATTTGTTAACAAGAAATATCTTACCGGTATGATATTACGCCACGCTACAATAAAGCTATACCTTACAAATCCCCCGGTTACAAGTCATCACGTCATAGTTTACAAACATCAAGGAGCCGGTGTGTTGTTCTTTTCGACCTAATCGGATCAACGGAGGATAAGGCTCAGTGCTTTGTATTTGTAAATTTTACTTGTAAAAGAAAAAAAAAAAAAAAATGATTATGACAGAGAGTTGTTATCTCGATTGCAAAGTTTTTCGGCGAAGCGACGCTCTTTCACAAAACAGGTGAAAAAAAAGAGCCCCAGACCGTCCCTGAATTTTGTGCGTCGCGTTTTTTTCTTCGTCTTTGGTTTCGGATCCAGCTGTTTTTTTTTCCATATACCATGATAGCGTGCACCTATACGAAGCCTGTCTGCTCTCTCGACTCCTGTGGTCCACGTCCTTGAATCTGGTCGATCGGCTTCGCGCAAATAATTCACTCGTCCTCCTCCTCCTACACTGCCTTTTTTCCTTTCTTTTCCTCTTTTACTCGCCGCGTTTGTGCGAATTTCGGATTTTCTAGTTTCGTCGTCGGGGAAATAATCGGCCGTTTCACATTTTATTTGACTCTCGGCACATCAAGCCAAGGTTAATTTACGGTCGCGTTAAACGCTCGGGCCGATGACTCGGTAAATTTGCGTAAATCTCGGGGGGAAGAAAAAAACAAGAGTCGCTGGTGTATGTATAATAATTGATTTCATCAGCAAAGCTGTAACAAGCGAAGCGGAACGACTGGCTGGCGAATTTAGCTGACTCACGTGCCGAGAGGCTAATAGCTCGGAGTGAAATATGCGGTGTATATACGTATGAGGACACGTGCGAGGAGGCAACGAAACTTGTCTAACGAACGTTCGTGCGTTTCTTTCCGTCTTTTTTTTTTTTTTTTTTTTTTTATAGAATCGGTTAGGAGACTGAACGTGAGGACGGTCTTTTGATCGCACGGCGATAATAGCTTTTATACAGCACCATAGGCTTGCTGAAATTTTACGCAACACGTCACATGCGCTTCCGAGGCACATCAGGTGCGCTCTTTTCTCCGTTTGTACATATATATTTTAGACTCGTGCGAGTCATTCGTCTCGAATTTTCGTACTTTTGGTGCAAAAGTTTGGAAATTTTAGTAAGTCCCTGTGGAGACTGGGAAATTTTCAAGGTTTATTCACACTATTCGTCTGTAAATTTGTTGGGCCTTTCGGAGTGTTGTGACGTTGTCACACGATCGTTGGGAGAGTCCTGCACAACCTGCGAACAAGATGTTTCGTACAAGTGTGTGGAGAATATTTTCTCCAGTGAAAGTACCATATCTTCCACTCACTACTGCAAAAAAAAATATTAAAAAAAAATTCATTCTCGATAATACGAGACCAAAGAATGATAAAATGTATATGGTAACCGTACAACACGTCGTGCAGGTACATTTTTTCTTATTTCAGCCAAAATTTCTTGATCACGTCTCTTTTTCTTGATTGGAAATACTCGAGCCCCAAAATGCATAACCCTGATACTATATGGACTTCACGATATGAAAGTAAAAAGTGTAAAAATCGTCATAAATTTGATACTCAAGTATAAGTACATTCCGATGTAACAAAATCAACTGGAAACTCATACATTTTTAGACACGCCAACTCTTTCTTCCTCGGAAAGTCCTTCTCTTAATAAGTTCTGTTTTATCAGCAACTGTGTGACTGTTCGTCACGTATACCCTTCGCGACCTTAGAAAGAACCAACCTCCGACGGCCCAGGTGTCTCCGGATTAGCAGGTGAAACAAGCCAAGAGGACAGGTGCGTCGCCCTCCGCGGAAGTTCCTTCCTTCCTCCCTTGCCCTCCGGCAACGCTAACGAGTGCACGCGCCCCTCGTTTCCGTGCGCTGCGCGTATGTACCTTTTGGCGCTCCCTTTCCCAAGCCACGTGAGCGTGACAGACGGTGTCACGGGGGGAGGAACTCGGGAAAACCGTAGTGTTTCGATCTTCAAGTATACGACGGAAACGTCTATATATGGGTCATCGATAACACGTGCCGCGGGACCGTCGTCTCTCGAGGACGTGTATCATGTGTTTACGAAATTTTTCCGTCGCCGAGTTACACGAGCCCTTAAAAATCATAATATTATCGAGTCGCGCAACAAGACTTGGAAAATTTAATCCACAGCACGCGCGCGGTGACTCTCGACCGTACACACGTGTACATAATGTACACGTAGCGTGTCGTATCTCTCCGATGACAATAGCACGTGTATGCAATCGATTGCTCGTGTATGTGTCATGTTTTATGGCTGTATTTACTTTGAACTATCGAAAGCGGCGTATTGCGCATACGAAATTATTGTGCGCGCGTGTGCTTGGATCGCGTTGGCGTCAAATTTAACCGTATCTGTCCGCTGTGCTCTTATCTAATCGCTCGCAGCTGCGACGGCGATGGTATAGTGTAGCGGCGGCGGGGTCTCGGTGCTCTTCCAAGGGAGATAGCGAAAACCTTGATCGCGACGACGACGAAGCTTCGGTTTTTCGTCCGGTATACTTATTGCTTTGTTTTCGCGGTGAAGGGGCTTTTTGTCGCCAATACGTGATAAATTATTTTTTGTTTCCTTTTCCCTCTTCAATTCAATCTAGAACTCGTCCAATGATCGGAACAAAGTATATACCTGATTTCTTGTGTGTTAACGCGGGTTGCTCATTTTTTCGAGTTTCATTCGAAATCGTGTGATATTTTTATTGCTCGATTATTGCACATTGTGTCGTCAAAGTACACATGATTGGAAATAAGAGAAAATTAAAATGCATTACCATTTTTTGAAATCACTCGGATGATAGAAATTGCTCGATGTAAACAAAAATTTATTTACGAATGTTTCGACGGGAAGATAAATCAAGTTCTCGTTGCTCGATTTCGAGAGTCACAAAAATTGTCGTTTTCTCTTTTCGATTTCCCTTCTTTTGTATCGACACAGGTATATTCGTGCAAAACAAGTATATTGGGAAGAAAAGAAGGGCACGTTGTATATAGGGAAGAGAGAGCTTTTTTCCGACATGTCTACAGCGTCGTCCATCTACTTATTTGTGCTACGCTCGATCGCAGGGCGCAGGTGTCGTTCCCGTGTATGTATGGCGTATAGCAGGTGTAATTTTGACGAATTTTTTTCACCCATTTTTTTTTTCCTCGTTTAACGTAACATGGGTATTTTTTAAAGAAAAGTTACTTTTTATATCATTGCACGGTAGAAATGAGGCTTCGAAGCACAATGCCAACACAATGGACTCGTGTATAATGTCGTATGAAAAGGTCGCATTGAATTACCATCCGTTTCGTAATGCGTATTTTGAATTCAACGCATTTTATTGACGGGAATCTCTTTTGATACGCGAAACCATAATATCTACGTTGGCAAAGAATAAAGTATTGTTACCGCGACAGAGAGGATACATTGGCGTAACGACTAATAATTACGTGCACGTGATCGACAAGCGTGAATCGTGTATGATTATTTTGTACTTTCCTGATGCATTTCACCGCCGCGAGTGAATGCCAGGATTTCCAGAAATATATTATCTCGTTTGTCATTTCCATCGATCGATAACCCAATGGTTGTTCTTGAAACGAATGAATCGAGAATCAAAAAATGTCATCTTTACAAATCTGCAGGGAAAACGCAAACAGCAAAAGTAAAGAGACACATTAGTCACCCGAGAAATTGGCGATACGTGCAAATGCGCGTCTGATAATTTGGTAATCGGCGTAGAGGTTATCGTCATCTCGGTCTCAAACGCCATGTAGACACATTAATATACGGCGTTCAATTCTGATACCGGCAGACGCAGAAATTTTTTCGCTCGGATAAATTTTTTTGATTTTTAATTAGGCAGCTATTGTTTACTTTCTTATTAGCCGAAGATAACGGCGAGTGTATGGTTTGCTACGAATTTTTTTTTTGTTAGACAATAGCGTAAGTACTAATTTTACCGAGCCGAGAGGCAACATAATATTTGGTCGAACGTTGAAAGTTTTGTTGTTTTTCATTTTTTTTCGCTTCGACTCTACAATTAAGCTGTATCATGCGTGTACATATATATTAGTTTACAATAGTACCCTCCGGATATGGTTAAAAGATCTAATAGTTGATGCTCGATTTGTTGATAACGTATATTGGAAGTGGAAAACCCAATGATCGTGGCTACGTGAGGAAGAGATAAGACAATATTTTATCTCTGTAAACATGTATTCAGGAAATAGTTACAATGTCTAGATTACTTATGTTATTGGAGTCGTAAAAAGATATAGATAACTACCGTTCAATATATTACATTATATTTTTGTTTTGTTTTTTCTCCTACGTTTTAAATGAGTTAAAAAAAAAAATAAAATAAAAAAAAACACATACGTACTTTTCAGTACCTACTTTAGCACTTGTCAACACAGTTGATCTACTCCAAAAGTCAAGTGCATTCTGAAAAGAGAAAACGAAAAAATTTACGCAATAAAATCAGCGAAAGAATCGTGCCTAAAAAATAACTGATTCAAATGTACATAAAAAACGCAAGTATTTTGGTTTTCCGTACAGTTTTCGAACGATGCCTGACTCTGAAAGTGTACACCAAAATAAATGGTATGCACCAAAATGTATTAGTTTTAACATTTTTGATAATATTACCTATTGATTAAATACGTCGAATTGTTTAGTATACACAACAGTAGGTAAACAGTGAATCGTCAAAAAAACTCTCTACGTAACAATATCTATCCGTCTCAGGTGTTCCACACATGTGTTGTACTTTTGCAGAAAAACGAAATATTTACGTTTCGATCACCAACTATCGACCGCATCAATGTTTTACCCGTGATAAAATACAATTTAACCAAAGTTGCTTTTTGAAGCTATTCCAAGTAACTTTTCAAAAATAGAAGACACCGGGTACCGCAGTGGTCGATATGAGAGCACAAAATTAGCAGTTTGAAAAGCACGCAAGTGCACTTTGGTGTACCAGCAACTCAGTTTGAAACTCTGAACCGGTGCTCGAAACGGACATATACTCTCTTCGGACCCAACAACTAATCTCAACCCTCCTTCATCCCCCAAAAACACGTACGAGATCCCAAAACTATTATTAATCTACATTGAGTACCTATATAAGTATAGTGTATATTGTGTTTGTAAGTCTTGACCAAAAAATTCTTATTTCGATGAAAACAAAAATCATACGGAGTAAGGAGTACACCAGACCATCGATGCTGAACATCCGTGCGTTGTTTATGGGCATAGCTATATAATAATTGTTTGAGCTCATCTCGGTTCATTGATACCAATACAAAATCGATCTCATCGAAATGGCCATCGGCTTCGTCACTCTCTCTCTATAAGTCGCTACAAATACATTTGCCCACAATCCAAGCAATATCAACAAACTCGTGCACCCAAATAGGGAATCGGGGTGGTGGTGGTGGTGGTTAGTCTCGAGGATCACGTCGTCGCTGCACACACACATAGTCTTTCTCGAATCAAGCGTCGAGAGGGAGAGTCCTATATAGCTCGTCTATAAATAAGAGAAGCAGCTCACCCTCGTATTATACCCACCGCTGATGCTGATGCACGTGACCTCTCTTACGTATACACATATACTTATGCACGGGGGAAGGTATATACAGCTCCGACACGTCGCGTGTACATGCAGTATATATTGTATGCGCATTCCGCGGGGAGTCGTCCCTCCGTACGGGCCGTACTTATCTCTCTCCCTTCCTGAAGTTTTGTTCGGCTCTCTTCTCTCTCCCTGTATATATATATATCCTTGCACGAGTTGTGTTGTTGTACTTGTATAGGTGTAGTTGTGTATTGCGTATATATACCGCCGAGATGCTGCACTTCTCTTGACTCTCGCGAGCGCGCTTACTGTTGGCTCTTGATGCTGCTGTCTTGTACACACCATCGGTAGCACAACCCAAACAGCAGTGATGCTTTTTCTCCTTTTGTGCTCCTCCTCGTCTTTTTCTTCTCCTGCTTCTTAGCTCCGATATTTTTGAGAAAGATGATAGTGTATGATGTATACATCGATAGAGTGTTTTGGGATTGTTGGGGCGTATAATGAACTGTTTCTCTAAAAAATTTTACTAAATTGAAGAAGCGATGGTCATAGTCAAAGTCAGTATCGTTGGAACGAAAGAGCCTTTTTCTTGTAAGTCAATCCCAACACGCGCTGTAGAGACCCAAAGAGGAAAAGCGTTTTTTTTTCTCGTCCTCTAAAAAAAAAAAAAAAAAAAAAAATCCGCAATTGTTGCCACGAGCTGTAGTTGTAATGCGCTCAAATCGCGTTTATGGTCGAGAAAATTACCGACGCATTGACATGTCCGAACCGAGAAAAAAGTTTAACGGGACGCGGAAGGACCTTTTTTTTGTTTTTTTTTTGTTTTTTTCGCATTCAGATTCTTTTCGTTTCATGTACATGAAAATTGTACACCATTCGCCGATTGTTGCGAGAGCTCGCATTACAAGCCGAAACCAAGTATAGTTTCTCCCGTCAGGCCCGGAGAGTCGAAAACCCTCTGCACAACGCGATTGAGAACCGTTTGCGCTATTCGCCAGCCAAGCGGTCGTGCCATCCTTCTCTCCCAAGGCCGCTGCTCCTTGGATCCTCTCCGCGCCTTCTCTGCCGAGCGATCCCTATTTTTTTTTTTTTTTTCTCTTTTCTTCCTCCTCTCCCCTCTCGGATCCTTCTTCTTCGTCGTTGTCGACCGTTGCCGAGCCTCTTTGGGTTTGTGTGCAGCGATTGGCACGTATCCGAGCGTGGATGGTGAAAAAATATTTTTTTCGGAGGAGCTTGATTAGGTTCTCAAATGACCATCGGAGAGATTTCGATGGTTGGTGAATCTCCGTCGTTCAGATAACTCTCATGGTTTTTTATGTTTGGCGTGACTTTCGTATCGTTTGTTGGGGTTTTACAGGATGTTGGTGCGTCTATACTGTTTTTTTACACCGCAAACAACAGGTACTGAAATACAAATATATCTCGAGAAGTTTTAAGACAATTATTTTTATCTGGAAATTTTTTTTTTTTCTGGACACTCATATTTGTTAATTCTCTCTAGCACATCTAACCTCGCATCTAACTGTTAAATATATAGGTTCTGCAGCTGGTTCAGTCAACAAAATGTACATCCTATAAACTGTACATGTATACGTAATTAATTAAGATTCTGAAAAAAAAGAGGAAATAAAATGACTGTCAAGTGCTATAATATTGTCCCTTTTTTTTATGTTCCAGGTAAGCAAGCGACATTCCATTTTTTAGAGTCGTAACAACCCAATGAGTCGTGAGGTCCGGTGAGTCGATTGCCAATTAATTGAAATTTGAAACAACGAAAAACAATACAAAAAAACAATATCAAATACAAAAAAAAAACCCACATTGCAATCACAGCCATTACTCCCGTCCTCTCGGCAGATGCACTCGGCCGTGGGAAATGTCACAACGAACGGTTCCGTCTCTCGAGGACCGTTTTCCTCCTCGGCGTATAAGGCGTACCCGCGACCTCCTTGATGTGTGTACAAATATATATAAAATACACCAAGTACAGCCATACCCGTAAATACATACGTACACCCATAATAACAACACACGATCCACATGTACAGAGCACCAGTAGCACAGTGTGCCGAATAATCGAGGTCGCGTATTGAATTCATCCTTTTGTGCCCATGGATCATCGTCTTCATCGAGATGTCGTCGTGGCGACCAACTAAACGTAAATGGTCGTCGGTTGCCAATTGTTTCGCAGGACACCGAACCCTCGCTCCCGATGACTGTACGTCTGAAATTTCCAGCACCTCTACGTGTACATAGGTTCCAAAGAGCGAAATAAAAACAAATATATATACGTGTTGCCTACTGTCACCGGTTGAAGGAAATCCACCCACCCACGCCCTCCTTGTTTTTTCCCGGGTTTTTCCATCACACGTATCAGGCAGAGCTCGTAAACGGATGTGTCGTCGAGTCAGCGATTCATCCTCTGACGATGTTACCGCATAGTCGACTGTGCGCGAATCGCCGAGGCGTGCGTAGTTTGTGAGCCCAAGAGCTTTTATACGGAGGTTGAGTGCTTGCGTCCTCCTTGTCCTGCTCTCTTTTTTGCAGGTATATAGGGATTTTTTAAAAACTTTTTAACGGACAATGGGCTACTCTTTCTTCAGTGCCACCCGATAATTTACTCAACAACCACCCCCATAAATGTCTCATTTTTGTGGGAGTGTCCGTGCCGTTCTCCAAAGCCATAAAAATCTACTAAAAACGCGTCTTGCGCCATATAATATATAATTATTCGCGATAAACATTATTGAGCTGTTGATTCCCGAAGCCTCGGGGCCTCGTCATTTCTTTCTCTCGCGTTCCAGGCACCTCTCGTTTCGTGCACCACTTGTAACACGCGACTACTCTCTATAAGAGCTAACGCGGGGCTGGAAAGGTTTTGCAGGATCATTCTAACGTGCTTTATTTGTTGAGCCCTCGAAGCGCAACGAAGTAAAAGCTTGGCCGTGAAACCCAAATAAGAAGTTTTTCGGGAAAAACCCCGGTCCGTCGTCGTTGACCTCTGGAAGCTGTACTGCTGGTGTGTTCACGTGCGTGCGCCCACACATATACACGTCTCGTGTTCTAATTCGAAACGAGTCGAACGCGTATAACATCCCATATGCGCACTTCCGTGCTTCGGTGCCAGAAATATATCGCTCCTACCTCTCCGTCGCCGCTGTCTCGTCTGTCGTCCCTTTTCGACCGGGGAGAGGCTATATTTACGTGCACACGAAGACGCTACTTATACAAGTCTCTTGTTGGTTATAATGTATGTACTTCACTTTTTCTTCTCGAAACGATAAATTCCAATCAATGCTCGTTTGGTACAACAATGTATGTATATACAGTGAATTACAAAAACATCGACACTAAAGTCGACAAGAAAAATGATACATCAGACAGTCATCGCGGGAAAAAAAAAATCGCCGACTTGTAAATCACTCGCGTTGTGTATGACACAGTTTGACGGAGCCGTTCGTCGTCCTCGAGGTCTTTTTATATACCTACTTCTTCGATTTTTTTTGTTTTTCCTGTGCCCCTCGTGCATTTTCCGCCCCACGCTTTTTATAGTCCACCGACGCGCGTAGGGGAACGGGGCAAGAGTTTCCTCCGCGTACCGTAAAAGCGTGGCTTGGCACCTATATATATTATATACACTTTTCCTTTTTTTTTTTTTTTTTTTTTTTTTTCATCTTTCACTTTTCTCATGTAAAACTCACCCGACGTCAACTCTATCGACGTACGTCCAACGCATACCAACGTCGTCGTCGCCCATTTCATTCACACCTCCCAAAAACTCGAGCTTCACCTCGATATGCTCGTAAGTACGAAGGAGGAGAAAAAAAAAAAAGAGTCGTGGAGGGACCATCTCTTATTTTCATTTTCGTCCCGCGTCTCGATGCCCTCCTATATTGTATATACACGTTTGCGCAACAGTACAATGAAATTACACTTCATTACCGACGTCGCTCGGTCTTGAAAAACTTCTCGGAAGCGCGGCCCGGCAACATTCGCAGAAAGCAAAACTACCGGAGCTCGCCCGAGCGTGTAATTTCGAACCCCCGAAACCCGGAATTCGCAATCCAAACCACCGACCGTATACTCTTAGGTATATAAATATATACCCTCCAAGTTGGATGCGCGAAGGAAAAACGCTCGGGCGCGCGGTTTTCTATACACTCCCACGGCGCGGTGCAGGTAATAGTTGCACAGGTTCCCACGTATACGTGCGAGAGCTCTTCTCTCGTCTTCTTTGTATACTTATATATGTATACAAACCGACCGCAGACTCTTATGTTTGCACATGTGTATGTATGTATAGGGTGTGCTGCTGCGCAGTTGCTACTTGCTCGTGGAGGCACTTGAAACTGTTGGTGTGACGTTTTTTGGGTGGAACAAGGGGATGCGGCGAAGGAGACGTTTCTCTTTTTTTTTTCAAGGCGAATTTGTAAAAATTACGAGCCCCTATGTGTTACAGATACAACCGAGTGAAGTTCAAAAAAATCACATCTATTTCCCGTATATTGATCCCGTCCACCCCTTCGTGCGCGAAAGGGTGCGCGTATTGGCATGTACAAACATTGGTGAAAACCAACGGAGAAAATAAAAAATAAATTATATATATAAGGTTGGGATTAGCCGTGATACATCGGTTTGTGTGTATAAAAATGAGGGGGAGAAGACAATGCGGCAAAAGACCAACTCGAGTTTGAGATTCAAATTTTTCCTGTTTACCTTGCACGTGCACATATATATATATATATATATATATACATGGCTACATCATCTAGCTATGCGCAAGCTCCGGGCGAACTTCCGGGCTGAATTATGCATGAATTTTCTTGTTGTTTCGAGGGATGAACTTCCCTCCTCTACGCTCCCGCGGTCTAATCGTGTACGTATGTCGATGTACATGTATACGTGTGGGTATCGGTTGATTTAATTACTCTCCGGAACTGCTGGCACTGCAGCCGACTCTGCGGAAACGTGTTGGTTGTTGTATACTTACGCCGAGGGATGACTTGACGTGCACGTAGCGACGGAGGAAGGGGAGTGCTTCAAAAAAAGGCTTGGGGGGTGGTTTTTGTGTTGATATCTGTTGGTTATCACAAGTGACCGGAACTGGGCGATTAAATTTAAGGATTGCGTCTATACATCACGTAAGAGCCGATTCTCGGGGAATATTGCTTGTCGATGATAATACACACGCGTGTAACGGAGAGCCTCGACGTTAATGCAATATCGAGAGAAGTGCCACGTATATAACGCAGGAATATGAGCATCCTTAAATCCAATCAAGCGTCCAACCGCGTTAATTCGGTATGTCGCTCGAGTGTCTACATGTATCTACTTTTGGCCCTTTCTCTCGTCTTACCTCTGCACTTACTTTTGCATTAGATAGATCCATTGTTTTGGGAAGGGCTTAAATCCTTTTTTTTTTTCTCTGATTAATGTGCCATTGTCTATTGATTGATATGAATGTGTAGCAAATTCGCGCTTTTCATTTGTTTCAATACTTACAAGATAATAATTTAGTCTCGTAATTCAAGAATTTTAAATAATTTCCGCCGTGAACGGCAGCACGGCAACAATGAAAAACAAACAATTCGTATTTACCCGCGAACGCGTGAAAAATGTTCACATTTTTTAAAATAAATTGGGGCTGAAAGTTTCAGTGATACATTTTATTTTTCACCCCCTTTTAATTTTCCACTCGTCAATATTATTTGTATTATTTGCAATATTTATCGATGCACGGAAGAAAAATTACCATTCACTTTCCAGGGACCCGCCATCATGAATCACACGCGTGAGTCCCGAAAAAAAAAAAACTGACAACTTTTAATTGTATTTGTCCACCATTAGCAAATGATGTATTTTTAGAACAAGAGATCGATAGAGACTTCAAAATAATTGATGGGTTTTTTTACAAATATTATTTCATTTTATTTTATATCGATGCATATGTGAGGCTATATGACACAGAAAATTGGATTATACCAATATATTAACTATTCACTTGCACTCATTCGATATTGTTTCTGTTAACCACTAACTACAATTTTTTAATGGTAGTTACGTAAATTGATACTTAAATTCAAGTCTTGATCACAATTCTAAACTGAAAATTAAATTATACTTTTAAAACTTTTTGAGCGAATTTCCTATCTTAATTGAGTCTACTTACAATTAAATAAATTGTACACTAAATTATAGTTTTTATAAATGTAATCAGTAGTTAAGACAAGTAACATAAAAAATAAAATTAATGTCTGAAAAATAATTGTCATTAATTAACACAATATTCAATCTTAATTAAAATTCGAATAAATTGATTAATATCGGTTGAATCGTAACTAAATTATGTAGTGTTGTTTTGACACCAACAAACATACAATTGTAAAATAGTAAACGAACGTCTGGTGAAATAAATTTTCATGCTAAATTGAGGCCTCGTAGTTTCAAACTGTAAACTTTGGGGTGTATGCACAATGGCTTGACTTGACCAAAAGTTCACTTCACCTAAATCAACAAAAGATTAAAAAAATCCGATAACAGTATCAGGCCGTTATCGCATTCGAGTTCTCATTTCACCTTGCGTTTCACACATGACTTTACACTCCATTGTAACCCGAAATATAGTTTCACGTTTTAGAACAATCTAGTTATGATTTTAATTGTTTTTAATTAATTTAAATGCGCTTTTTATATTATTTTCCAAATTATTCCACATATTCATTTAATTGATAGTTTTTGAGTATAATTGATATTCATCTGATCAGTTCTCTTATCTTCGATATACACAGATACAATATAATCAAAAAAGTGTAGTGAAATGACATAAGGAACATATTTTTCATTTCACACCGCATACCATAACACAACTATTGCGAGATGCTAAACGTTTTGTACAATGCACTACGTATTTCAGCTGGTATTATATACATGTGGTATAGAATCGCGGCGTGCCCTAGAGCCGTGACCACCGCACACATCGACGTAATGCCGTTTGTTGGATCGTGCCTTACTGGGCTTGTGGCTACGCCGGTGCACGCGAGCCTCTCTCGACTTATACTAGGATATATAATCTTTTAGATTTTTTGTGGTCGCAGTGGTTTCAGAAAAATGAAGTTGAGGCTCTGTACTTTGAGGTCGAGTTAATAAACGTGCTTTTCTCCTTTATTACCAAGATCGGATTAGGCCATGTTATACGAGCCGAACATATAGTTACGTTTTCGTCTTCGGTTACTTTATTGAAATTAGAGGTAGTGCATACATCTCTGCTTCACACGTAGTGTGTCATTTTTGTTGGTAAATTTGCGGTACATTACTACTACTTGTCATATAAAATTTTCCCAACTAATAATAGTGCAGTATAATTGACAAACGAATTGGTAAACGTATTGACACTTTTTTCTTCAAAACATGACACATTGTCATTGCTCATTAACGACGATTTTGTCAACTATTGCACATAAAATTATAATTAGTACAAAAAACAAGTGCTAATAAAATAAGTATTGTAAATATCACTCTAAAAACACATTCCAGAAGAAGAAAAAAATAGAATTATCAAGTACACTTGAAAAAATATGCATGTCCAAGTCTGTCCGTACGTAATAATATGCGTAGGAACGAGTGTGTGGTTACCGAGTGACCTCAAGCGTTGTCTAGCCTTGCGAACATTGCGATGATTGCGTGAATTGAACAAAATATGTATCTCGCACAGCTCGTGTGTGTATGTGTGGTAACGATGAGGAAGTAAGTGTATTTACAAGTCACCAATTGTTACTTGAAGTCACCATTGAAAAAAATACTTGTAACATTTTCGTGCCTGTAAAATGATATTTTCGAGTTCCAACTATTTTCTGACTTCCAATATATGTGTCTGACCTTCGCCAAGGCAACGACCACCAGTAGCAGTAGCAACAGCATCAGTAGTAGAAACCCAATGGTACCACCCCCACACTCAAGCGCAGCGATTCAAAGCAACCGTGCTAATATATCCAAGCGTGTAAGTACTTAAACCTCCAAGCTTTCGACCAACGATCGAGCGTGAGAGACCCGTCAAAATCGGCCCTTTACTAGCCCTTTTTGCGCCCTCGTCGACATGACGCTTTTCGCGCTCGCGCAAACAGTGTCGGCGCAGGGGAAGAGCAGCTATCCGCCTTTGAGAGCTTGTGGAAGCTCTTGCGGTCGGTCCAGTCCCGTCCGTGCCACAGAGGCCACACCGCATAGCGCCAAAGAACGGTATACCAGCGGTGCACGCCCTGGGCTGCGGTGTCGGCTAACGAGTAGTTACGCCCTGCGGCTGAGCGCTATGTCGGTGTGTACGAGCGCGCCTCTCTCTGTAGCTTTTAAATCGAGGAGAGCGAGTGTGCAAGTGGAGCAAGGGTTTTTTTTTTTTTTTTTTTCTTTTTGACGTTTCGAGGCTTGTATATGGGTCCCTGTAGAAATGATAGGGTTGATGAGTACGATTGGTTGTTGCATGGTGTCACGGGGACACTTTTTTTTATTTTTGCGATACTCTTTCTATTGAGATTCGATGTCAGTGCTGTGATGTTTAGTTGAAGTTTCATTGAATATTTCATAATCGCAGCTTAGACCTTTTACTTATACAGAAGAATCTGTGTATGTGTACCGAAAATCTATAAACGCGTTTAAATTGAGTCCTGAAAATATTCAATTTCATGAAATACATCACTGATGTAGCATTTACCAGTGTATTAAAAATATAACAAAACCAATGGCTTCATCGCCTCAATCAAACTTGGTCGATTTTTTTTGTTTTATCAAATATTTTTTGCCAATTAATGCGATATGATTGGTAAACCTTGAAAAAAACACACAATGAAACCCTTACGATGCGACTGCACATTATGTTGCTGAATCACGAAATTTTTACGATGAAATCAAATATTTCATGCTTGAAACAGCCACACGAACAAGGCATCAATTTAATATTGAAAATTCTATGAAAAAAAAAAAATAATAATAATAATAGTAATAATGATAATGAAAAAAGACTGGAAAAACCCGTGCGTACTTTTTCGTGGTTGAAAACAGCAGAGGTAGCCACTCCAACTATGGATACTTTTGCGCTCTGTACCATTACAAGGTAGATCAAAAAAAGAAGAAAAAAAAAGTAGTAAAAATTGAAAAAAACCAAAAGACAGGGCGATAAATAGAGAAACGAGGCTGCCCGGCTCCTAGAAATAGAGGGAGGGGGTGAGGGGACATCATCGTCGGGGGTTTATATTTAGCGCCGATAAAAATAATCCCATCGCGCCTCCCGCGCGAGAGGAGCGAGACACGCGGTGGCCTCCCGGCTTGCGCCGCCACTCCCGATTTAAACGTCTCGCGCGCGCCCTCCCCCTCCTAACTCTCTCTCGCTCTGTCTGTACCTTTTACCCGCTCCTTCTTCTTCCTCGTCTTCTTCATTGGCGGCGTGTATTGCAAAGTGTGTAAATTCGCCGGGGAAATCGGCCGGATCGCGCCCATCGAGGCTTGGCTCTCCCTCGCTTGGGAATCGGGAATCGCTGTACCGTGCTGATGATGGGGATTGCGCGGATTTTTTTTTTCCTCTCTTTTGGTCTTTAGTTTGAGATATTGTTCGCGAGGTTTTTTTGATTGCGGATGACGGTGATTACGATGCACGAATACATAACTATTTTTTTTAGATTTTTTTTTTTCTGCTGCTTCACACTAGAGTGAATTTTATTTTAATAAAATTAGTAAATCCATGTTCTACACAAGTGTTTTGACAAAAAAAAAAAAAAAAAAAAAACAGTTGCAGGTCTAAAGAAAATAAATATACCGACACAAGCTCGAGGTCTACTACTATACATCTCTAAATTCTATACTTACTCTGATGATGAAAAGTACCAGTCATGCCTTACCCGCAAAAACCTAGTATTTTACATAAATTCCAGTAACTTGCAAAATTATTTCATTGATCTCTTGTTAGAGACACACTTTGTGGTACTTATTCGTTTTTTTAACAATTCCCTATCTCAATTTGGACACCCTATTAGTATGATTACTCGACAATCCGAGAATATAATAGCCCTGTGTGTGTAACACGTGTAAAGAAATATTATCGAGAATCACCTGTTGATGGACGCCGCTACAAAGACACGCCTACAAGTGACAAAATCGTAACACGATCGTCATACACTATGTAAGATAGGCCCAATCATACAATTACCCAGGCATAGGTGTATATCTTTTCCGTCGATTTTCGAAATTTCCAAAATTATTTCCTAGAAGCAGCATCGCATCCCCCTTGCCAAGGGAAGAGGGAGGGAAAGTTCAATCTGAAAATAGACTCGTTGAAAAGTGACGTTGAGAATAGACACGTCCGTGTACGTATAAGTATACAGCGCTTAAACTCGGACCCCACACCTGCATGGCTCACTTACTTACAGTGTGCACGCATGTCTTGGTCATTTGTCACCACGAAAAATTGATATAACAACTGGTTAATCATTATAATTTGCAAAAATTAAAAATTAAAAAAAACTTTTAATGCTCACAGCAGGGAAAGAACATCACTTTACACGCGCATTGTGTCACTTTATTTGGCAGAGTTGATTGATGAGGAAAAAATGTTAAACAGCCATCATCCAATAGTCGCACCAACTCATCGAAGTAATCTTTGCGGCTAATTCTACTCCAGAGAAAGAAACCGATTAGCTCCTTCCTCCGCGGATCGGAGGCGTAAACAGGGCCATCGTAGCGGCCGCGAGCGCGTAAACTGCGGCTCGTCGTTTCAACGCGGCTTTAAGGGTATTACCGCCTCCGTATATACTAGACGGAACTGGTAACGACCCTTCGAGCCGAGCTGTATATACGAGCCATTTGGGGAATCGGTTTTTTAGGCAAACATTACGGTAAGAAAAATTGTTTTTTCAACACGCAACGCCAAACTTTTGGTTATCTACGTTGGTTGATATTGATCGCACAATTAAAAAGTAAAAATCTATTGGGTTTTGCTCGCGTTCAGGTGAAAACATCACTATTTTTTCTCAGCTTCCATCACCTTTCCCCAAATTCTCGACAACCATGTCCTCCAGCAGCCTGGCATAATTTAGCGTTTATCGCGAATGTTATGGTCGTCGGTCGTTACGCAACATCAAGCACAACAACAATAAACCAACGACGCGCACGATGATATACGCGACCGTATAGTTTCGTTGAGGTCGAGTTGTATACGAGCTGCGACACACGAGAGAGTGCCTTATATAATTATATGAGAGGAACTTTTGCCGAGGAAGCACGTTTGTGTGTGTGTGTGTGTGTGTGTGTGTGTGTGTGTGTGTGTGTGTGTGTGTGTGTGTGTGTGTGTGTGTGTGTGTGTGTGTCACTGATGTTACTGCTCGTGAATCTTATTAGGCGACCTCGGTAAGTATTTTTTTGCGCGACGTTCTATTGTTGCCTCGTTTTTCCTTCCTTGATGTTCTTAGGGTAACAATTGCCTTTTTTAATGTTTATATACAGGAGAAAATGCGAACAAAATCACACTCTTTTGAGGAAATTAGATGGAAAAGTGCTCGTTGGCTTATGGGACAATTATCAATTCTCGTGTCTCACCATGTTTCATCCATCAAATTGTTTTTGTAAAAAAATGGCAACTTTCCTTCTTGGCTATTCGAAAGGAACAATGGAAAAATCGAGGGAAAAATCACCTTCACTCTCATATAATAATCGTATATACATTACAAATCATAAAAGTGGTGGTGAAGCTACTTGAGGGATTGTGTTTTGCACCTCTTGCAATGCACATATTATAGGTACGTTTTATTCGAGGGGAGGGCGCAAACATCATGATGGGCGCAGGCGCAGAGTATGTACACGCGACGCGATTGCGTAACACGCGATCGACTCGCTCCGGTACGACGCACATATAATATTATTACATCGCTGCGTGTACATTCATATCGCGTATAAAATATTGTGTGTATTATTACAATATCTTTCGTAGGTAGAGTTTCGTATACGGAGGACTCATACAGTGTAGGTACACTTACCCGATGTGTGCCAACACACGATATGTACCGTAAGTATGTACACCTGCAGCTCGGTGAGCCGAGAGAATCGAGTTACAAAGAAATTACCGAGAAGTGCGGATTTGCGGTACTTTCGTTCTTCTTCTTCGCTGGATTGTGCTGGCGGTACTTAAGTACTTCTTGTGAATTTTGTTTCATGATGTATTAATACTCGGCCCCGGTGTTTTTCAAAGCCACGCTTTTCTTCACTTTCCTCGCCCTGAATAATGAAACTTTTTGTCCTCTCTCTCTCTCTCTCTCTCTCTCTTCCAACGTGTCATCGACAGGTTCATTTATTTACACCTTGCCATACATCGTTGTTGCCGTTATCAGTTGGATTAATTGATGTACAAGTGAAATATATACTATTGCACACTTTTTTCGAAACATATCATCTCTGTAAAATATCTTGAAAAAAAAAAAAAAAAAGATTGAAGTGGTAAAAATCCATAGTATTCTTGGCAAAATCAACGCTTCTACAGTCCACAGACTCGACTCTCCTTCTGCGAGGAATTTAATCCTGCCGAGCTCCGAGTTTCGTCATTATTCACCAGCTGCACCGTGGAATTACGAGCTAAATCATGCATCGGCGGAGGAGAAGGAGCAAAAAAAAAACTTTCATCCACGCCGTTGGGAAATCGCGCCACTTACATCCTCGTGTGCAGGTACACCCATTCCAAGTGAAAGAGAAACAGACTCCTGCACGATAAAAGAAAAATTTAGTTTTCCATCACATGATGCATCCCATGTAGTATTTATATCTCGTCTTAATAATTATGCGTCATCGACATCGCTATTCAAGTGTCAAACGAAATAATCAATATTTCTTCCAATTTGAAACTCAAAGGTTCAGTCATTTAAATGTTCATTACGTGTATACATGTAATTGGTACATTTCGAAAACATTTCAAAATATTTAACTCGAGTCGTCGAGCGGTGGTGATTGTGGTGGTAGTGTAGTTTGTTTGGATTTCGAAAGACGAGGAGCCAAAACGTGAAAAATATCCATCCCTTTTGCTATAGGACAACATAGCACACACAGACATATACGTACATTATGTTTGCCAACTTGTTCGGTCCGCAAACGTTTGTCTAGTGTCTATTTGGACTTGGATTTGACGTTCGTTTTTCCTTTGCTCTCCTCGTATTATATAAGATAATATATATATCCAACGCTTGTTACAAGTCTCCGTGACTCACACACGCGCTTTGGTTCTTCGATCTCTCGAAATTAAATTTAAATTTATCTTTCGGATCTTATACATAAGTTTCGCGATTACCACCCTCTGCACCAGCCATTAATATCAAATATGGCTCGAAATGTCAACGCGTACTGCAATAGTTATATATACTTTAGTTTATGCATATCTCGTTACCTTGGGTCGCTCGCAATTCTCCTCATCTTTTTTTTCTTCAAACGTGTGTGTGTGTGTGTGTGTGTGTTTATATAGTAAAATATACACTCGTGCATCGGCTACACGCGGGGTATATATACATGTATGTAACTATTAGCCTCGTCGCGTTTTATTTTTAGCTTTTGGTGCTCGGCATTAGAAACTGCTACTGCTGTTCCGTAGGTACGCTGTTGCAGTCACACTGTGTGTGGTTATTTATCACTAGTCAAGTCATCGGAAGCATGGAGTATCGGTGGAATAATTGCTGAGCCTTTTTTTCTTTTATAAACTGTTGGGAAAGTTGAAAATTTCGGCGAATCGTGGTTCTCCACGATACGTAATGGAATTTTTCAATAATTATTTCAATCATTTTTTATTTGTTTTGACAAACTACGTTGCGATAAAAAATTACAAAAATTATTTTTGTACTAGAATAGAGCTTTTTTACTATTTGTATATTTTTTTCTCTATTATTTTTATAGTTTTTATATATATTTTGCATCCAGCAGTTAAATGGTAAAAGTTAAGTTGCCAAGAGTCCCTGGACTGAAGAGCAATATCCAATCATCATTCTAACACAGTAGTTTATAAAAAAAATGTTGTCTCAGTGTAGCTTGTTGACCAAAAGTATTAATACGTTATTTATCCAATTTTTTAATTTTTCAATATCTGATTTATACAGGAGACTATAACGGAAAAAATACGACTTGGCAAAATCGTAGTTTGTTGAAATGATCAACTAATGAAGCAAATTACCGTATTTAACCCAGGAAAAATGTAAAACGAATGTAATACATTTTTCAAGTCTCATCGAATTGAATTTTGATTGTAAGACTTCAGCGGTTACCTAAACAGAGCGATAAATTAGCTACTCTCGGAAAACATTGCGCAAAGCCATAGCCGAGTGCTCGCAATTAACCATTCCAACATTGAAAATTAAGAATTTTATGTAACCCCGGCTATTAATTAACGCAAATTTATCTGTCTGTGTTGAGAGCATTATGTCAGGGGGTGATTGATTGATTGATTGATTGATTTCCAAGTTTACGTATACGTATGCGAAGAAAATAAATCAAGTCGACTGTATCGCGATGATCAAAGCAAAACGATCATCAGCCGCTCGATGAGCGTGTGGTGGTAAATCAGCGCGTTTACAAAACCAGTAGTCATCTGTTTGGGCGTAATTAAAACACACATCAGAGCTGAGACACCGGCTATTAGTTTTGGACTTTTTAACGAGCTTAGGGCCCATTCCCACTGCCCAAGAAACTGCCTGTCATATACCGAAATCACAACAACGCTAAATCTAGTTATGGGCACAATTATTTTATGAGATTTCTTCAATGCTTGGAAACAAAATTTTTTTTTTTCCTTTGTAAACTGCATTCTTTTCACTCAAAAATTTTTATATTAATCGCCATTCACCGTACGATATTGAGAAAAATTTTTTCTCTGGAAGATACGTACAATAAATTTTGTGTATTAAATTTTATTGTAAAGAATATCAATTAAACGTTTAAACTTTTCTAGAATATTTTGACTGTCTCACACAAATTGAACAATTTTTTAAATATTTTTTTCCCTCTAATATCGTGCCTTATTTTTGTTATTAATAATCGTTATTACTATTGTTATAGCTAAAACACAACAGTACTTGTCAAGAATTTTTCCAGCAAAAAAATGCAATACATTATTAGTAAATACAGTTAACCAAATTTTTAAGTAGTTGGACAGTTTTTTATACTTTTTTATTTTCTAGCGCATTATTTCTTGCTAAAAAGAAATTGTTCAAAGAACCGCGCTAAAAGTAGTAATGTTAAAAAATTTCAAGTAAAAATGATGCATAATATTTTTACGTGCTAAATTCTGGTTGTATCGACAGCTGAGTGAATAGAAGTATCATCCCCAAAGTTTATTTTTTAATCTCATAATGGTTTCGATAAAGCATACACCTAAAAAATGATTACAACAAAATATCACAGAGGAAAAAAAAACTCGAAAAAAATGGTTAGTATTTGTTCAAAATGACAACAAGATAATGTTCGATAAAAATAAAACATAAAATGCAACAAAATCCAGGTGTAACGACAACAACTCACCAGCAGCCACCAGTTGCTCCCAGCCCAGCCATAGCGCGAAAAGCGTGGCATTAACGTCATCATTAGCCGTCGCGTCAATCCAAAAATAACCCGCATCCCTTGCCGCGATCCGAGTAATTAAATTAGATTATCAACTCGTCGAGTACGTCGACGATGACAAGGCACACGCGAGAGGAGAAGGCGACGACGACGCCTGTCACATCTCCTCGGAGCTCGTGTCGTTTGATCGGCTGGCGCCTTTTTCTCTCTCCCCCCCCTTTTTTTTTTTCAACACGAGAAGGCAAGAGATCGCGTGTCTCGCGTGAAAACGAGAACATGAGGATTACACGCGGATCTACCGCTGATGGAGATGAAGAGAGCAACGAGCTTTTCTGACTGACTCGAGGCTGTCCAAATATTAGTGGATGCGCGCGTTTTTCCTTTTGTGACGCTATAGAGATTATTACTATTCACCCGATGCAAAGATATGGTTATATTAATGCTCACACAGTGTTAGTTGTGCTTTGGGTGGTGGTTGTAGCTCACAATCAATGATCGTCACCTTGGGGTTGA
Organism: Copidosoma floridanum; assembly: GCF_000648655.2. Next base: position 687,662 of record NW_019379495.1, read on the forward strand.
CGGAGTTGTCACCACCTCGGAAAAAAAAAACATCTTCACCCTGCATTTGTTTCTGTGCTTATGCTTGTCCAGTCAAAGGAACCATACATGCGTTCCTCCATTCACCGGCTCGGTAAGCGTTCAACGACCCACCCACTCGTACATACTGCCAAGTACTTTCTCACCAAACCTAGTCCTAAACCCCTCCCTCGATTCAGCCAATGTCCAACGAGCCCCATAAATTGTCGTGGCACCTTAAATTTCACTGGTACAAGGTGGACGTTTTTCGACTCGACGCGCCTCTATATTGTCCGTGGTATCGCCCTCGACACAGTAGGTATATACATATACGGAGGCAAGGGTAATAATAATTAGCCACGCAAGAAGAGAGCGCTGACCAAGTGTCGCGTTAACGTATATGTGAAAATGCAACTCTGTACAGCAGTGCGAGGTGGATTGAAACACACGGCGCGCGTGGAAACCGATCGGGCAACGTCAAGCAGTGGGAGTAGGTGCGGACGTCCGCGGATTATTTATCGCGAGTACGAGAGCACAGCGCGTGTCTTGGCTACACACATTGTCGCCGTATCCGGAGGGCTATTAGCGACTCGGATGTTTTCATCAGCGCTCGATCTCTATTGACTTCAACGGGCTGTTGCCGATGACACATAAGTTTTCCTTCTTTTTACCCCCTTTTTTTATGGTCTGCGTATGATAAACGGGAAACGAAGCTGTGCGTATTGTACTTGTCGATAAATTTTACACTGGAAAAAGCTTTGGGGATCTTGAACCTCGTGGTACTACGTTTTTTTTCAACCAATATTAATACATGTTACCTTGTACGCTGTTGGTAAATTCCTTGTAAAAAAAAAAAGAAAAGAAAAGAAGTCACTAATGCATCGAGCTGCGGTGCGAAAGTCGATTTCAACACTGGCTGTACATAATACATATGTATAGGCGCAGCGAAGTATAAGTAGGTAAACTCGCGTAGCGTGTGCACACACTGTTTATGCGCCTCAGCTATACATAGCTGTAAGATAGAGGGAGAGAGAAAGTGAAAGGTTGCGGCTCTCTTCGAAAGAAATCCACCTATCGGAATTGATTAGCCGGCATCTGACCGGCTTCTACTCCCCCTCCCCTTCGATTTTTAACGTAAAAAAAATGGTGACGTTGTGACACACGCCAACGACGACGACGCTCGGAATGCGGAGAAAGAGCGCTCGTCCGATCGACTGGTATTGGACTTTTACTTTTTTTTTTTTTTTTTTTTTTTTTTTTTTGTAGAACTCTTACGGGTGATGGATTCGGTCAATGCGAGGTTTTTTTCGTGCTGTTGCACGTTGCGCAAGCGTTGCGTTTTTGAAATACTTTCTTTTTTTTCACAACGATAGGCATATTTGATTGTACGTGCTGGAGAAAAGTGTCTTGAGCAATAGCCACCAGTTTGTTTGGGACAGCAAAACCGTACTCACTCGTGTTGCGGGTAATTTATTACATCATGTAAGGGGTCATATAATATTTACATCGTTTTGAGGCTCCCTCTAATCGCAATATGCAAAAAATTGCACAGCAACACGAGCGTATTTTACTCGGCCACATACGCATGAAAGGCCTCTCACTATTCCCGTCATCGCTTAGATCTCGGTTTAGATCCACAAAGTGTACTCGTTAAAACATCAGAACAATCCTCTACCGACACCTGCACTCAACCCTGTAGTTTATCAGTGTTTAAAACTTCTACCGAAAAATATCGCTATCGGCATTTCCATTAGAGGTACATGTAATATATTATACAGTAAACGCAGTGGCGGCCAATCAAAATGTGGACAATTAATTAGCAAATGACTCGCAGTTAACGCGCGGGAAGCTTTCCCGGTGAGCTTCGTGTACGTTTAACACCCGAAGCGTCAATTAATTCAGGGAAAGTATACGTATACGCGTGTAATATCAATTACACCTCGTTTTGACTCGCTAATCGTGGGTGTTATTTTTTTCTATCTGTAAATCTTCGGTGGCTCTCTAAATGTATATAAAACACTCGTAGATTGTAACAGCGCGTAAACTATACACCGTTGCAACGTCTACTAACGACATACCGATAAAATCTGTATTTTCATCGGATCTCGCGATCGCCGCATGTTATATAGTATTCATATTTGTGTGACATGTTAATGCCTATAACGATCAAATTTGATCGCACGTATAATATTACGAGCACCCATTAATGTAAATTCTTTGATTATTTATGTTTCAGGTGAGTTATCGATCAGCTATCGTCGAATAAAAAAATTACTTCTTAATAGACAAGTCAACATTTGGTGAGTTATCAATATTAGTATACGTTACAACTGATGAGTCGATTAAGAAAGAAAAACCACGACGAGTGGGTAAGAAAAATTTGCGTCAAACGATGGGAAGGATTCAAATCGATTTGCCCGAACAGCTGCGTCTGGCACAATAGTTTTGGTCTGTGAAATTAGGTGTGTGCGTGTGTGCATATAAAAATTTTTTTACCTTTTCATAATACATAATTTTGAGACTTGTAGGTCATTTTGGTACGCCTGTCTGCAGTATATATAAGGGTACGCGTCAAATAAACTCGGATGAAATATTTAACTGTTCACGGGGGTTGTTTAAACTTTGAATTTTGGATGGAAAATCCCGTTGCGCCGACATACACTCTTTAAAAAGAGTGGACTAATTTCTTTAAAAAGAGAAAAAAAATTAGACCAGGCTGGTTTCGTGCGCTGGTTAGTATGAGTAATTTCATTTTTTTCTTCTAAATTAACTACTCGCTAGTGGACAAACACGTATAGGGGTGGACGAAAAGTTGGGCGAAAAAAAAAAAAAAAAAAAAAATGGGAAGAAGAACCCACGTGGTTGCTTGGCAAGCTTTTTACGAGCTGCGTGTGGTCCTCAACTTTTGGACACGGATGATTGTACGAATTGGCGGCTGGCAAGCAGTTGTATTTTTTTTTTTCTTCTTCTAACACAAATCTTCAACGTGACGCCTCGTATGGATCTACTTATTTTATTAGCTTTAAAACGTCATCAATTGAAAGTAATTTGTCCAATCTATACAAGGAACCTCAAACCCGTGGTCGTCGTTTACGAAGCGCAATTCGTACAATGCCTCCGATGATTCATTCGTTCGTTTCGTTCATTCATTCATCAATTTCGTTTGCATAAAAATTAAAAAAAAAAAAAAAAAAAAAGTACGCGAATCCCCTACAACTGTTGTGCACGCGATATACTGCTCGAACGTTGTACTTGTTCGATCAAAAAAACACCCTATACAGCAAAAACTATTATTCACCGATTTGTCCTTTTTTTTTTACATGTATCGTAAAAAAAAAACAAAAAAAATAATAATAAATAAAAAAAAAAACAGTCCTACATTTTTCCGCGACTAAACGGCAAATTGAGCGAAAACAAGGAGGTGCTAATTGTCACGATCGAAGGAACGCAGGGGAAAATGAGATGACGCGAAGGAAGCACCGGAGTATCTCGACATGGAAATGCCGAGTCAAGGTTTACTACCCTATGGTACTACTCGAGGCAATTAACAGCTCAATCAAAGCAGTAACGGCGATTGACTGGTGCTGGATGGTGGCTCTACCCGAGGCTCGACACGCGCGTCGAGACGAGAGGAAGGAGCTGCCTTTGCCACTTTCAGGGGGAGGGAGGATTTTTTTTCCCTTCCTTGTTCTCCTCTTCTCACAGTATTTGTCTTATTTTTGCACGCCGAGTGTTTAATTACCCGAAAGCGAGGGTTTGCCTCAACTGATATCCTTTTGTCGCCATTTATGATTCAATGATTATATCATCGCATGTTTCCCTCTCCACGAGCTCCATTAATGAAAATCCAAAATTTTTTTAATTCAATAATTTGTTACCTCAACTTGTAATCGTCAGATGATAAACTCAGTGCCAAAGAAAAACTGCGAGACCGCATTACATAGAACGAATAGGTACACGTATAACAATCCATGACAAAGTAAGCACCACCGCGAGCTAAACACACTCCCATTGTCGCAGCTGCAAAGACTCGTCTAACCCTTCGACCTCCCCTTGACAACGAGCTCCCGCAGCAGCCGCATGCAGCTGTAAACCGGTCGTACGAAAATCCGGTTTTCGAAGGTTATATATTGTTGCACGTGTAGCGATGCCGAGCATCTTGCGGTGTTAAATGATACTGGGGAGTGGAGGAAGGACGAGAGGTCGATATGGGTATTTTTGAGTAAGGACTTAATAACATATAGACCGCGATATAGAGACGTAATTTCAAGCCACGCTTTCTGTATGACAATTTGAAGGTAAATTATTGTATAATTATTCGCTACAGTCAAGTGAGTACTCTCGTGTGTACACCAGTGATGCTCGCTACATATTTTTTTATCCCGCAAGTATCTTGATGCACTTGAACGATTATTTTATGTATGCCAAGTGGTTCTTCGTGTAAACTCGAAGAAAGATGATCCAGCGTTAAACAATTTAGCGTATGGAGAGGTTTTTAGTAATTTTTTTTTTTTTTTTTTTTTAGTAAAGAACTGAACAACAAAACCAGACAATAGATTGTGTAAAGTATTTTATAGCAAGATTATTATTGGTGTAATGTCAGCTAACTAAATTATACATGACATAGTTTTACGTGATTTGTCAGGAATTAAATAAATGATATCCTTGGGTGCAGTAATTAGTTATTTAATGCCATTAGATTACGTTAAAATACGTGGCTTGACTGTTAAACTATTCAATCAACTGACATACGTGTAAAATCAAATAATTGTTCAAAATAAGTAGACTTCGTCTGTGACGATCACTGCTTTCCCTACCTTGGAGAAAAAAAAAAAAAAAAAAAACCACCCCTCTTTGATACAACAAACGAAACCTTAATAGCACATACCAATCGCGGTTGGTTGTCTCCTTTGCACATCCCGCACTCGTTGCGACAAAGGAGCGAAAAGGAAAAGCCCGAGAACAAGCCGAGGATGATAAGTAAACGGCACAGCGAGTACAACAGTGGGACGATGCCGGGGGGACAAGTTAGCGACGTTAACGCGCAATAAATTAGCAGCCTCTCCCACGCACCGCGGACCTTTGGCGCGTGCGAGCCACCCGGCCCGGGGATTCCCCCTTCTTGGCGCTCGTCGTGTACACGCGGTGGCTTTTTCGATGAGTATACGCCTATACCCGTGCTCGCGTGCATTGTTAACAAATGTGACAGAAAGACGTATTTGTCCACGTATACATAGGTATAACTTCTGATGCGATGTAAACATTCGAATGTCTAGCATTTTTTCATACATGTGCTCATACGCCCAAGAATTAAAACATCGACGTTTCCCCGTAAGGTATAGAGTATCCTCTAACTCATTCTCTGATGACCGCAAGTGTATAAAAGCGCACCCAAAGCCTTCCCCCCGAAGTGTACACACGCGCCTACCAACTATAATTATATTTGCACACATCACACTACAGTAATAAATTTCTCGTTGGTCTCTCTCTCTCTCGTGTGTAAATGCGCGCGATGGATATTTATTGCATATTAGTTTTGAGATCGGCTATACATTTAAACGCCTGGATACATCCACTCCTTGCGTATATGATTATGTTACTTACAGTCGTGGGATTTACGGCCGGAGGAGGGAGTCCCCCTGTCGTTGAATCTCTTGACGGCTCATGAGCAAAACTGTGCTTTTCACGCGAGCCGGCAAACGATGTATACACCGTCACGTGAAAAATTGGGGTGGAGCAAGAGGCCCTCCTAAGAGCACAGCCATTCGTCTTGAGGCGCGGTAGCTTGAACAAAATTACTTTTTGTGTACCTACTTACATCACCGATGCTCGCGTGTGTTTACACTCGTGTTGCTTGCCAATCGGTGTACCTTTAGAGAGAGGGTGGAAGCTGACGACATAACTCGATCTTTGACTTTCGATAAAGATGCAAGGGTGGACTTACATGTGTAAACACTGTACCACGTGGAATTACATGGAAAATGTGCTGGACCGGCATTGTATTTTTACGTATACGTGTGTTTGCGTGAATGAAAGATAATCAAAATAATACATTGAAGTGATGTCCATTGCACAGTTTCAGTGCACCAAAAGGGGTGAAATGGGCAATAACCATTTTTTAGTCAACGAGTAGAGGAAAAAAGAAATCCTTACCGTCACTCCACGCGCCCCCAAAGTTAATTCGACGCTTCTTTATCTCTCCTTATTGGAAAACCCATCGTCCGCAAAAGTCAAGTTAGACTAATTTAATAAAGTTGACGCACGCCCAATACCGCGCTGTATAAGTAACGCGGACTAGCGCGCCCACATGATGCATGATAAAATATTTAAACCCCTCGAATACTAGTATACGTCCGCTTGTGCTACTGAGAAAAATATATACTCCGAGGAGAGATCGAATGCGTTACGCGTATGTACACAGTGTATAATACGCACACCCCAGCGGCGAGATAAAGTGTCGGCGACGACGGCTTTTCGAGGAGCTAAGCAGAGAGGCCCCCTTTTTGCTCAACCCTCCCCTTCTTGTTACGTATACACGTGTATGTATGTACACGCACGCGTAAACTTTTTTTTTTTTTTTTACCACTGCTACTTTGCCTTGCCTCGGTATAGATGATCTTCCCTGTAGCTCGTACACCGCTTTATCAGCCATATACATCTAATCTTTGGTATTCGATACGCGAGCGTTACAACACGATGTATGTAACTTGTACCTATGGTGACGATCACAGAACTCTGACCCCAAGTTTTCATTGATTTAGCACAAAATATAATGTATAGTATCGGTAAACATGTAAAAAGAATAATGTTGTTCATCGTCGCGTTTTTTAATCTAAATCAGATCCTATCATGTATATATGTAAGGGTTGTCACTCGAGATGTATGATTATTAGATGGGTATAATTACCACAAACGACATTCACCCTGCAACATATAAACGGGGGTTTACATCATAAACCATGAAAAAACACACACACACACACACTGGGTACACAGTATCAAAAGGGAGAAAAAATCCTTGCCTGCCCAAAAAAGCCTGTACCAACACCTCAATTCACGGCACATGCATGAGTAACAATGACAATAACGTAAAGAGAGAGAAGGAGAAAAAAGGGGGGCCTCGCTTCGCTGCGCTTATTACACGATGTATTCACACACGCGAAATCACCCCCTCGTTGAACACGTGTGCGGGATCTCCCCCTCCGAACTCTGCCCCTACGATTTTGTCGGGCGCTGGGGGGGATCAGCATCTCGGACGTGACGATTGATTTTTTTTTTTTAGGGCGGGGGGAGGGTCAGTGCTGTAACCTTTCGGAGAGGCAGCCACGTGACTGCGGAGCACAGTGGTGTTTGCGATGATGGGACTTTATGTTGGATCTTGTTGCTTTTCCTATATATTGCGGGGTGTTTTTAAGGATCAGAAGTATCATTTTAGCTCCAAATGATTGTTTTTTATTTCCTCAATAAAATTACATGGAATTCGTATACTCTAATATGATACGATATTTTTATGTAACTGGAACTCCCCAAAATTCGTGTACTCTTGTCTTTTGCACGATCAAAGTAGGTATTAACAAAAGTACGCATTAGAGTTATAAAAAAATTAGGAATTTTGTTTAAAAAAACCTTTTGGTACTGGATAGTACAAATTTTTAGTTCAAATTTTTTGCACGCAATGGAAGAGGCGATGAAGTTTTTTAATTTGTTCTCAACAAAGCAGTGAAAGATGGCTTATTCAAAAACTTGCATTAAATCCTATATTTATGGTAACACAAGCGTGCTAATCTCCGCTGTAAAGCCCATCGATACGATAATGAATGAGACCTTGAACATTTTTTTTTATTGTTTGAAAAAAAAAGTATTGGTTTCTGTTACGCACTTGAATACAATTTCAATCGTCACGTTGAGTATCACAATTAAACATCAATAATCATCGGCCTAACCACTTATCAACTTGAGCAAAAACCCGCATTACCGTACACTATTTTGTAGCATCCCTCGTACCAATTCGTTTTATTCCTTACAGTAACCCTTTTCCCTCATCAGATGCCTCTTTGATGGCGATCTGTCAACCATACCACTTTCCACCCATCTCTCGCACAGGTTATATCCTGCGTGATACTTCGACATTTCACCCACCATCAAACTATAAGAGAGCCTGAAGAAAGTTCCCACATGCCCCTTCCCTCCCTTCCTCATGTCCCGCTCGACTGTAAAGGTCGTAAAAACCGAATAAAAGTTTCTCTAGCATCTTCTCCGATTCGCACCCGCGAAATGTAGGCCGCCGAGGAGCCTAAATGCGACTTCTCTCTCTCTCTCTTTTTTTTTTTTTTTTTTTTTTTTTCTTCGTGAAATGATTGTACACGCGTGTACTTTCCAGCGAGAAAGTCCGTCACGGTTTGCTACTTCAATCTTACCTAAACTTTGCCTGTGCCGAGTGAAACGCGATGGTTCGATGAGGAGCATGGACGTGCTGAAATCTCTGCTAGCGCTTGTAGAAAATCATCATCGGGTTCTTGTATTTATATGAATGTACCGAGGGCCCGTGAAGATGCACAGGTAACTGGATAATATATTTTGGTTGTGAAACAAAAAATCATTCGCTCTCTTGAGGCGAGTAATCAGGTCGAGCTCGTTGATTAATCTTATCTGATCCGAAAAGTCAATTCTTTTATCTGACTCCGAGCAACTAGTGCGCGCGTGTATACGTAAAAAACCGATGGGTGGGAATCGTTTACGGGTTTGTTGAGTTACGCTTTGATGAAACAGGGATAAAGTGATTTTTGAAAGATCTTTTTATCCGTAATTTTTTACAAAAATTACCACGTATACTTACTGTATACTTCATTGTGCATCTCAACAATTTATTTCTTAATTATTACCCTTGATGAATCGGAATATTATTATTATGAGTAATAAAAAGGGGCATTAAATCAAAATAAGGTCATATTTTCTTCCTTCTTTTTTATCGTTTGTCTTTGTTTGTTTTTTCATCACCACTAATTAATTTTCCATACGCATAATAATTTCTAATTTTATATTTCGCAAATCCTCAGTACAGGAATCTGAAAAATTAAAATATTTGCCAGCACCACCATGCACTTTCTCGTACGTACACTAAAACAAACGCGTGAATCTCTATAGCATGTAGTCCAACTAACCTGTGCATCAGTCGAAAACAATGGGTACCCGCATAAATATACAATGCAAAGTCAAGCCCTTAAGTCCCTGTCGATGCAAACTGGAGATCTGTTAATTGACCAACGCAAAGTTACACTTGTTTCGTCAGTACTTACTTTTTGGTTTTATCTTCCGCTGATGTGATCGTCGTCCGTAGGTATAATTAGTGATTTCGTTGCTCATGTCTGTGTACACCCTGTACCGCCAAGTGTTGTTTGCATACATGTGTTGATGAAACTCTTGGGACTCTAACAAATCGTATCGACATTTTTTCGAGCATTTTTTATTGACTAAAATTCAGTGACACATTTTATACTTTGTTGCATGCCTTAAAATCTGTTTGACCGTCAACATGGCGATTTTTCTACTTTGAAGTAATTCAATCTTGACATTGTATAAAAAAAATTCAACCAAATAAATCATTAATCAGCAGTTGCAAAATTTTCTTGACATATTATTAATCTATAGGTGTAAAATATGCAGTAAAATAAAAATTGCCATCCAACTGTTTTCGATAAGTATAGCTACGTACAAAATATCTACTTCCATTTGAGAACTTGTATAACTAGCAGCAAAGTTTACGAACAGTACAAGAAATCCTCTCGTTATACCTTGACGCTCAAGACAAAATTCGAATGTGTATCCGAATGTATAGAAATACTCATGAATTTTCTCTTATCTATTAATATACTTACTCATCAGCACGATATCTCAACGGCACAACCGCCACACTCGTTAAATATTTCATCAGTTACACACTACTGCTACGCGATCCACGTGCCAAAAATTTCCACTCAATTTGCTCGCATATACATATATGTATATACGTGAAGGGACTTTGTCCAATAATTGTACAGCACCAACGAACGATACTTTATCGGTACTTGATAAAAAATCTTGCTCTCTCGATAACGCGCGTTTTTTTTGTACATTGTACGAGACATTGTAAATATGCGAGTACACGTGCAGAGTTACGCGCTTTACATACATTCAAACGAGCATTCAAAGGTATAGGAGGGTGAGGAACACGTCCAGGGGAGGGAAAGAAGAGGTGCATGTGTGTGCATGTGGTGCACATTGGCAATCGAAGCCGACCGCAAAAGCCGGATCGCGGCGTTTAACGCCTGTTGGACACACTCGAGGGTGTTCTCTGCTGTTGTCGATGTTGGGTGCGCGCATGTGTATATTTATACGCGATGCCGAACTGTTTCGTGACCAGAGGACAGTCGATAGAACTATTGGTGAAGTTTGGTTGTTCGATTGATGCACTGGTTCGAGAAACTCTTTAGTCACGCCTGTTTTGATCTTCTATTTTTTTTTCTTTTTTCATGGTTCGCTGGTTATGAGATATGGTTAAGTAAAATTATTGGTTTATGTACTTACAAAAAATTGAGTTCTCTTTCCGATATTTTTTTTGCTTTTGGATAACTGTTCCAGCAAAAAAATAGCTTTCTCAAGATGCTTATCGAGTTTCACGTTTTTTCATGAATAATTATTAAATAAAAAACATGAAACGACTGTTGCTGTTTTGATTTGCCGAAAGAAATTTAAAAATATCCCTATCCAAGATATAACTGTATCTTTCGAGAGTTTGGAAATGATTTCATTTTTTATTATACGTGTAAAAAACTTTTTTACGAAGCTTCAGAGTAATTATTTCGAAAGTTTGTTCATAAATTGTCAAATAAAAACGCTTCAAAGCTCTGCACCACTCAGATTTTTCAGTCAAACGTTTCTGACTATCGCAACACTTGCAAGGCGTGTCACGCATCATCCTCAGAAGGATCAAACACTTTGCCATTGATAAAACGCAATGAGATCTAATACATTGAAAAAGACGATACTCACGAGATCTTTACTTTTCATCTGGTACAACTTTTCATATATAGGTACTACGATTATTAAATCTTCGTACCTCATATTTACTTCTTTTTTTTTTNTTTCTCATTAAAGGAACAAAAAACATCTAGGATCCTATAAGCAAGAAAAAAATATAAATGAATTAGAGAGGACGATAAGATCCAGCAAACGAAAAAAAAGGTGGTGAAGTAAGAACGAACTAGCTCTCCTTCTCTCTTTTGGAAAAAAAAAAAAAAAGACTCAAAGCATAGAAAGAAAATCGATTCCCCATTATATCCAGCGTCGAATTTTTCTCGACCTCCTCCTTTTTTTTCTTGCGCGCCAACGCCTTTCTCTCTCTCTCTCTTTATATATATATATATATATATATATATACAACCCTTACAACTCCCAACAATTTCATACACCCACACACACAAATGTATATATTATGCACGCGTGTACACCATTCCCGGTGCGTTTGCATATTCGCATGGACTCCCACATATATGTATTCATATTCGTGTACACTCACGCAGGCTCTGCGGGGCAGGCGAGAACGCAGAAACATATAGGAACATAGCGCGATGAAAAGGAGCAAGCGAGAGAGAGAGAGAGAGAGAGAAAAGGATGGGCTCTTTTCCTCCTCCCTCTGGCATTGATCGCGAGGCTATACACACACCGACACACACCGCCACCCCATGAGTAAGCCCTAATAACAGCCCCTCTTTCTCCCCCATCCATCCACCCCCCTTGGTCTCTTCGTACCCCACCCTCTCTTTCGTCAAGTGTGCCCTTTCAGCTCCCCCCCCTGCCCCTGTTACTCCGTAAATGTACACGGTTGATACTTACATACATATACACGTGTACGTGGGTGGGAATATATATATATATATCCCGACTTGGCGCACGCGTCGGAGCAGCGACGGCACTGGGAAGGCGAACGACACCGGCATCCAAGCAAGTGCTCAGGGGTTCCCAACGCGATCTCGGATTGTCCCGGCAGCAGCTGGCTGGTCAGCTGATCGAGGCTCTCTCTCTCTCTCTCTCGGTGATTCGTCCCGCGGGGCTCAGTCGCGGGCTGGATTCTGTGTACATGCACGCACGGGAAATCTCTTTTGCAAACTAAAGCCATTAACGCGGTGCCGGTGACTTGGGGGCGTTCGGGGATTGTGGTGTGCAACGCGAGCACGCATCCATATGTACACGTACTGACCGAGCTTTTTGGGGTCGAGCTTTGGCCTGTAGAGTGTCTCGTTGGGTTATTGTCGTCCTATAGGTAAACCTGGCGCTGTTTTTTTTTTTCTTTTGCTTTGTGTTTCGTGTAGTATATGACGAATGCATGGAGGCAGGTTGATTCGGGGGAGCTTTTTGATAGCGATGATCGACGTAATTTCGTCGTTTATGGATAAATGCTTCTCGTCTTACTGGGTCGGATTACATCTACTGTTGTCGGTCGTGCACAAAGTCTTGTCAGTGACGGTGCTTGCATGGCTTGATAGCTAGTTATTCCCACCCACGTGAACGCGTGTATTCAAAGAGTATTAGTTGAAAAACCCCCAAACGAGTCTGATTGTGAAACATTAAAAAATTGTTTTAAAAGTAATAACTTTTATTTCTGCTCAATTTTGATTTTTCAAGAACATTTTAACCATCAAATATCATGGTCTTGTATCGACTTTCCAATAATCTGCCCCTGTTTCAACCAAATTCCAGAGCTCTCTTTTATCAACGAAAGCAACGATGCTTCGCTTGTTGTCGAAACACCACGGCTTTTTACACAATTAATTGTCATAAATCGAGGCCTCTTCGATCACACGAGATTCCTCAACTCGGCAGGTCAACAAACTCCTCGACCCACAACGACTCACTGGCACGAAAAACCAACCCACGCCGTGATTAATTGTCTTTTATGCCGACAAACGCCGACAATTACACATACATATACCTACATCGAGCTCAATATATATACATATTTATACGAGTGCCAGCATTAAATAATTAAAAAACAAAAACAACAGAGAGCAAGACGAGTTGTCCGCGTTATGGAATCTATAATACACCTTTCGTTCCATGGTAATTTTCACGTGTGCCCCACACGATTATGTTGTACGTATACCTTATGCATACACACACAGAATGACAATCGAGTCGGAGACCCAAGCACGTATTAAGTAGAGTAATAGGAGCCGCAGGAGGAGGAGGAGGAGGAGGGCGGGGCGGATAGTTCTTAAACGAGTTCGGAGTAGATTAGCGTAATTGACAAATAGAGCCTTTTGCTCGGGCACGAGGGCAATTAAGGGAGGCGAGAGAGCAAAGTTTCGACGAGGCCGGTGCTTGGAAAATTTTCAAACTTGTTGCTCTCTCTGCCGCTGCTGCGGTCATTGTCGAGGAGCTCTTTTCGTGGCCCCTGGCTCACACACTCTCTCTCACACACACACACACACACACACACACATACATTTGTATACAGTCACTTGCTTGATCTTGGGTCGCCAGAGGCTTGGTCTTTAATTGAGTTTTATCATTTCCTCGCTATGAGTACTTGTTTCGTCACCCGAAGGGACGAAATCAGGGTCCGAAGTGTAGCTTCATAATACAATGGCCTGAAAAGGTCCGTCACCCTATTATCAGGTAATATCGAGTCGTTCTTGGATTGAATGATCGGCGACTTATATGGCGTAAAAATTGAGCAATCCCACAACCTCTTGGACCGACGCGTTGAAATCAAAACACGTGACGACCCCTCCTCACCACGCACGCATACCCCGAGAGGAGATAAGATACAGAGAGCGTCCCCCAGAGCCTTGCATTTGTCACGAGGGACAGGCTGGATCCTGAATATGCTCATCCCCTCTCCTTTACACACCCCCAAATTCCCTTCCTATTGTAATGTATACACGTAGATCTGTATATATATCTATGGCACGTCCTCGTAACCCTTTGTTATGACTGGCGAGGCTGGATTTTCGTTGTTCCCTCGACCCCTCTTTGGCTCGTTATCGCTGTCGTAGTGATTATTATTACCATTGTATATGGCTCCTAAATACGTACCCTCTGTCTTATTCCCTGTTTTACTCGTATGAAGCTTTAAAATTTTATTGGTTATCGAAAGGACCTCTTCTACAACGAGGACTTTGAAATGTATGTGGATGAATTAGCTGGCGTTAATAAGGCCAATAACACCAGATGATTTTCCAGAATTCATCGACTTCATATTTGGCATGGAAAACAGTTTTTTTTCATTCGCTGTAATATTGGTTTTCACTGGTTTTTTACGATGGTATACGATGAAAATTAAGGATGTTGATACAAATTTAAAGAAAAAAAATATGTATATTCCAGAAATTTTAACAAGAAATAAATCAAACCGTCAAATGAAAGAAAATCAATGTAAAACATGACAGGTTTTATCTACTCGAAGAATTCGAAAGTGTGGTAAAGAGAGAAAGTTCTCGAAAAATTTCTTGTACCAATCGTTTAGAAAACCAATTGCTAAATTATTATGCGTTTTTGACATTTATTTCGTAAAACGTAAGTAAAGAATTGCAAAACAGCATAAAAAAATTTAAATTGTGGGAAAAAAATTCACAACCTATTACACGAGCTTGATTGCACAATCTTCATCAAAACCATCATCGCCTAAAATCCCTACACCACACTCACGTTCAAGTTCCCACCCGAAGATAGTAATCAAGCCACCTCGCAATTAATCACCGCACAAACGCGAGCGCCTGTATACAGTTTTCCTCTCTAATGATGCAAAGAATACATGATGTCTTTATCATCACGTGTGATTTATGGGCGCAAACGATAACACCTGTTTAGAAGACGCACGGAAATTAAAAAAAAAAAAGGTGCAAGCTTTTGTTTCGATAAGATGCATCGGGTGTCGGTTTTTTAACGACATCGTCTCCTGCGCTTGGCTATAACTTTTGTTAAACCTCGGCGTGATTGATGAAGCGCGGGGCTAGGCGCGTTTTAAACATGACTTGTAACAATTAGGCGTTGTTGCTTTCGTGCATTCGACACCTGATTCTTTTTTCCAATTTTTTTTCCATCCAGTGGACCCTATGTAAAAACACTCGGAGATGCAAAACTAAAAACTGCAAGTAGAAGGCTGGTAGAGAAAATTGAAGGCTGCGTACTGGTTCAATAATAATTACAAAACAAAACAAAAATACAGCTACCAAAAACCGGTATGCAGCACACCATACTTCGTCCATGTGCAATATACCGAGTACGAGAGAAAAATCGGCGTCTTATGCAAATCGACGCTGTGGTTATCGAATTCGACGCGATTGCGCCAAGAAATTATAACTCGAAGGAAAAAGGGGGGGAATAAAAAGAGAGCCTTAAGTTTGAAAGCTTACAGAGGGAGAGATAGTGTCGGCACACGTCGATATTAAACGATTTACGGGCCACGAAGTGATGACACCTGATTACCAATTAATTAGAATTACATTCACTTGTGCGATAAGCAAGTGCAATTTAATGAACGTTCGAGTTACGTGTTGGTCGCTTATGAGATTTCAGGGTTTCTCTTCGATCCGTTGGTTTTTTTTTTTATCATTCTTATGGTCTGTTTTGATTTGAATGAACATTAATGTTACCGAAGTTCAAAGAAGATTAATTTTTTTTACTGTGCGTTACAATTTTTTTTTTTTTTTTAATTATCACTCGATAACATTGAAATGTATAATGGCACCATTGGCACCATTATTTTTTCGTAGCGGATAGTTGAAGTACTTGCTGACTTTTTTATGTTTGAAATCGACGTACATCAGATTTACGTCATCTTTATAAGTGTACCATGGGTTGAATACATCTAATGTTGACTTGTCAGTTGTCTCCCTTGAAAAAAAAAAATAAAATAAATTGCATGTATCTTACATTTTTACAATCTTTTGTAACATGTGTTATTTAGATTTTGCTCAGAGCAAAATAAACGTGTGGAATACGTTTTGTCACACGTCATTGTTTTTTTTTTTTTTTTCATCTAAAAATACATGAGTACAAGTCTGCGAAGTAATCGATCTTGCCAACCGCGTAACGTTACAAAATAAATTGTCACCCTCTTGTTTACGCGACCAAGTAAATTGATTTACTTGTCATCAATTTTATTCTTGATAACATTTGCCATCGATCGAAAATCAAAACAATTGTTTTATTTCAATACCCGATACTTTGACGATATTCTATAAAAAGGCTTAACGGTAGCCTCAAAATCCACGCCGGAGCGAGCGAAAGAAATCAACTTCTTCAACAAACATCATTAAAGGACGAAAGTATACAACAAGTACCTCTAGAGCACACGTATACTCACGTATACCTGCGGGAGAAGTGTTTCCTTTTGATTCCTCCTCGCGTATACAATACCCCTTTCTCCGCCGCGCTACTTCTTCTCCCCATCCACTTTGTATTATATCGATGACAACGAGATACGAGTCTTCATACAAATGAACGTATAGCATGAACCAATGGAATTTATTTATTTTTTTTTTTTCCTCGTCCCCGTTATTCATCGCTCGCCTCTTTGATGACTAGGTCGGAGTTGTTGGTTATTATCGTTGGACAAAAAAATATTTACTCCGTAGACGCTCATGTACGGTACTCCAGTACGGAGTACACATTTCGACACGCATAACAGGAGATGAAGAAAAAAAAAGAAAATTGTTTCCATGTCTTTTTTTTTTTTTTTTTTTTTTTTTTAATGCTTTCATGTCTTATAATAAATTGTATGTGAAAAAAAAAATATTTCTAATAACACACTGTACACGGCACCCTAACATGACCGATCGGTCTCGTCTGACAGATCAACGTTGCCTGTCCCCAGGAGGCACACCCCGTATTACGGCCAGCCGGACTACCGATTTTACGAGCTCAACAAGAGGTTACAGCAGCGGACCGAGGTGAGTCTTTTTTTTCTTCTTCGATTTTAAATATAATATTTTTACAATCTGACGAAATCGATGATCTTTCAGTGTACTCTTTCTTTCCTCTTTTTCTTTTTCTAATACATAAATACAATCTTAATGTATTTACAATGTAGAGTTAAGCAAATCATGGAAGAAACTATGGCAGAAAAAGTAAGTCTCTGATGATGATGCGTTCAAATGTAGGATGCACCATCTATATCGTAAAGGCCTTAAATATCCGATTTGCCGAAGAAAATTTAATCATGAAAAAAGACATTTATATGAGAACAAAATCACTGTTATGCTCGCAATCATGACCATACGTGTATACAAAATATAAATCTTAATGCCCCTTTAGTACTTTTTTATTCCCCATGACTGGCAGAAAAAAAAAAAAAAAAAAAAAAGTAGTTCACCCGTTACCCGTTAGTATACCCACCGATGTGTATAGAAGGTACGCACATGAAGAATATTATCTGGGTCACCGATGCCCTCGTATACATGCACGAAAGCGCGTTCGGTTAAAGATCGAGGATAAGCGACGATACGTACAGGTTGACGTACAGAACATAATATGTTCATACACTATTATACTATTGTGCGCAACGTTAGGTATACACTCACACACACACCTACCTTGGTCTTCGACAACAACGCGACTTCTCGCGTCCATCGATCGATCGGTCGTTGGATCGGTTTGACCTTCGTAGCTCGGTGTGTATATTATATGTGGGGTCGTCGTATCATTGTTCTCGCTAGCGTGTAACTATGAGGTACAAGTACGTATACCTTCGTTGTTATCGCGGTCGCAGGTGCCGATTATGCTCAACGTTACCCACTACACACGACACGATGCACGAGCTAGTGGCATAGAAAATGAAAGCCCGCGATGTGTCCCTTCACTAAAATGGATTCGTGTTTTTTTTTTTTTTTTTTCCCTTCGGAGGGTATGATACGCGGAGGAGGAGGAACAAAGAGCGAGTTTTGCTCGGCTGTAATGGCCGAACTTGGACGATCCGTAACTTGGATGGTACTGGGAGCGCAGCCCGATAAAAGAAACTTTCGGAAGATCTTCAATTTCGGGCCTTTTTCCCCCTTATTTTATTTTCTTCGCCATATTTCGCCAAAGTTTCCGGTTGTAGCATTGAACTTTGGCCAAGAGAGAAGGAGAAGAAGAAAAAAAAAAGCTCAGCCGCGCGTTGGTTTATACGTGCGATCCTTCCAATTCTACTGTACTCGTATATACACCCCCCCCCCCCGGAATTCACAGGGACATCGGGGTGTGACAGATCTCCCCATATTTTATATACCATCGAGAGGAAAGAAAGAAAAAAAAGAATAAATAAATAAAGCTCCACCTGAGGGAAAATAATCGATTCCGCAAACAACCACACGCTTGTATTGGTATACAAGAGTGCGAGAGCGAAAGGCTCAACGAAGGGTGAACGGGCTCTATCATCAATCTTACCCTATGGATATAGGATGGTCCGAATGTACGTAAATACATATACAAATAAAGGGTTAACGAACTAGTGTCCCCTTCCTATTATTATTATCATCATCCCTTGTGGTTAGTTTCATTTGGTGGAATGCACCATTAAACTTGTTACATAAGTTGTGCGATGGGTGCACGTGTTCTCATATTATGGAGCTGTATATAGAGATTAAAGATCGCGGGTTTGGCTGCAAAAGTTTCGTCGCGCTTGTTGACTTTGAGAAAGCCACGAATGAAACAATTTTTGGAGCACACAGCCTCCTTAAAAACATTCTCAGTCGCTAATCACTGTACGTGCATACATACATTAGACGCAACAAAGTATTTTTCTCAGCTCAGCTACTCCCCGTCCAAAAACGGCGGACGAACGTGGACTCACTCTTCCTAAAGTAACATCTCTTCGTCGTCTCTCTTGCACGCGTTTATCTGCATACATGGCATAGGCCAGGGGACACTAGAAGAGGAAAGGACTTGTATATCCTCCCAAACGCTTTCTTTCGCCTCAAAAGCCGCAAACCGCATGCAGTTCGCGCGTCCGGCCAAAATTCACGACCTCGCCTTGTACGCATATATACCTCTCTTTCTATGTGTATAGAGGAACTCCCAACGCAGCCAGCGGCTATGCTTCACCACTTTTGACGTGTCCACCGGACGTAAATCACCTTCGGTCCGTGCAATGTGCATCCGATCGCGATTCAGCGCAGACTATCGGTTGATCGGCTGAGATTACGTCGTTTGCTCTCTATTTTTTTTTTTTTTTTTTTTTTTTTTTTTTTTTTTTTTTTTTTATTTGGTGATATTGATCTGCTTTTTTTCGGGATCTGCGGTCGAAGAGACGGTATCAAACAGCCTTTCTGTTAAAAAACTTTATCGTGTACAGTTGTAGAAATGACAATCGTTTTTTTCTCTTTGACAATTTTACTGCAGTTCGGATGAAAACCATAAAAATCACTAATATTCCGTGACGTTAACAAGAACCTAATTAGGTAGGATCCATAAAATAAAATAAATAAATAAATGAAAATAACACGTCCAAGATGTGATTCGATAATACCACAGTTACACTTAGTTTGAGTGAAGTTGCACAATCTTTCAAGTTTTTATGGACAAAATTTGAAGTTTTCGCTAATCATCACGTGTACGTGTAAGATAAAAAATGAATTTTCTCAAAAAAAAAACGAGGATTCTGAGGTTCTGGTTGCGCAAAATGTGAAAATCTCAATACTTTTCGTTTCCCAACTCCGCTGAAACCGCAGTGAAAAGATGTTTGGTATAAAAACAAAACATTCACAGTGAAAATTCTTAGTAGTAAAAGTGTATCGAGTAGCTTATTTTTTATTTTTTTGTTTGTTAATCTTCCTATAAAATAGCCCGCAGTATTTAGGTCCATCACGATCATTTATACCAGCGTCGTGCCATACCAAAAGTTTCGCAAAATGCAAACTCGCATAAAAACACCATAAAACCCCAAAACTAAAAAGCTCAAAATATATTTTCGAAGTCATTTCCACTCGTTACTGGTACCTATACCCAACAGCGTCGATTGAAAATTCCGTAAAATAAAAAAAAAAAAAAAACCCGCGCAATCGAGAGACTGTGTAAAATATATTTAATTGGATCCTCGCGGTGGTGATGGTTAGCGCGAGATGCAACGAGGCAATAAACAAAACCCGTCCTCCCCCCAATGCGTCGTTCCGAGGAGGGAGGCAAACAAAAAAAAAGAGAGATATTACAAATCGAATCGGAAGAAACGAAAAAGGCAAAAAAGGAGCGGCAGCAACTCGAAATCCCGCGCGTATTTATCGATTCGCCGGGCGAGAGGTGAGGCGCTCGACCTGTATACCTGTTTTGCGTCGGTGTTGGCCGCGTCAGGTGTACGTAGGTGGCCAAGAAGGAGGAGAACAGGACGGAGGATGCACAGGTTATACACGAGAGGACAAGGAGGACGGAGCGGAGGAGGTAGAAGAAGGAGAAAGAGGAAGAGGATGAAAAGAAAAAGAAACAAAAAAAATCGTGCCGGAGCCAATGGAGGCGAAGGGACGCGGTGGTGGTGCCCTTGGCTGTTGAGGTTTTGAGTTTTTTTCCATACGATTTTGAGCCCAAGGGGAAATTGAATTTGTTTGCAAATCTTTTTTATTCGACTCGACTGAATTTTACTCGTTCGCTATCGAAAGATGGCCCTCATTGATAACTAGAATGTGGAGTTCTCACTTTTTTTCAACTCTATCCTCTTTTTTTGCGTGAGACAGCATCTCTCGCTTGCATTTTTTCTCATTAAAGGAACAAAAAACATCTAGGATCCTATAAGCAAGAAAAAAATATAAATGAATTAGAGAGGACGATAAGATCCAGCAAACGAAAAAAAAGGTGGTGAAGTAAGAACGAACTAGCTCTCCTTCTCTCTTTTGGAAAAAAAAAAAAAAAGACTCAAAGCATAGAAAGAAAATCGATTCCCCATTATATCCAGCGTCGAATTTTTCTCGACCTCCTCCTTTTTTTTCTTGCGCGCCAACGCCTTTCTCTCTCTCTCTCTTTATATATATATATATATATATATATATATATATCGGCT
>NW_019379495.1:708935-738663 GCF_000648655.2 Copidosoma floridanum
TTTTTTTTTTTTTTTTTTTTTTTTTTTTTTTTTTTTTTTTTTTTTTTTTTTTTTTTTTTTATATACACATGTATAAAGCAGCTGATAGTGAAGGAAGAATACTTACTCTTACACGAGTCGGAAGCACTTCAAATGATGATTTTCTACAAAGCCGAAAGTGAGGGTTTCTTTGCTTAAAATACGACTTTTTTTTTTCTTAATTTTAGGGTTGAAGTTACAAGTAACCCTCCATGTAAAAGATATGATATAAATAAGTATTTTTCACCCTCAATGAATTAAATTTTTTATTAAAGGACAATCGCCAACAAATTTAATTATTGTTAAGTATATTTCCATACCTCAAGTAAAAAACTAAAATATAGTTTACCATTATTTTAACTCAAACCAATGAACAAGTGCACTGCAACATTATATCATGATAACCATCAACTTCGTCACGTATACATGCATTAGAATCATAATTTTATTATGAAACGTAGTAGGTATTCGATAAAAAAAGTTTTTTTTCTCCGTAAATGAGCTACTTTTGATAAATCATGAAATTTAATGAACGATCCTTGAACCAGATCGACTCGCTCGCTTGATTGACACATGTTATGTACTACTCGATGGGTATATCCATAAATGAAGGATGCGTGAGATCGAAAAGTCATACGGCATTAACGTGTAGTACAAACGTTTCTGGAAATCCCCAAAATCGATTCGACGATAATACTACTTTGACACTAGTGTCACGTGCCGCGTAATGTGTATAAGCGAGTGTATAAGTACACTTTGACACTTGTATGATTGTTCAGAAAAATAATTCAAAAGATGCGTACAGAGTCCTTAACGCGAATCCAAAGGATTAAGTACCAGGATTGTGAAACATTTTGATCTCGCGCCTGAAAAATCGTCCCTCGGCCCTAAATTACGATCGCACCGACAGTCAGTCCGGAACGTATAGGTAAACTATACACATTATACCCACCAGGTGAAACTTCAATACCTGTGATGTACATGCACGCGTTGGAGTAGCTTTCATCTCCCGGTTGCCGCCATACGTTACGTACCCCTCGCGTAACATCAACGCCGAGTCATGGAAATTTTTGCCTCCCCATCGCGCGATTGACTCGTCACGATTCCCCTCGCTCTTTCGCCACGCTATACCTATACGTATCCACCCGCACTTGCGCACGGATGCATACAAATCACGATTTCTAGTTAATAACCGTGTGCATGTGTGCACCACAATCCGAGGCAATAAATCGTATATGCGCTCGCGCCACGGTGCAGTGCGCGCAGGTAAAATTTGAATTAGAGAGTATGCGTGTGCACACGGAGGCTGCCGCTGGAGAGTCGATATTTTCCGAAGGCTCGAAATTCATGCAGAGATGCCGCTCCTCCCGTCCGCGTATTTCTGCGGGTGATTATGTTACAGGCACAGTCACGATATTTATATTCAGATATCATACACTTCGTTCTGGTTGCTTTTGTGCTTTTGCTTAGAGTGTGGATTTATGCCGAATTTTCGATAAGAAAGTTCACCTATCAGCCGCACCTTTTCTTTCCTCTTAAAATGTGTGAGTTATATTTTACAAAGAGCCGTTGTAGTAATGTTTCAAAGAATAATTTAAGACATAGTTTTTGGCCAGGTTGTTCAAAAATTGCGGGAGGGAAAAAAAAATTACGTGCTTTCTCAATAAGACGAGGTTTGAGTGATTCGCTGTTTTCAAAAGGTGTATTATTATTAATAACTTACATATGGGTATTTTAACTGCAAGGAAAAATAAACAAAACAATTTAATTTAATGTCGCAGATTCTTGAGTTTTACCTTGCGACAGATCCGTACATATTGATGATAAACAATCGTCTCGGTTTTACCCAAGCGGAGAGAAAAAAATTATAATAAAAATTACCGAATGGTAATCCGGTAGTCTCGGGACTTTTTACTTTGGCCAACCTAATTTTTACCCATTGTGGACAATAATTTCTATTGTACCAACAGTAAAAATCACTATTCTTAAAACAAAAGTTACTATTCCAATCGTTAAAAATTATCGTTCGAATCGTAAAAAGTCTCTAGACAATCGAACAGTACCAGATTACCATTCTAGCACAGTAATTTTTATCATTTTTTTTTCTCTCAGTGCTTAAATAGCTTACTACGCAGCCAGGAATGAGAAAAATAGATAATTATACTTTATCGGTTCACTGGTGTAGCCATTCGATCTCGCGGCGAACCGCCTGACTGTAAATACATTCCCCTTTCCCTTCGTTCGGACGTGCAACAGAGTTCAGAAGACATACACAAGAGGGTGGAGGCTGGGTACGACAGACTCTCTTGGAGGCCAAGGAGGGACGGGGTGGAAAAAGTTCTCGCAACTTTGTCCTGCTTATGTAGTCTCACTCGCGCGTAAAGCACGCGTTTGGAGAATAGTTTTTTTTTTCCAAGGGAAAGAGAGGAAGGGGTAGGAAGACAATATTTGCCGATTCCCGCGTTTTTCCCTTCGATGGCTCGTCGAGTGCGCCAACTTTTCGTGTTTTTTCCCCTCCGGAGGAGGTACGGCCCGATTCGCATAAGATTCGGGTTTGTAGAGCGTAAGTGAGAGCGATGGCTTCCACTTTTCGTGGTTTGCTTGCTTGCTTGTTTGGAGTGACGACGACTTATATGTTGGCCTTAGACGCTGTCCAGACAGTGCTGCTAGAGTGGGGCTGGAAAATATTTGTTTTTCCTCCTTCGATGGGACATGGGAGTGTTGATGGGCCCTTGTGTGTGCCAAATGCTGATTTTACAACTCTGATGCTCGGATTTTCGTAACTCTTTCATGCCGTGTTTTATGTATTTTTCGGAACAAGAGACTGTTTGTCCTTTTCATGAAATGTTCAAATGGTTTTTTAATTGAGTCAACACTTGACTCGTTAAATTTCAAACAATTCTCGAGTATTTTGTATCTTGAAAATATGAATTATCTCTCGAAGGACATTTCTGGACGTGAAATAAAGATAGTAAAAAATAGTCCGTTTTGAATCCATCCAAGTTTTTTTACTTTAATGTATTTTAGGCTGTAACATTTTTAAATATAAGTAATAAAGAATTTTTGTAGCCTTTTGTTTTCGTAAACTTTATAATTTTTTTTTTTTTCCAAACTTGACTAATTTTTTATTTAAAAAATTCTGGCCTTCCAAGTTGTACACTATGACGCATTCTCCTTTCAAAGTAAGCCAGAGAAACTTGAAGAAAAAAAAAAAAAAAAAATTACCGTCCGTAAATTTTTTGAGGAATCGCTCATATACGTGTAACATAACTTGTCTTTTCGCCTGTGTGGCAAAGTTTAGATGAAATTTGATTCCTGCGCTAAAAGTATTGATTTCAAAAATAGTTCTGCTGGCAAACTAAAAAAAAAAAAAAAAAAAAAAAATTCAATGACCTTATATAAATTATTTTACCACCTATAGAAACTCTGCACTCTGTTCTCCGACTTAATAAATCGCTCGAATGTTTCAAAATAACAATGTAATTGTAAACACGAATATTTATCTTTTTTTTCTCGCGTTTAAGAAACCACTACATCATATCCACATTATTAATTGATAGCGGTAACGAAAAAAAAAAACTCTTGCCAACTTTTCAACATTCCCTTTACATCATCCGGATGTGTATTATTTTACAAATGTGTGTAATATATAGAGCCGGTAAAGTTGGCTGCGGCCAGTTATCCATTCGCGCGTATGTTTGCTCACGATTGTTGATACTTCTCAGACTTTCTTTTTTCTTTTAGATGGCTCATCGTGACTTCAACTGTAGGACTGCTTTGTATATGGCGAGTCGTAAAACTTTTCGGCGTTGAATTTCATGCGTGCGACATTATTTTTATACACACTGAAAATTCGTATCTTAATTTAATTCAGTGTCCTCTAATAGCATAAATCATTTCAAATTCAATTTAGGATGCTCGATAAATTTAAGGTATTACCTACTGGAGCGCTTAGTCTAAAAACATCCATCGCGAGTCTATGGTAAAGTTTTCTGTATTAATAGAAGTAAGCCAATATTTATATTCAGTACTGCGAGCATGAAATTCGGCTCGACAGAACGAAAATAAATATGGATATTTTAAGAACTCATACTTGAATTTGTATAATCATATGATAAAACGAAAAAAAACAGCGCACTCGATTAATCGCTTGTCACCTCGAACAAGTAAATAATTTACATCACAATACGAATGGATTTGTCTTGTTTCGGCGACGTTTTTAAGTGCATTTGTGAATCGGTAAATCTTAATTTAATTATGCAATAAAAAGAAGTACGGCTAATTCTAAATTTAATTTCACTCTCACGTCATCCGAGAAAACGTTAATCGAGTTTCACAATCACTTGTCTGCAAGATCTTGATAATTGAATCAAAAAAGAGTTACAGTTTGAGAAAATAAAAAATAATGTGATGAATAAGTGTTTTTAGCTGCTAGTATAGCTATCATTTTTAATTTGATATGTTGGTTTCACAAAAAAAAATTTACGTTCAAACAATAATCTCAGAAAATACTATTTACTACGTTGACTTAAATATTGATCATCGAAAATATGTTATGTTTGAAATAAAAAAAAAAAAAATCCATATAATGACCTCATAGAAAACAAAAGCCGTCGTGAAAATATTGTATTTTTTCACCGATTGCCAAAGTGCCAAGACAAAAAAATTTAATGCTACGTAAATTCACTGCTCGTCGCCGTTATCATCGTCATAATAATCGAGATAACATCAAATACGTCCTTACATTTAGTAGGACACAAGTGTATGTATGGAAAAAAAAAAAAAAAAGAAAAAAACTATAATGCTAAAATAAATAATCCAAGCCAGTGTGTACACGGGAAGGAGACAGCTAGACAACGAGATTGAGAACCCCGGGTCGGGAGCCCGGGTAATAAAATGAGGGCCTCTGCCCTCCCCCGGGGGTGGGCCCCCCTCGATAACCCATATTGTACCCCCGTCCTCTCTCACGAGCTCGTTTCTCTCTCTTTTGCTCTCTCGTGTCTCCCCCACCCCAGCTTGCTCACGGCGCTCCCCCTTCCCCCGTTTGCGCTCGCGCGCGCGCGACGCCCCTGGCCGTATATACTCGAGGCGGCGGCAGCAGCAGCAGCGGCGGCCGGGCTCGTTTTGTCCGCTCGCGCTACGGCCAGAGGGAAATCCAGCCGCTTTGATTATCAATTCACTCGGTGGGCCTAAATTTTTCAAATTTGGTGGGCAGGTGGGCCCGATTTTTCTAGCTTTTTTGACACATTTTGCAAAAAAATCGGCTACGAGCGTCACCTCGAAACGATTTTTTTCCCGAAAACCCAGAGGTGGAGCTCGACGACAATACTTTCCCGGCGGCGTATATACACGATCATATACCACCCCTAGTCTCCCCTCCTCTCCGCTCTCTCTCTCTCTCTCTCTCTCTCTCTTGCTCTTCCTCCCTTCCCTTCCCCCTAACAACAGTAGGGTGGTACAGTCGAGCCGGCAAGTCAACGAGACTCCCGGCCCCTGGTACAATGCCAGACAAAATTTCCGCGAGATTAAAGCGATGTTTTTCGACTTTCTCGCCCTTTTTCGCCCCGAAAAGATCACCCGTGCCATACTTTTTGAAAATTTCCCGTGCCACCGTCCACCAGAATACTCATTCTCGACGCGTTCTAGCGCTTTCACGGCGATTAGGCTACTTTTCGCGCATTCGCAAGGGCAGCTCGGCTTTAAACCTGAATTTTCGAGTTTTTGTTTAATTTTCGCCGACGGGAGCGCTGATGGTGCGTTTGTTTTTTTTTTTTTTTTTTTTTTTCGCAAGCGATGACAACTGCTGAGGGAATCATTCCTTTTGGTGAAGCTCGCCCAGCTTTACGTTTAATAATTGAGTAATACGCGTCTTCGAGCTTTAAAGCTCGCGAAAGCGTGGACAAAGGCTACACGAGCGCGATATGATTCACCGCGTCTAATTTTGTGTCTCCGGAAAATAGTATCAGCGCGCGTGTATTACGTTCTGTTCGGTTTTAAAATNTTTTTTTTTTTTTTTTTTTTTTCCCCATCGATGACGACTTCTGGGAGCATCATTTCTTTTTTTTCCGCTCGCCCGATTTTACGTTTAATAATTGAGTAATACGCGTCTTCGAGCTTTAAAGCTCGCGAAAGCGTGGACAAAGGCTACACGAGCGCGATATGATTCACCGCGTCTAATTTTGTGTCTCCGGAAAATAGTATCAGCGCGCGTGTATTACGTTCTGTTCGGTTTTAAAATTAAATTTTGCGAGTTTCGCGACGTTTCGTGCAGTGTGCCCGTGTGTTTCGTTAACGCGATTATCGTTATTATTTTTCGGAATAATACCCTCTAGTACCGGGCTTTTTTTTTGTTCATATTTCAATGACACATGCACACGTTTTGTGGAATTAAACATTACGAGGGTACGGGCTTGAGGATACCGGTGTCGTCGTATTATTGATTGACGTGGCGCTCGTGCTTGGCCCGAACAATTTTTCAAAGCTTTTTTTACTTTTTGCGGAGCTGTGAAGCTTTGTTTTTTTCTACTTCAATTGGAATAAAGGAAAAAATGCGTTATGGAGCTCTTTTTTATCGTTGTGATTTATTGATAATTAATTACGAGAAATTAAATGTTGATTTCACTAATTTTTCCTATTTTTAATGAAATGAAGGAAAAAATGGTATATAACTCTTTTTTATTTTTTTATTTACGTTGTGATTAATCGATGACTAATTGAGAAAAACTAATTTTTCAGATAACAATCCCGCACGTCCCATTATTTTCATCGCGTGAGAAAATTACGATTACAGATCATTAGTTGCATTTTATCATCAATCCAATAGTGTCTGGAGTAGATAAAGATTAGTCGCGTATCTCCGTTATATTGCCGCTTACGAGAAATAATTTTTTTTCACCTTCATTCATAAAAACTTTATGTCACATTTGCTGAGGTATGAAAATAAAAAAAAAATGCTGTAAAATTGTCGTTTTTCCTTGGATAAAAATTATATTACTGCTTCTGAAATACCACAACTAGTCGTAACAGTCTTATCGTAAACGACTTTTTTTTACTGGTTTCCAAGAATTGTTTTTTTATTACTTATCAGAACATTTTTTTTTATACATATTATATATTTAATTTTTTTTATTAGGATTATTCTTAATAATATGTAAATAATTGATAATCCCTATTACCTTCCCGCATTTCGTGGTTGTAGACTTGAAAGCGCAATTAACTTCTTTGGTGTATTTTAGGGATCAGTAAGAAGTGATTCAAAATTTTTTTGCTTATCATTCATCACAAATCGGAATAATTGAACATTTTTCGCAGTACTTACGTACATTGAGTAATTAGTAAATTAAATAAATGTCTAGCTAAATATGCAATTGATTCGTAATTTAATTTGTAGATACCATAAAGTCAAGTTATACATCTCGAAGAAGAAAAAAAAAATTTAATCTGTGCCATAAAAGGTGTACATTTTTTTTATAACGTACGAAATTTTCTTTTAAAATTAAATTCTAATTGCAATCGTTTCCAAGTCAGTATCCTTTCCTCTCCTCGTTCCTCTCTGCTTAATGCGTTAAAGCGCAAAAATTTTCCGCACATTTTCCAGGCGTCGAAAGGCAAGAGCAATTTTTACCCGAGAATAAATTTGCAGGTTGAAACAAGATTTGCATTTCATATTTTTTTTTTTTTTTTACGTAAAAAAAAGTTAAAAACTTTAAGAAAAAGCAGCTTTATCATCATTACATCGTATTAGTATAAGAGTTGGTAATTTGTATACCATATTTAAGCATATCTTCTTAACTTCAGCTATGAACAATGCATTTACGATAAAAAAAAAAAAAAAAATTTCATGTAATAGGAGTCGAGTTTACTCTTTGTCGATGCTGCACTTCCATTTGCCAGTCACGTTCTCAGTACCGGAGCAAAAAAAAAAAAAAAAAAAANTCGCTTTGGTTGCCAGAAATATCAATTTTCAAGTGCTCTTGCGACAGTTTGCTGGATTCGCGGATGGTATATTACAAGGCTTTTATGGCTCGCTGGATGAATCTCGAAGATTTAAGGGCCGACGGTGACTACACGCGTCCGTGTACAAACGATCGCCGACACGCCTCCTGTACTTGGTTTATCTTGCCAAGCAAAAAAGTGTCCTCGTAATGTCGATGGTCGTTTGATCATCATAAAGTTGCCTCAAGACCAATTTATGGCCTATAGTTGCCTCATCAATTATCTCAAAAACTAATCCGTCTTATTCGAGTAGTCACGGTGTATCGAGTACTTTAATACCTTGACTTTTGTTGTCCAAACTATTTATTTTCCTTTCACATTGTAGCGCAAAAACTTTTGACCAAAAATATTTTGCCAAGCACTTAGTTGTAAGTAGTGACTGAAAAAAATTTTGCATCTTGAGGGACGCAAAAGTCTACTGTTCCCAACGGTCGTTGCGTCATAGCTACGTGCAATCACCGAACTAATTCATCTTTCAGCAGCTACGACACCACTGGACTTTGGTTGTACGCTGCTACTTATACTGATGACTGGTTGTTATTAAATTTACCTTTACGGTGCACGTGTATCGCGAGAGAAAAAAATTGGTTCGATACACAGGTGCACCCGATACCGATCTGCACCTTAGACCCGTATTTCGCCAACAACAACGAGGACAGTAACTTCTGTTAAAAAAAAAAAAAAATTACAGTGTATAATTATACTTCCAGTGTATTTGTTCGATCCCCCCCCCCCCTCCCAAAAGAGAGCACACCAAGATCGAATCATCGAGCTCCCCATGTTGTGTGCTATCTCTATACTATAAATATTCGTATAGATCCTTCGTATATTATTATATACGAGTATCGCCAAGGAGAGACGAGAAGAGGAGAGGCGAAGCAGCGAAGGATGCAAAACGTCCTCGCAGCATGTATACCTGGCGCTGCTGCTACTTCCATGTGCTCTATACGTACATAAATATTTAATACATGTATGCACGAGAAAGAGAACAAGAGAGAGAGAGAGAGAGAGTGAGAGAGAGGAGAGTAGGGCGCGCGAAACCAGTTATATAGTCATGTCCCGCGGGTTGGCTCTCCCTTGCTCCGTTCGTTTTTTTCATTCTCCTTCGTTCGTTCTTTTATGCTCTTCTGTTCGTCCTGAGCGTTGGTATAGTGTTGTGTGTGTGTCTTATGTGTTACACACGTGCGTGTGTGCGCCGGTTCTGTGGGAACGGTCTCTCGGAGATGCAGGGGACGATCCGGTGCAGCAGAGGAAGTTAGCATAGGATGAGCTCGTGCGGAGGTGGAGGAGTAGGATGGCGATGCGTGTGTGTACGCATATTGATGTTTAGGGGTGTAGCAAGGAGCCGTGGCGCCTTGGTTTCGTATACCATGTGTAAACGAGTATAGTCTTTGTGATGTTATTTTTTATTTTTTTTTTTTTTTTTTTTTTTACCAAACAGTTCTTTTAGCTGTGGTGCAGAACCGGGTTGTGATCGATTCGTGGGATAATTAGAATATTAGAAGAAGAAGAAGAAGAAAAGACGCACGGCGATGAATTTTTAAACTCTTGCTCGTTCATTGAATGACGAAACTTGTATACAAATCAAATCATCGAACCCCGACGATAATATTTACATCACTGATAATGTTTATCACCTATACGCTCCTCCAAAAACCAGATGCGTTTTGTTATATCAGAGATTACTCGCAACATTTCAGCTCGTGCGTTCACACCGACGATTAATGAATCACTTTTTATTTGTTTTTCGTTCTTTCGGCGTATTCGTCCATTGGTCGTATTAATCAATAGTCCAGGACTAATCTGGGATATAATTTTTTCCGAGTGGGTAAAAAAACAAAAACAAAAAAATCAAGTTGAACAGAAGAAAGGAACAACCCAGTGTCTCAAGGACGCCTATCCTCGGCCATCATCGTCATGCGCGTGAAAAAAAAGGCCCACAAAACGCGCAGACGACGCGTCGTCTGTTGTGTAGAGCCGGCGACGATCTTCTGACTGCGGGGGAGGAAGAGTCACTCGATTTTTGGACCAGTGCCCGGAAAGAGAACGCGCCGAAATAATATGCCGATAAATCCTTGCGCTAAATTGATTTATGGGCCGCGTCCTACCGCGACTTGCGGGGGTGCGGGGACACCCTTTTTGGCCCCCGAAAGAGGAACGTGGGAAAAAAAAAAAAAAAACTCGTCGCGCCGCTGCAGAGAAGTGTGTGATAAGTGAGTGTTTATTCGACGGAAATTTAGGGTTGTAAGGTTTTGTGCGTATGGGTGTCCTCGCGAGGTTGAATGCTTTTAAAATTTTAGTACTGGCAGTATACGTACATGTACATACGAGGGGGTAGTTGTTGTTCAGTAGATTTTTGTCACGTTAAATGTATGGGTATGAAAACAAGTAATTTATCATTATCATAGTGCTTATATAAACGAATACATATTATGCGTCATTTACATTTATATCATGTATGACTAAATAACGGTCATGCATTATTGTGTTAAAATTATTTGTGTTGGTGCATCTAGTGAGAGACGATAAAAAAAAATACGTATAAAACAATGAGACTTTTATTTTCATTGGTCACATTGTCGTGTATCTACTTACATCGATATAGTATGAAAAATTTAGGAAAAATACTTAAACGCAACTAATATTAACTAAAGCTCCTAAAGTGTCTCCAACACGACCATAATGTTTTAAAAATAATACTGTAAAATATGATGCGTACCAAAAAAGTGCTATTAGGTATATATAGTTGCGTCACACTCGCGAGCCTGAAATCGCCCTTTTTTTTACTTTTTTAAAGTTGTAAAACAAAAAAAAAACAAAAAAAAACAAAAAAAAACAAAAAAAAACAAAAAAAAAGAAATACACCACTGACGAGAAGAGGGGGAGGGAGAGTTGCAAAAGTGAGCTGCTCGCCAAAATTAAAGAGCAGATGACATGATTAAATTTGCGCGTGCAGCCAAAGGGAGCTAGGATTTAATCTCGAGAGGGACGGAACGTCAAACGCGGTGCGGAGCCTTTTTGCGCTTTTGCTCCGTACGCGTGTGCTTTCGTACATATATACATATTGTGCTCGCACGTTGGAGGAAAAAAAAAAAAAAACGTTCGGTGAGCTCTCATTTTGCTGGAAGTTTCACAAAGCAACGAAAAAAAAAAAGTTAACTGCACGGAGAGAAAAGAGACTTTTTCACGTGGTATCTACGTGAAATGAACTTCGATGCGGGGAAAAGCACTAAAATAAGGCCTGTGTGACGGGGATGAAAAGCTCTGACGAGTGGCGTCTCTGTATTATTACCTATCGTGTTAAATGAAGAGAATATATATATATATATACATACGTGAAAGACTTGCGTATTCATAGTTGCGGTGGATGAAAGTCAAGTCTTCTCGTGTTTACTACATAAATACGAGTACTTAGTGTGTCGAAGTACGCGTTTAAATTAGCGTGTAGTTGACATTGCCCTTTTTTATAAAATACATGGCGGCTGTGTTGACGAGAATTGAAAAAATTTTATTATATCAAAAAAAAATTACAACTCTATGCTTCAAACGTGTACTTCAACTTATTTGGATTTACAAAATTTGAATAAAAAATACAACATTTAGATTTATCGACAATGAAGAACGTATTCTTTA
This sequence comes from Copidosoma floridanum, assembly GCF_000648655.2. The sequence continues at coordinate 720,582 of NW_019379495.1, forward strand.
GAGACTACGGATTTGTCCCATCGCTTGGGGTACTGTTATCGTTATTTCAACATTTTTTCATCATAATTATGGTGCTAGTGTTGATATCGGAAGGAAAGGGTTCTTCTTCGATGAAGCACGAAGCTTTTTTTCCTCTAAGAGGAGCTTTGAGCTTGCGAACATTGTGGGGGGGGGGTGAGTCTGGGGACTTGTGGACTTATTTTTCAAAGTTAAGCTGCTACAATCTGCTGCGTCGTGGTGTTTCTACACTAGGAAGACTTATGCTGGATTTTTTCTAATAAAATTTTTCGTATCCATGAAAAAACGTATATCTTTTGCTTTTGGGCATTTTTGCTTGTGGCTTTATTTCTGGCCAAATAAACAAAAAAAGTACGCATTAAATCGAGATTTTTTAAGTGGATGAGCTTAATTTTTTAGTGCAGTATTTAAACATCGTTTTTAGGTGGTAGCATAAAGGTTTGCTCGTACAAATGATGTACGAACAAAAATACATTTAATTTTAATGTTGACAAAAGCATGAAAATTTTTCCTTTTTTTTTTCTTGTATATAAAGTACAGTAAAAAAAAGTACACCGAAAGATCGCAAAAATAATGATTATGTTAACATGCAAACATATAATATAAACATTTGAAATTACAGGAAAGCGACAACCTCTGGTGGGACGCGTTTGCGACTGAATTTTTCGAAGACGACGCGTCGCTCACGCTCACGTTTAATCTCGAGGACGGACCGAAGAGATACAGTGAGTACAAAGCTCTTCTTCTACTTCTACTCCCCTGCTTCCCATCCCCTTTTTTTTTTAAATATCAATTTCATCCGTAAGAAACTTGCGTCTCCGATGTCCGGAAAAGTCACGAAACTGCCCGCGAACGATATGCTAAATACCCTCCTTCTCCTCCTCCTCCTCCTCCCGCGTTAAATATGTATTTATGCAAATTCGCGCGAAATTTCTTGGAACAACTCCCTTCCTCTTGCACGTCGGCGGTGTATTAAATTTCGCGAGAATTTCAAATCGAATCGAACTTCGACTCTTTGTTGCGCCGAACTTTTTTTAATCAGCACCGGAGAGTCGCACTACTTGATAACCAAACAATTGGATTCCCCGATATTTCTGGTAGTAAAAAAAAAAAAAAAACTAATTTATTTTTTTTTTTTCGCAACCATCAGCGATAGGAAGGACGCTGATACCGAGGTACTTCCGCTCGATATTCGAGGGCGGCGTCTCGGAGCTCTACTTCAACATAAAACACGTGAAGGAGTCGTTTCACAACACCAGCATAACACTCGAGTGCGATCAATGCACGATGGTCACGCATCACGGGAAACCGACTTTCACGAAGGTGAGCCCCCCATAACGCGTCGCCGCTGCTTCTTGCTGCACTTGCAACATTCACATTACTTATTTGTTGGGTGCGCTTGTGTACTTTTTCACACGCACTCTTATTTTATTTTATTTTTATTTTTTTCTTTTTCATTTACATAGTTACATGCTCTATAGTTTGAAAATCTTCATCAAATTTGCTATCGTCTGCAGACTTGGGTCATTATTTTATTTTATTTTTTTTCAATGGACTTTTCAATACTTTGAAATAAAATTAGTTACTATAAAGAGTCCTTGCACGCAAATAGTGTGTTTATTCGGTGGGGGGGAATCGTAACTGAAAGTATGTGAAAAAGTATCCGTGACCAAGTCTGATTGTCGATGGATTTATTTAGTAAAAAAAAAAAAAAAAAAAAATTAGAAAAAGAATTAAAAATCCCGTCGTTCTGGCTTTGCTGGACCTAGATTCAGCATGATGCGCTGGGTTCGCAGGTGTGCACGGAGGCGAGGCTACTGCTCGAGTACACGTTCGACGACCTCATGAGGATAAAGTCGTGGCACATGCAGGTCCGGGGCCACAGGGAACTCGTGCCAAGGACGATGTTCCAGATGTCCCAGGACCCGACGACTCTCGAACACCTCACCAAGAACATCACGAGGCAGGGCATCACCAACTCAACGCTCAATTATCTCAAGGTGAGAACAATTTTTCAAACGTTTTGTCTCACTTTGGTTCTCACAGATCCGGAGGATTTTTTCCTCGATTTTTTCAGCGGGGTTAGACTAGTCGTTTGTACTTTGGCTATCTGAATCCGAATCTTTCGTCAGAGTTATGACAGTTGAGCTGTTAGTGGCAAGAAAATATTAGAAAATTACTCAAGTCAGCTTAAGAAATGTAAAAGACGAAATATTCGAGTCCAGTGACCCTTGTATGAAAAAAAAAAATCGCGATACTACGAATTTACAAAACGACGAGGCCATATCTATTAGTCATTACGTACTCATGTGTCTCTTTGGTACTCTTCGCAGTTGTGCGTCATCCTAGAGCCGATGCAAGAGCTGATGTCGAGGCACAAGGCGTACGCGCTGTCGCCGCGCGACTGTCTCAAGACGACGCTGTTCCAGAAGTGGCAAAGGATGGTTGCCCCGCCGGGTAAGCGAGGTAGACGGACAGTTGCTTTACATGAGAACACCACCAGCCAGTGGATCATCGCCAGTCGTCTCTGCACACCCACCTCCCCCTTCCTCTCTGTCTCTCTCTTTATCTTGCTCTCTTTTTCTCTCTACCGGTGTTATTGGCTCTATACCGTCCAAAGTGTAGATACCGAGGTTTAAATGGTGAAAAAAGTTGATGATTTTCGTACTTTTCACGTCGGAGCGTCATTTTTACGAACCCCCAACATGCATACTAACGTCATCCGGTTCGACATCTCAACAGTGTTGTGCAAACTGTCGCCCCACTACCATTGTTTCCCTTTTGTTTTTCTTTTAACTGCGTTTAAGTACACATGCTCGATTAGCCGCAGACGGATGCTACCTGCCCCCTTACGCACTATACTTTGACAGCAACACGGCGGACAACAGGAACTGTTTTTTTTTCTTTTTTGTTTTAAGATCAATAAGTTGAATACTTTGGAGAATCATACGCGAGAACGATACGATGGGAAACGCGCTTTTATTTCACTGGCGTGTGTTTCTAATGACACGGAGAAAAATTGCAGAGTACTTTGGACGTTTCTTGACTTATTTTTCTCTATTTCGCCACACTTTTCGCTACAATTTTATCTTACAGGCTACATGTTTATATTTTTGTTTTGTAGTCGATGATTTTTTTTTGTTGTTTTTTTTTTACGTAAATCTACACAATTACGCTGATAGTGACATTCTTTTGTTTTTTCAATGATATCTTATCTGATTTATCGTCTGTGCATGCACTGTGCCTGTTTCTTTGCACCATATATTCTGTACACGTATAAGAGGCCTTTGATACTGAGAAAGGTCCACAGCTGGGTAGTTTTAGCATAGCTGAGCTCACATCACCAGTCTCTGTTTTATGGTTGATGTTGGTTCTTTCAATTGTTTTTCAAGCGCTTTTAGCGATCGCATTCACTTTTCGCTCTCACAAACAAAACAAAATTAATAATTAATAAATAATACGCCACGTCATTGACCACCTGTTGCGAGGTGTTTTGGGATGTAAGCTCAGCTCGCCAATATTTTTGCACATGCTTTTATGAAACGATAAAAGCTCGGCGCTCTGCTTGCAAGTACTAAGCGAATCGCGCTGTTTTTTTTTTCCAGAATCCCAGAGGCCGACGAACAAGAGGAGAAAGCGAAAAGGCAGCACGTCTGGACCGGGGAATAACGCGCCGCCAGCGCCGAGTAAAAAGCGATCGCCGGGACCGAATTTTTCCCTCACGACTCAGGTAGCAAAATCATTATTCCTCTAAATAGATCCTCAACTCAACGACTAAAACAAACACGACAAATGATTGCTCTTGGACCGGTTAAATGTTAACCCGCAGTGTTTCTTGCAGGACGTGATGGTCGTGGGCGAGCCGTCGTTGATGGGCGGTGAGTTTGGTGACGAGGACGAAAGACTGATCACGAGGCTGGAGAACACGCAGTACGACGCCGCGAACAGTCTCGACCCGCACAGCCACGAGGCTCAAGCCGGACCACCGAATCATCCGCATCAGTTTCACTCGGAACCTCAGCCTGGCAACTCTTGGCCACCAGACAGGGGTCCAGGACCCCCACAGGGTGGACCTGGAAATCAGGTAGCTGCGTTATTCACTTTTACCGCTCTTTCCCTTAGTTGACACGTTCTCTCACGTACAACGATACAATCATAACGGATGACTTATTGCGTAGCAATTAACCAACAGCAACAACAACAACAACAACAACAACAACAACCACAACAACAACAACAACAACAACAACAACAACAACAACACCTACTACTCTGCTTCCAGGGAGTTCAAGGAGGACCCGGTGGAGCAGGCTCTGGTGTGCAAGGAGCGCAAGACGCGAGCCAACAACAGCAGGACAAGAAAAGCCCCGCGGTGAGCCAGTGAGGCCAGGAGTCCCCGCGCCCCCCCACCAGGGGGCGACGGGGGCGCCGGCCCAAGAACGTGGCTCCCTAGCGGGGCGAGAATTCTCAACTCCCCACGCCCTATTTGACCGGCAATTCGGGTCCACCCCCATCGGCCGCCAACTCGTCCCTGCCATCGACTGCCGCTCGCTTCTCCCAGATCGGTACGCTGCCCCTGCCCCCACAGTCCCAGCACTCGATGATGCAACCGATGATGGACAGTCTCCAGCATCATCATTCTCATCATCATCATCACCAGCAGTCGCAGCAACACCATACCCACAGTGGAGGAGGAGGTGTAGCAGGCGGTGGTGGTGGTAGTGGTGGTCTAAGCCAGTTGCTGCAGCAAGGCCAGCAAGCCCTTGGTCAGGCTGGCGCCGGCCAGGGACAGAATCCATTGCAGAGCATACTACAGCAGGTCATATACCTGCAACAGATCGAGTACCTGCTCACGCAGCACGGCCACATCTAAACAGCAACAGCAGCAACAACAACAACAACAACAACAACAACAACAACAACAACAACAACAACAACAGCAGCAGCAGGAACAAACTTGAGGGAAGTTAAGTGTTATTGACGTCATCGTCGTTGTCCCGATCGTTTGTGTGTATAATTTTCGTGCGAGTGTGAGTAACTATCATTTCCGCTACGATACTTATAACCGAGCGCTCCTTGCTGACGTCGTAATGCGATGTTGTTGTCACACCCGAGGTAGATGTAGCACCGTTGCATACACCGACAGACGTTGTTCGCTTGTAAGCTCATCGGTTGGATCTCGTTAGAAGCTTCTTCGCAAGAAATTTTCAATATGTTTTGGCATCATTTGTACAGGCTATTTTTATTACTTTCTTTGTATTCTCTGGTATACTCAAGAAAAATTGCACCGATAAGTCTTGGAGGTAGGAAAATAGTTCAGACTATAAATTCCATCATGTTTCAATAATCTGTTTTTTTAATGATTTGTCATGGTTCAATTATTCATCACACCTCCCGTAATGGTCGGGAAATCTTGAATTGTTTTTACTTTGAAGATGAGAAACCGATTCGAAATAACTATGACATTGAATTTGCTCATTTAATGCTTTATAAATAGGTCAACTAGAAAATTTCAATGTTTTGTGCGTTACAGCTTCAGTCCCGAGATCCTTCAGATTAAAAATTGTTTTGAGCAAAACGTTTTTAAAACTGTCTGCTCGACGTTCAAGTGGATGGTTAAACAATTGTTTCTTCGAAAGTCTGTTGTAAAATATTCTGATGATTCGTTTTCTCTTTCACTTGATAGAAATACACTTGAATCTAAAACAACAGTCACAACGTTTTGCTGAAAAAACAATTTGAGAGAATTGAACTAAAATTACGTTACTGTGGTCGGTGTAACAAGATAATGGGCAAGTCTCTCTCATGATGGGATTCGCGCTTGTGCGTGCGAAAAAAGGGTGCCGTAAACCGAGGATTGTCTGTCCCGTTTGCACATTCTTCGTTTGTGCAGCGCAAAAAGGACGATCGGTACATAGTTTTCGTGTAGTGCGTAAAATAAAGTAAGCATTCGGCGTGTGATATATTATACATATACGTGTGACGCGAGGTTAAAGGGAAAATATACATAGATTATAAATACAAGAGATAAATTGTAAAACGCTGATGAGGAGAACAAATGGATAAGTGTTTAATTGAAAATAAAAATATAATGAAGTTAATAAGAGAAGCGGAATGTGTGTGACTCTATGATTACGCGAACAAGGAAACACAGCTGAAAGAAACCTTGGAAGAGGATTTCAAGTAAAGAAAGAAATGAGACAGTGAAAGATGAATTATCGCCACGCGCGGCAGGGACGATTTTTAAATCCGCACGCTCTGACGCGGAGCTGTGAACGAATCTCTATCCGTCAACAGTATTGATATAATTAATAAAGTAAATGAAAATATTAAGAAATAAGGGAAATTCTAGTGTAAGAGTGTATTGTGCAAATGTGTGGTTTGCAAGCGAGATAACGTTTTCAAGGACAAATGTGAAAGACGAAATTAGAAGAGAAAGTAGTGGAGTAAGAGCGATGAAGAGATTTTTTTGGGCAAAGAGAACGAGGTACATACAATTTGTTGATAAATGATAGAGATGCAAATATTTTATGTACGATCGCCAATCATGTTTGTTAGATCGAGATTTTTATTAAACTTTTCCTTTGTATCAGGCTTCTTTTCTGTTCACGCAAGTCATTCAGTTTTATTCATTTTTCCTATTCTTAAAATATGTTTATAAGTCTACATATAATGTTTGTAAATGTTTGATCTTTTCTATCACCAACACAAATTTTTATGGAATTAAAAAGTGGCAAAAGTCTATTCTGATATTCCATTTGCACGGTTAGGATCCTTTTATGAAAATTTTGAGTACTACACTGTTTGTGTGAATTTTTTTCTTCTTCTGTAAATACCACGTGTACTTTTCATAAATGAAAGTAAACGATTTTCTTGGGCATCGATTCTATCGAAGAAAATTCATTTTTATGGCTAATCAAATGTTTGGTACAAGGTTGTTGAATTTAAGGTGTAATTTTGTTATGGTTAGCCATAAAAATGTTTTAGGATCTTGATATTCAAGAAAATTTGCGATAGTTGTATTTAAGAATTCAGAGTAGTAAAAAATCTCTCAAGTACGTTGTACATTAGATTCGGTTCATTATTGCCAGGTGTGAAATGTGAATTGTGTATATGTAGTTCCTCATTTGTTAAGCTATGCATCACATGCATGTTCCTTGTCTTAATTGTTCCTATGATTTTTTTTTTATTCAATTGATTGTAAGCATCGCGTGAAAATAGGGCATTAATTGACCAATAATCTGTAGATTTCCATTTTTTATTTTCCAATGAACTATTTTTTATAATTCATGGTTAAAAGAAATAAAAAAAAATTTAATTTAAGAAGTATTATTGAGACTTGCGTGCAAAGGCTGACGTGTAATAATTATTTGCATTTTTAAGAGTAAAGATGACTAAGTATAATCGCAAGAAAAAACACACGTACCTTCATGCATGAATTTAGTCATTTGCAATGTCTTCTTTTTGCTTTATAAAGATAATAAAATTGAAAAGCAAAATCAAAAGAAGTATCATTATCTTTGTTTCATTGATAGACCTTCATCATGAATGTTATCTGTTTTTGCCACTTTTTATTTCTTTAAAAGAAATTCTTTGTTTCGCAAATCAGTCCAATTTCTTTTTTTTTTTGGTGCAAATTTGTAGTTGTAAATATTTACCGTGTATTTTAAAAATACAGTATAAAAAAATATGTTTGCTCTTTTGAGAACAATAACAAGTTTTTAGCATCAATCTGCCTCGTTTTCCGCTCAACTGCGTGTAAAAAAGAAAGATTATACATACGAGGAAATTTAGTTCATAGGACACATTTCGAAAAAAAAAGATAAAAGAAAAAAAGAAAAAAAAAACTCAAGCGAATGAGATTTTTCCAACTGCAATTATTTGTTTACACATCAGTAACACAGATACACGTGAAAAAAAAGTTACATTTTCAGAGAAAATATACATATAAAAGGCATACACCAATCGAGAATTAGTTTACTTAAGACACGTGTGAAAAGAAGCCAGTAAAGTCCCATAGCACGAATGAATTCGTGCGAAAGTAATTAAAAAATAATAAAATAAAATAATAGAGTGAGTATGTTTGGGCATGTTGAATTAGAACGTATGTATAAGAATGAATGCATTTATTGGATACAAAGAAAAAAAAATAGAGATAGCACAGAAAATGTCAAGGAGCGTTCCGTGGATTTTTAGGATAAAATGATTCTATTGACAAATGTTGTATATTATTACGAATTATAATGACACTATTATAATTAATTAATTATTATACTCTACATAATGTGAATTGAATTTAAACGACAGAAAAAAATGAAGTAAAAGAATACAATGAATGATAAGTAATAGGAAGAAATTTTTAATTGTTAGCGAAACTGCACAGAGTCGCAGAGAGAGTGAGAGAATAAATAATGTCGATTCGCTCGCGTAATCGCAAATTCAGGTAGAGAGCGACGATTATTTAATAGTAATAATAATAGTAATACAAAAAAAAGTATAGATGCAAAACTCAAAACTTTTTCTCAACACCAATGCCGAAGTTGACGAAGGTCAAACTGTGGAAAATGGACATTGAGCGCCTAAATTATTATTTTTCAATTTGTATTAGGTAGTAAGAGAAGTGCATTATCAACAATCGTTCGATTGTAGATTTATAATTATAACATTACTGAATCGCGTGGCTATCCATTTGACTGTAAATAAATCAATATAAATTATTCCTCTTGTCGTGTACTTTATTTTTTTTCCATTTCATAGACTGTACTTTTTAAAATGTTTCTTTTTTCTTTAACGTTAAAAGTAGTCGAAGATGTTGAGAATGCATTTTTTAAACAAACGTACATACATGCTCAAGGGATTTGTCACGATTTTTCATATGACTAACGAATGTTTCTCAGAATGTGCGAGTATTTACAGACTTTTTAAGCGTCTTGTATGATAATCGAAAAATTATTCAAAACAGATCCCTTTTTTTCCTCTTTTGTATATTGGTTGTATCGACTTTCATAGTTTATCCTGTAATTTTTCGTCCAATAAAATAAAACATATTAATTTGTAAATCTACTAAGGTGAAATTTTTATTTTTAATATTCTCAGACGAAAAACATCTAAAATTGAATGATGAGTTTTTTCATCAGCTATCATAGAAAAGATTTTCTACTTTTAATATGCAGTATTCCTACAGGTCTTTTTTTACATAGTTCAAGGATCGAAATAACTAAATGTTAATAATTCATCGATGTTTGAAATATCTTTAAAAAAATATTGCGGGATAACGACTGTACACAACATAAGCTAAAACCAAAACGAGTCTTAAGATTTTATTTTATTTTATATTTTGATAGATGTGACTTTTAAAGTCGACTTTCTAGAACAAAAAAAAAAAAGATACTTTGTCAAGACTTGCGTGGTTTTGGTTTTGAATTATTACATGTACAAGAAGAAGCCTCCATGTCTGTAGTCCAAGATATTTCTTTGTCGCAAAATTGAATAAAAAAATTAAATAAATAAATGACATGTCGGTCAATTTTGAAGTACGATTGTGTTTTAGAAAGAATTTAAAAGTGAAAGAGCGAAAACGTCATATGTGCGCACACTGGCATCGTGTATAAAATTAAAAAAAAAAGATGAAAAAATCAAGAAAACAAAAATAATAAAAAGAAATCACTAGCAAATTAGGGGGGGATCTGTTTGATTCGCGTGCGAGGATATTAAAACATTAACCCTTTAAGTGGACGTGGATTTGCTCGGTATATTATATTAATATACATTCAGAGTGTATCCCTTGCCATGACCAATAAATTAGGAAGAGAGAAAAAAAAAACAATCGTCATCTAACTGCATTTTTACGCACTCCCCAAACAAGAAATAAGTAAAGACATAAAACAAATTTTTATCCTTGTCATTTGTATTATAGCAACATGTGTTTAAAAGTCCATCATTATATGTATGTAATCAAAATTGTAACTGAGAAAACGTTAATAAAAAAAAAAAAATTCCAGATTTTCTTCCTTTTCTCTTACACCCCATACAAAAACTCATTTTGTTATATATACCTACAGACATGCACCCACATCACTGCAACATCTGCAATAATAAACGACAGTCTTCTCATGTCAGACGAGGCCAATCATTTTATTTGTTTCGATGATGTTGACCTGTGATTTGTGTCACACAACACATAAGTTGTGTGTGACACTGTGACTCTACTATCAACACCTAAAAACGCTGGCTGCCGGTATATGTTGTTTGTAGTGTGCAAATTTGCAAAAGCAATTTGATCTTACAAAAATGAACCCATGGTCAATTTTAAAGCATAAAATGACTTTAAATCATGTTGCAAATAGCATTTCCGAAGACAATATTTGGTTTGTATCTTGTGGTCAAAATTGCGGCTGGTTTATAATTGATTACATGGCTCTACTGTGAGTAATTGTAATAATTATTTGGATCAGCGCCATCTAGCGTTTCGGATTTTTGAACTAAAAAGTGGCCTCTAAAATTCTGAAACCGAGCATAAGGGCGTAGAGCCATTTAATCCATTATAAACCAGCCGCAACTCATCTTGTAGCAATAAAATGAAAAAATAACTATACCCCTGTTTTTGGCGGCAAGTTACAAACTATTTTCAACTCGAAAATTTATCTTTTAAAGTATAAATTCATATAAGATCGTTTTTTTAGTACAAAACAGATTGTTTACTTGCCGCCAAAAACAGGTGTATAGTTATTTTTTCATTTTATAGCTAAAAAATGCGTTGCGGCTGGTTTATAATTGATTAAATGGCTCTACGCGCTAAAGCTCGGTTTCAAAAGTTTAGAGGCCACTTTTGGCGAAAAAATGAAGACCGCTAGATGGCGCTGATCAAAATAATTATTACAACTTGCAATAGAGCCATATAATAAACCAGCCGCAACTAATTTGATGAATAGAAAATAATGAGATAACATTTTCTGTGCCATTTGCGGCAAGTTTGTAATATATCTTTTATCCAAAAAAAATCGACCATATTTACAAAACTGCAATATTTTAGACCTTTTAACATTAACTCATGGAAGCATAGCCTTTCAACTTTATAGTTCGAATAAACAGTTAACTTATATTATATGTACATAGCAACATTTAGCTATGTTAATCAATATAAATTAGCGAGAACATGACAAATTGCTTTACTTTCTTGTATGCTTTATTCCTCCCTTTTTTGCATGTGTATTTGAATATTATCCAACTTAAACCTTATCAGTATCTTGGTGTTTTACTAACAAACGATATATTATTTAACTGCAAAATTAGGTAATCCTACAGAAGATCGTTAGCTTAAAAGAAGTCAAACAATGTCAACATTTTTTTGTTGTTTTAACACGATTGTATTTGTTATTTAGCTGTTTAGAGAATCGCAGCAAGAGTATACAATAAATTTTCTCTGTTAATAGGTTGCCGAAGTAGCATATACTAAACAAACGTGAATTATTTGCTAATATTACACGTGTATCAAAATAAAATAGTTAGTTTGACATACTAATATATTTGACATACTAATAAAGTATCATTTCAGAGATATCTATTTTTATATTTTCTCCATTTATTGGAAAAGTTGTTGCTGAGTATCTGTGATTGTTGGTTGAAAAGGTACTTGGTGCATATTTAATTTTTAATGTTTTTTGTACATCGATATTATACAATCGAGTATACAATAGTCCGTCAACAGCAAGAAATATTGAAAATATCTTTATATTTATTATTCTACTTAAATGTTGTCAATGCTTAAAAAGTTAAAGGTAAAAGGTCTAAAATATTGTAGTTTTGTAAATATAGTCGATTTCATAAGCCATGTAAGATAAGCAGAATATTTATTATTTTGGAGATCGATTTTTGGGTAGAAAGTAATTTGTAAACTTGCCGCAAATGGCACAGAAAATGTTATCTCATTATTTTCTATTCATCAAATTAGTTGCGGCTGGTTTATTATATGGCTCTATTGCAAGTTGTAATAATTATTTTGATCAGCGCCATCTAGCGGTCTTCATTTTTTCGCCAAAAGTGGCCTCTAAACTTTTGAAACCGAGCTTTAGCGCGTAGAGCCATTTAATCAATTATAAACCAGCCGCAACGCATTTTTTAGCTATAAAATGAAAAAATAACTATACACCTGTTTTTGGCGGCAAGTAAACAATCTGTTTTGTACTAAAAAAACGATCTTATATGAATTTATACTTTAAAAGATAAATTTTCGAGTTGAAAATAGTTTGTAACTTGCCGCCAAAAACAGGGGTATAGTTATTTTTTCATTTTATTGCTACAAGATGAGTTGCGGCTGGTTTATAATGGATTAAATGGCTCTACGCCCTTATGCTCGGTTTCAGAATTTTAGAGGCCACTTTTTAGTTCAAAAATCCGAAACGCTAGATGGCGCTGATCCAAATAATTATTACAATTACTCACAGTAGAGCCATGTAATCAATTATAAACCAGCCGCAATTTTGACCACAAGATACAAACCAAATATTGTCTTCGGAAATGCTATTTGCAACATGATTTAAAGTCATTTTATGCTTTAAAATTGACCATGGGTTCATTTTTGTAAGATCAAATTGCTTTTGCAAATTTGCACACTACAAACAACATATACCGGCAGCCAGCGTTTTTAGGTGTTGATATTCTGCTGGTTTGTAACTAATATGTAAATTATCGTTTTAGTCTCATGAATTGAAAATAAAATTAATTCCATCCGCTTTCAAGTATGGCTATGGCATCGTTGTTTTACTTCTACTCACATCATGTGTTAATTTGACACGATTGACACATAGATGTATCACGTATATTAAGTATCGAGAATTTACCAGATCTATTTTGCAAAAAATTAGGTACTCAATAAGTATATATTTGTGAATATGAAATTTTTATGGACGCCATAAGATAAATATGCAGATGTTACGTCCGTTCATTAAATGCTGCTATGCCTTTATGCAGCATTATTTATTTGAGATTATGAGCCGCAGAATAATTACGTTCCGTAAAAATTACTCAAGTCTTTTCAAAATAGTATTTTGATCATTAAAAAAAAAATCATGTAGTGTAACAGCAGTTTTTATCAACAATTACATGTATCATGAAGTGAAATATTCATAATACTCGATTTGTATCAGTATTTTTATCATTGGACACGTTTTATTATCGAGTAACTTATGAAAAAATAATATTTCATATATTTTAATAGTACATGAATAATTCTCTCAACAATTTTTCAAACGGATTTATTTCTTTTTCTAAAAAATTACAATAGTTTGTACATTTACTTTGACAGGGAACTACTGTAATTAAATTTACAAACTTTTACATTTTATCACAGATTTGCTAACAGTTTTTTCTTTAGATAGCAATTGCAACAAAGTTATTAATAACCAGTAAAAAATAAGTAAATCATATTAAAAAAATAGAGTGTACATAATTCATTATAGGTAATATTACTTAAATTAAAAATTTTTTTAAATATAAAAATTATTATCCCATAGTAGCATGATGATCATGCTGTGAACACATTCATAATTTTGCATCAACAAATTCAACAAATCGATCAGTTAAAAAGTTTTATAAAAAAATCTGTTAATTCGTAAAAATACTGAGTATTTTTGAAACAAGTACTATTTAATGACTACCATCTTCCTCCAAAACGATCACTACCATTTCTTCCTCCTCTATTTCCACCTCTGCTACTTCCATATCTTCTTCCATCTCGTTCCTCAGATTTTCTTTTCTGCATCTCATCATGACGATCAGCCATACTGTACAGTTCTTGTGGTATCTCCTGTCGACAGTTGACATTTAAACATTTTTTGGAATTACATTAAAAACTTGTAACATACTAAAGATTTAATTGCACTTTTAAAATGAATAGATAAAAATTGTTATTTTTTTTACTTAATCATCAATTCTACTAATGTTTAGTAAGATACTTGGACATTATTTATATAATAACGAAAGATACTTGATATTAAATTTTACCTGTTCTGCTTCTTCTAGAATTTTTATTAGCTCTTTGGCTAAGGCCCAGTCCCTGCGCGTGAATAAAGAAATACTTTCACCAGTACGACCAGCTCTACCAGTTCTTCCTACTCTATGTACGTATTCTTCGATATCTCGAGGAAAGTCGTAATTAAAAACATGACTGAAAATGCAGTACCAATATTATAATGTAAGTAAAAATTAATATGAGAGTAAAAATAATGAGAAATAAAAATAAATATTACGTTATATCTTCTATATCGATTCCTCTGCTTGCTACATCAGTAGAAAGAAGTATACGAACGTCACCACTTTTAATATCCGCCAAAGCTTGTTCTCTGTCGCATTGTTCACGATCTCCATGAATACTTTGGCATTTCACACCATGTAGAGCTAAATCACTTCCCAAATCGTCAACTTTGGCTTTTTTTCCAAAGAATACAATTACTTTGTCCTCTAGGGTCATATTTTGGAAGAATTCCTTCAACTAAATCAAAATTTAAAAAATCAATGATAAATTCATTATTGTATTATAGTAACAACAACAACAATAATAATAATAATGATAATCGTACCAGATCTATTTTTTCGTCTTCGTTCACAATGTATACCTTTTGCGTAACTGAATGCACAGCCTTCAAGTCCATTGATCCAACGCAAACTGTGATTGGATTCTTCATATAAGATGTAGCAAGTCGTCTTACACCAGGAGGCCAAGTAGCGCTATTTTTTTTTTAGTATAAAAGTTATCAGTCTCACATCGTAGTGAAAGTATACTTGTCTGTTGAAAAATAAATTTACCTTGTCATAATAGATTGACGATCGGGTCTCACGTCCAGCAAGGTTTTTCTAATTTGGGGCTCAAAGCCCATATCCAGCATACGATCAGCTTCATCCAAAACTAAATAAGATACACCTTTAACATCCAAGTAATCTGTTTGCACAAGATCATTAAGTCTTCCCGGTGTGGCGATCACGATTTCTACTCCCTCTGAAAGCATTTTAACTTGTTCTGATCTATTACCTCCGCCATACACGCACACTCTAAAAATAAATTTCGAGAATTGCATACAATTTTTTATTAGTCATTGTTTATTTAAAATAAATCGTGCTTTCATTTTGCCAAAAATCCTATTTATACTTACGCCCTGATGCCGTGATAGTCGTACTTTTTCACTTCTTTGTGAATTTGCAAAGCCAATTCTCGTGTAGGTGCCATCACAAGCACTGTAGGGCCAGATCTCTTACTTCTAGGAATTTCTTGATTATCAATATGTAATAAAGCAGGCAAAAGAAATGCAAGGGTTTTTCCTAAAACAATGTAAGGTTACATGATGGGAAAATATACCAAGTATAATTTGTCACAATAATTAGTATTAAAAAAGAAAAAATACTACCTACCTGTGCCAGTTTGAGCAATACCTATCATGTCTTTGCCGCTTAGGAGTATTGGCCATGCTTGACATTGAATGGGACTTGGTTTTTCAAAGCCTTGTTTTTCTATTTCCACTAGTATATCTGGATAGTGCTGTTATTTAAACAAATGCTTAATTATAATAGTTAAAAAACGCCATGTATTAATTGAAAAAAGGCTTACTTTAAAAGCTTGTTCAAATGTTTGTACAGGATTGGGAATGTGATGGTCCGTTATCGTGTCTGTTTCAAAGGTGTGCGCAACATTGATGTCATTATTTTCCAGCCTAATTTTTTCCACTTCCTCTTTTGTCATGTTAGCTACTTCAGGATCTTCTATATAGAAATTTTTTTTAACGTCAGGATAAGTAGCCCACTGTTTTTGCTGATACTCTTCCTGAAAAATGAAATTCAACGTCACGCAATTTTTATTCTCTTATAATGCTTCTGTACATAATATTTTATATCTTACGCATTCTTTGGCTGCTACAGTCCAATCGATATCAGTAATAGTGTTAATACTGTTTGAATCATCACATTTACTATAATCAGGATTACTGCAATCGTCATTCTGAGTTTCACATTCATGTGGTTCCATCACTTTGCTGTTCAATAAGCTTTCAATCATAGATTTCAACTGCTCTTGTGCATCTTTAGAACCAATAACAGTAATGAGAGTATTGTTTCCTTTAATACACTCCTTATTAATCTGAAATTATACAAACGTAGTCAACTATTATGTGTGACATATGAAACAAAATTTGTATTGAGCACCAAATTTTCAAAAGTACAGTTTTTACTATTAACATAATTGAAAAACTGTTACATAAGATATTAGAATATTAAGAGTGAAAATAAAATTTCATTTATTCTTATATAACCGGCACGCTTGACAAAAAAAATTGACAAGTAATGGTAAACATGGAAAAAGTATTTAGTTACCCACATAAATTTTTGTTCCACTCTGCTGTTGCAGTTCTTTTATTTGACTTCCTCCTTTTCCAATCAATTTACCTAATTTGGAAGTTCCGACATAAAAAGTCGTTTGTTCTTTACTTGATGTGTTTGTGTCCCTGTAGTTTTTGCGAGCACCTTGGTGCATGTTTCTACTTTTTTCATTCTTATTTGAACTACGATTAAATTGATGATTAGGGTTATACTGTCTAAAGTTTTCCCTCGATCTAGCACCGTAATGATTTGTTGAAGGAAGCTGTTGTGCAGATTCTTCATCATCCCAATTTTCCTCCATCCTTAGGAAAGAGAAATTAAATTTATTACACACACACACACACACACACACACACACACACACACACACACATGATGATGTAAGAGGGTTAGGAAGCTATTTAGTAAAATCATAGACATATTCTATATATTCTATGGTAAAATGTAAAAACATTTACTTCAACATGGCATTATGATTAACAGAAAATCATGTATCAAGCTAAAGTTATTAAAAAAAAATGGAAAAACATCTCGGCATAGTTTGCAGTCACACACTATCCAATAACAACTCACTGATTCATAGATATTATGTTTATTACTTACGTGTTTATTATTGCAGTAAATAAATTAATCTGTTTAAAAAATTTCTCTAGTAATTATGAAACTATTGAGAGGAAAACAATTTAAAAAAATTAACAGGTACGTCAATCAAATGACAAAGATAAACTTGATCAACTACAAGTGCAGTTGTAAGAGAGACCCACGGCCCACCCCACGGCATGTATTCATAGCAGAACAGAACAGCGGAAAATCGACGAAGAGTGTGGGAGGTCCTGGAGGACCTGCATGGAGTTTGGACCCTATTAAGTAAAGGGGGGGGGGTAGAATTCTTATATTATTTATATGAAATAGAATCTTAAGAAAAATAATTGTTATTAAGCGATTATATTGTGATGCGGACTTCGTGGACAAGACCGAAGCAAAAAAGCATCGGTTTTGGTGTATTTTAAAGACTTTTGAAAATGTACGTTTAATGGTAAAGCTTATTGTATCTTTATTATCAAAAGATTTGTTTTCTTTGTTTATTTTTTTTTTTCCCTTCGTGTACCATTGTTTGGAAAGTTAGTGTAGGTACGAGTTCCATTCAACGATACTTCCAAAAATCATGCATACAACATACTGAAAAATCGTGTTTTGATCAAAAAATTATATTTATCCCAAGCTGAAAATGTTGTACGTAAAATGTGTTAGTATATAGTAAATGAAATATAATCGATCAGCGGAAAATCCTCGAAAAAATGTTTACTCCAAACTACAGTGCAATGAATGTTTTATAAGCTATAATGTTTTGATTTTTTTTCTTTTTCAAAGTACGTTGAAAAATAAAATATGTGTATAGGCAATTGTGATAATTTTTGCAGTTTTTTTTTTAACCAACATTATTATTATCCAGCAATTTTTTCCCGAAAAACCTTATAAAATATGGCGATAACAAAAAAAAAAAAAACATGTGAATAATGATCGCATCCAGAAAAAAAAATGTTTTTTGAGATCCGTATTTGGAACAGTCGTTGACTGTACATTTGATTACCAGTCAAGGACAAACAATACACAATTGAGACAAGTTCAAGGTTTCAAAGTGAACCGCCTCGATTTTTTTTTTTTTTTTTTTTTTTTTTTTTTTTTTTTTTTTTTTTTTTTT
>NW_019379495.1:738676-773862 GCF_000648655.2 Copidosoma floridanum
AAAAAAAAAAAAAAAAAAAAAAAAAAAAAAAAAAAAAAAAAAAAAAAAAAAAAACAACTTCGAACAGCACAGTTTCGACAAATCGCTTCTATACACGCAATACGACCGGTTTACATGCGCAAAGGTCAGTGCCGCATGATAAGTATGTAACACAATTTATCTGGCGAAGCGAGAGAGAAACCGCTGGCGTCCATATTAAACATGACCGTGAACCCCGAGGTGAAATCACGCAAAGTAAAATAAAACATTCGAGTCTCTTTCCGATTGGAAAAAAAAAAAGAAAAAAAAATTGACTCACCCAATATCCAGTTTTGTTTTATTAATCGGCGTATAATACCATAATTACGCAATGTCAGTGTCTGCACGCACGCCGTCCCCCGAGGAGCGCGCATCCTTGACATCCATCACCCAAGCAAGGTCTCGAGTCTCGTGTTTATATATATATATATGTGTGTGTGTCCACTGTCCACCTCCGAAATATTTCGTAAGCTTCACGCGCGCGCACGCACGTGTAAAGCTTATAAAATATAGTACACACGGAATCCTTGATCGGTAAGTACTTAAACGGGGAAAATTTTTCGACCCCCGAAGGATTACCAGGAACGCATCGTTCTATACATGGCTGCGAACGTATATACGGGACTTTCCCGATATTATATATATATATCTGCAATACAAGTAGGTATATGTACCTTATGTACGTTACATGATTGCGCGTAAGTATTACATTACCGATCTATACATGTATACCCATGCAAACCGAGATCGAAGTATGGGTGTATACATATAAATACATATACGATATCGCGAGATGATGATTTTTCAAACCGAAGAGTAGGGAGAACAGATCGGCGTAACGAGGACTACCGACTCTTTCGTCTTGGTATAATAGTATCTCGTCGCTTGGCTCGTCGAGACGTCCACTTCTTTGGGAATACGTTATTGTATTCCAAGTGATTAATATATAACTTTTTTTGCACCCTTTGGCCGTCATTTGGGATTTTCTGTATCGGTGAGTAATCTGACGAGGACGGAGTTTCGTGCTAGTTTTTTTTTTTTTTGTTTTTTTTTTTGTTTAATTTCAGTGAAGTAACAAACTTTTTTGTACATCCCCACGATTTTTCGTACGAGATACGAAGTAAAAACAAAAATTCACGTTTCCTGTTTGTTGCAGAAACGAGATTATCTGATTTTCAATTTACGCGCCAACGAAACGATTATTGTAATTTATTCCACGATTGGTAGAAATATATATATATATATATATTGACACAAGATGTATATATTTTTTGTGGATACAACGCAGTAATCGAATGGATCGTACAGTCCTAAAACACTTCGGTTAAATATATTACGGAGGATCGATGGTATTTTTTTTGTACAGCCAAGTACAACCTTGAGTTGCAAGAAAAATATTATGATTCTTAGAAAAAAGTAATAACATACTGCGGTTAATCATTGGCTGTGATGTTTATTGATTAACGTGCACTGAGATTGAGGAAATAAGTACAAATTTTGCAAAAACGTAAGCTCTTCGCTGAACTTATCTTCGATCACTGTTTTGAATTTGAATAAAAAACTTTTTGGTGAAAAAACAATTTTTGCTTCGTCTTCGCTTCTCGAATAAATTGTCCTCGTTTTTCTAAGTTGCCAAGTTTTTTTTGTGTTGAAAATAACCTTTTTCTAAAAAAGAAAAAAAAAATTAGTAGTAATTTAGTAGTAATAAATAACCTCTGAACTTGAGTAAAATTGTAGCGTCGTTTGCAATTGTAAGTTTTATTTTTGTTAAAAAGTAAAAAACAAAAATTCCCCCTAAATATCAAGCATAATCAAAAACTCAGCGTAACTTCCATTTTCATGGTTTTCCAAGTAAGACGCAAAATTTAACTCTTCCTCCTGATGATTCAAATTTACAAAACTTGATAGTAAGTAATAACAGTATGGGAATTACCGGTCAGGCTGAGTCACGGGAAAATATACAACTATTAGATTTCAAATATGAATTTAAAAAAAAAAATAAACAAATCCAGTTACTCTATAAAGTACTTGTTCAATCAAAACCGATCCTTAATCAGAGTCGGTTCGACCCTTTGTTTGTTGTTTGTTGTTTGTTGTTTTTTTTTTTTTCGCGAGTACGTGCATTTTTTCAAGTTTTGTACGGCTTACCAAAAATCACAAGTGCACCGACAGCTGTTACAACGCTTACCTCATCCGCCTCACAACCTTTATCAATCAGATAATATATGCTTCGGCTAAATTCGAACGCATCCCCCTGTAGGCAGTTGAGCTTGTTCCCCGTCTTCTTCAACCTGTTTGACTCGACAGTTAGTCATTTACTTTCCTGATAATAATAGTCATTTATTTATCCGTTACATAATATACATATATATGCCAGTAAAATATCCTAGTTGACTTTGGTATTGCAGAACTGACAAAGAATATTAGAAAGTTTTTTTTTTTTTTTTTATTCAAAAAAATGGAGAATTATCACGCAAGCGTATAAACTAGATGCACGGGAATTAGTTCTTTCAAAACTGGGACGTCTCCAAAACGATACGTAATGTACTTTCGATAACTTTTTGCAATAAAAAGACAAGTGACACTTTTCAAACAATTTTTGAAACATTATTGTTAACTATTGTTTTTTTTTTTTTGTCAGTGCTAACAAAAATGAATTCGTACTAAAGTAAATTTAAAATAAGTTAAGTATGTTTTAAGAGTAACTCACAAGTATTTTTTTACATAATTGATCGAAAATTTATGAAAATTTTTGCGTAGAATTTCGTGAACGTGTAAAAAAAATAGGCACAAGCACAATACATCCATACTCAAACTTCTTGCGTGACAGGATAATCAATAGGCTATACCCACACCTCAAACTTACACGTTTTCATCGGAAAGCAAGGTTTTTTCATTAACCAATTTGAATAGACGTCTTCCGCACGCGAGGAACCGTTTAGTTTGAAAAAAAAAAAAAAAAAAAAAAAACAACTTCGAACAGCACAGTTTCGACAAATCGCTTCTATACACGCAATACGACCGGTTTACATGCGCAAAGGTCAGTGCCGCATGATAAGTATGTAACACAATTTATCTGGCGAAGCGAGAGAGAAACCGCTGGCCGTTGCACAATGACGACTATCTCCAAGGAAATATGTATATGTACATGTAGCGGAGACGTTCCAGGGATTTTCCTCGAGAGCGAAACTAGGTTGTTATGATTAACTACTTTGTTTTTTATTGGTGCGAGAGATTGATGCTGTTGTTAATGGGGCGATTTTTTGATTAAACAAAATATGGGAAACTTTTTTTTTTTTTCGATAGTCTCGCGTACAGTCATGGAGCGAGGGGGAAACATTCGACGGAAGTGTTGTTTTTGTGTGCGATCTTGTTCGGGATGGGCTATTGAACAGCGATGCTGGGATTTTTTTTCCACAGTTCAGTCAAAAGACTATAAAAATTCAGAAGAGGTTTTCCAGGAGTGTTTGCCGAAAATTCGTGGGTTTTGCGGAAAAACTTTGTTTTAAAATAAAATACATTTCTACTGAGTATAGTTATGATAAAAGAGACTTTTTCATACAGAGAATATTTTCATTTTCAGTTTTTTTGTAGGAATGTAAACTTTTTTCTTTTTTTTTAAATTAAAAACAGACAATTTACATCAACATTTCAGCTCATTCCGTGTGAAAAACATTCTCAAGTATTACCACTCACTTACAACGTTTTTTCAACTAGCGATGTACTAATTGTAATCAACGCTTTATTCAAAAAAATTCTTCTTGCAATATTTCTGGTCATTATTATTTATTAAAAAATTCCCAACGCTATCGGAATAAATTTAATTCGAAGTGAATCATTTAAACGAGTTTGGGTGAATTTACAAAGCTATGCACATCTGCGAAAATGAACGAAAAGCGCACAAAAGTTGGGAAAAACATTTTGTCGAAAGACGCACGAAATCACCCGAATTTTTCCCCTCGGCTGGTAATGAGTCAACAATTAATGTCAACAAACGCATCGAAAGAAATCAATGGGGCGCACTCGATAATTGTACGCGCGAGAGACGTCACTCTCGTACGCAAACACGAAATCATCAATTTGTTGATGAAGCCGCGAAGTCGTGCAAAAAGACCTTGCTACTTGTGTCTTGAATCGAGTTTCTCGTGGTTTGTACAAAAAAGATGTCGTGCGCAACTTTTTCGGCCGATTTTCCCTTCGATCGGGATAAAAACTGGAAAATCGTCAACATCCAAACATAAATTACACATAATATACACACCGCACCAATCAACACTAAACGTGCCAAGAGTTATTTTCGACTTTTAGATAAGCATAAAACAAAAAAAAAAGAAAAAAAGAATTTAAAAACAAAAAGTTGTCTCGAACGTATCGTTTTGACGCAACTATTAATAGCGCGTAATATGTAAATATACTTGTATAAAAATGCTTTTAAAACAACAACGTCTTATCGAAACGACGAGTCGTTTCAATTGAAATTCATCGACTAAAAAAACCAACTTATTGGCTTTTAACATATACTTTATTTAAAATTAATTCAGTTGACGCATCGGTATGAGATGAGAAAAAAAAAAAAAAAAATCAATCACGGGACAATACGATAAGAAATTACTCTATACCATTGAAAAAAAAAAGAAAGTCTTTAGGTAGTCCTATAATTACCCGTATTTTCACCGCAATTTCCATATAATATCCAGCCGAAGAAAATCAATCATGTGGCAAAAATCGGGCGCCCGGTCGGTGCTGCTGCTGTTGGCCTTGGGTTGGACCGTTCCCCAACGAGGAAGTAAGCATTGCATATACCAATAACCCGTTGTATAAAAACGCCATTAATGAAAAAAAAAAAAAAAAAAAAAAAAATTCGCATTCGCAAGGTGCCCAAACGTCCCCCTCCCCGCTCAACCCAAATCTCGTCGACAAGGTTTTCCAATCGCCAAACGGGATCGGCAACGGCGTCGTTCTCGAAAACACCCCCGGCCGCCTCGGCGAAGGCGACTGCGAGTGCGTGCCCTACTACCAGTGCCAAAACCACACGATCATCGACGACGGCGTCGGCCTCATTGACATCAGGTGCTTGTATAATATTTTTTTTATACATATATATCAAGACATGGTATAATGAATGACATATGGTTGTGTAGGTTGTCGGGCCCGTGCGAGGATTACCTGGACGTATGTTGCCAGGGGCCGGACATAAAGCCACCCGAGGAAAAGATCACGCCGAGGCCGCAGGTGCGTCGAGGGTGCGGTAGGAGGAATTTGAATGGGGTTGGTTTCAAGATAACCGGAGCCAAGGACGGCGAGGCCCAGTTCGGCGAGTTCCCGTGGATGGTGGCCATACTCCAGGAGGAGCCGATCGGCAACCAAGGCGAGCTCGTCAACGTTTACCAGTGCGGGGGTGCTCTCATCCACCCGAGCGTCGTTCTTACCGCGGCGCATTGCGTTCACGGGTAAAGTATCTTTTTTGTTTTTTTTGTTTTTTAATCCATCAGATGCTATACAACGTACTATATACCGTATTGTCTTTTAAAGTTAATTGGATTGCCATGCAAAAAAGAGATGGCTGGTATGCCCGTGCAAAAATTTATCAATTAATAATCGAGGTTTTTTATTTAGCTCATTTTGATCGAGCGATTATTTGTTTATTCCTACGATTTTACCTAATTTTACACCCACAACAAGAGAAGAAAAGAAAAAAAAAATGAATAGTACAATTCTTCGTAAACGTGCAAGAATCAACAAATAACATTTTTTTATCATATTAGCAGTATAAATATCACCCATTGAGCAAGGATTTATGTAAATTTTTATCCTAGCTATGGTATATTTAGATTGTAAAAAATGTTATTGGCCCAATGAGCAAGGAGATTTCGTGTCTCTCCTTGTCCGAGCTACTTACATATCATACCTTCTTCCTCCGAAAATCGACGACGCGCTTAATTTACGTACACGAGTATGGAAGAAAAAAAAATAAAAAAAAATAAAAAAAAAATGTCGTGTCTCTCCGACGCTGCAGCAAGCAAGCCTCGAGCCTGAAGGTCCGTGCCGGTGAGTGGGACACGCAGACGAAAAACGAGGTCTTTCCCCACCAGGATCGCCAAGTGGCCGAGTACGTGACCAACGATTTGTACCACTCCGGCTCGTTGCGCAACGACTTTGCTCTCCTACGGCTCGCCCAGCCCGTCAACGCGGCCGAAAACATCGACACGGTCTGTTTGCCCGAGTTGGGGGCGA
The DNA here is from genome assembly GCF_000648655.2 of Copidosoma floridanum. Next base: position 744,929 of record NW_019379495.1, read on the forward strand.
ACTTTGATTACCAGCGTTGCTTCGCCAGCGGCTGGGGCAAAGACGTGTTCGGCAAGGAGGGGCGCTACCAGGTCATCCTCAAGAGGGTGGAGCTGCCCATCGTGCCCCATACCGCGTGTCAGGTACGTTTTCGTACATACATACACCGTTTGAGCTGTAAACATTATTGACTAAAATCCAACAATTAAAGTAACACATATATATATAAATGTGCTTTCCAGAACTCGCTGAGGGGCACGAGACTCGGCAGATACTTCAAGCTCCACGAGAGCTTCATCTGCGCCGGTGGCGAGAGCGGCAGGGACACGTGCAGGGTATGGTATCTTTTTTTTTTCTTTCTTCCGTTTTGCTTGAGGAATTCTAATGGGAAGATATGGCGAGAATTTTTTTTTTTTTTTTTTTTTTTTTTTTTTTCATCATGGAAAACCTCTGTGGAACACGATTTTTTGGGGGTACCGTAAAATTCACTTTTTTCTTTCTTTCGTAAAATCAATGCCAATAAGTTGTGCGTTTAAGAAAAAAGGAAACAAAAACTGATACCAGTGACAACGTCCGAGGATAGGTTGATGATGGTTGAAAAAAAAATCGTGTTCCAGTAGGTGAATCTGTACTCGTGTATTGATAAAGTCTTTGCTGTACGATGAATTATTATACACCGCGAACAAAAGAGTATAATGTATAAAAAAATAAATAATAATAATGATGATACTTTTTAATCGGACAGGGTGACGGGGGCAGTCCATTGGTGTGTCCGATAGTTAACGACCCGGACAACAGATATTACCAGACGGGTATCGTGGCTTGGGGCATCGGTTGCGGGGAGAACCTCGTACCCGGCGTGTACGCCAACGTAGCCTACGCCCGAGCCTGGATAGACCAGATAATGGCTGGAAGGTGGAACTACGGCACCGACGATTACCAATACAGATAGTAGGGGGGGGGGGGAGTTTTCAGAGCCAGGGTGGATCCAGGGCCAATTTTATCGATCCAGGGCCAATACTCGGTGTGCAATGATGATTAATGATCACACGATGTTTTAATAGTTTTATCACCAAAAGTGGTAAAATTCTTTATTTTTTTTTTATTATTCTTTTTTTTTTTTTTTTTTACAAAGTTGTAGATGGTTTTTTTTCTTTTGCGTATTATACTTAACGGATTCTCAGAACAAACATCATTGGTATAATTATGTACAAGCGAGTATATTATGTGCTGTCGTTACGTTGAAAGGATTATTTCAATGTAATGTTGGACATTCATTTGAGTGTGAATAAAAATTGTATTATACGTTTAAGGTGAATATAATTCATTTCTCTGCTTTTTCCGTTCGATGATGTACCTTGCAAATTTCCTTTTCGGGACATTACGAACATAGGAAATACAAATAATGAAGATTAAATTACATTCATTATTTATTAAAAGATGCAGTTCATCATCAAATAAGTGGTTTACTTGGGCGAAAAACGAGTAATATTTAGTGCGAAGCTAGAATATTGTTTTGTAATGAGACACATTGTGACTTGATTGCATCTGGTACGATTTTTTTCAAATTATTAGAGAAAAATTAAATATAATTAAAATTTATCGAAAACTTTTTTGAAGTTTGGGAGAAAATCAATCATGTGGCAAAAATCGGGCGCCCGGTCGGTGCTGCTGCTGTTGGCCTTGGGTTGGACCGTTCCCCAACGAGGAAGTAAGCATTGCATATACCAATAACCCGTTGTATAAAAACGCCATTAATGAAAAAAAAAAAAAAAAAAAAAANTTAAAAAAAAAACCTCATATTAATTAAAAATACCTTTCGAAAAAATAGTACATAATATTGCATTCATAAAAATTCGCTATTATGAGTAAGTGGTGTCTTAAAAACACAAATTTGTCACATTTATTAAATGTAATGTGATAAAGTATACTGCAATCTCTATCAAATGGAACAAACATTTGGTGGTTGATTGGAAAAACTTTATTAGTAAAAATAAAATTCTCAAATTATTGTTCAAAGAGAACAAAAACAGGAAATAAAAAAAGTTAACATTTGCCAGTATTAGCTTTGCGTAAACAGCATCGTTTACTGTAGTTATTTTATTGTTTTGCCCAAAAAAATAAGTGCAAACATGCAGTGTACAGCTTCAGAGGAATTTGTTGATATAAAGTAAAATGACTTAATAATAAACGTTCGTTAAAGAAAATCTCACAGGACCGCACTGAAATAATAAAAAAATGAAACTCACAGTAACACATCTCAATTTTTCGAACAAAATAATTCAAAGGTAGTCCATTTTCGCGCCAAAGAAGTGTCATGGCTGTGGGGAGGGGGTGGGAGAAAAGAGAGAGAGAGAGAGAGAGAGCGGCACGCGCGCGGGGACAACACGAGAGCAACGAGTTCCGGCCTGCCGGCGTAAGCCATTGAGGCGCCCACAAAAAAATTAATGAAACCAATTCTGGTTATAAGTACCTACTCTTTCTTATGCATTCTTTCAACCATCCCAATGCCGTTGTAAGGTTTAATTATCTTTTAAAAAGTCTCGCGAACCACATTTAATTACGCTAAGTACCACTCTCTTAAATGTTCGGGTGCTCGTCGCCTACGTGATGAAGTACCCCTGGCCCGCGCCCCTCCACTTTTTCCTCTACACCTATGCTACCCATTCTCTCATTAATCTCATTGCTTCCGTCTACTTATATGGCTACCAACAAAGCTTAACTCTCTCATTGGGTAACACACCATAAATTGTATGTATCCAGATCTTAATGCATTGAAAGTAGTAGTAGAGCAACATTCGAAGCTGTGGTCCTTGCATCATCGAAACAGTATATAGAGAGAGCCGATCATCCGGGTGCTCGACGCCGTGGAAAAGGCCCAGCGGGACATGAAAGGAAGAGCATAACACTGTTGCTAATACGTTGCCAATCCGCAAAATTTCAACGCGTAAGTCTCTAAACCATGATTACAATGCATGCCCTTTTGGCCGTTTGGTCTCCCCGACCCCGCGTTCCTGTAAGGTACCTTGCATGTGCACGATTTTCTCTCGCTTGCTTATACGCGCGCGCGTGTCATAAATATGTGTGTTTTTTTTCTCATCTTTAAAATATACTTATTATATATGTATATACAGGTATTCTAACGTCATATAGAGTGTTTTTTTGGTTTCTCGTGATGTGTGTGCGTTGTTTATTTTCCCAGAATAAGTAGGCCCAAGGACCAACAGTGTCGCTGCCGTGCACGCATATATAAAGGGTTTTAGAAGCGAGTTGTCGCCGCGGCGAGAAGCTAGAGAGCTGCACGATGACGCCTTCGGCAGTGCCAGTTTCTACATCGGCTCCAGAGACCGAGACAGCGCCAGCGAGCCAAAAGAAACAGTCTTCGGAGAACAAGGCGCCCCCAATACCGGCCAACCAGACGATGCTTGCGACTCCTCTGCACGTCAAGTCCAAGGGCAGGTAAGTGCAGTTTTCACCACCTTGATGTTCGTTTGTTGGACCAACTTGTGACGTCCTTTTATTTTTGTTTTTTATCGCTACCCACTTGTATTGTTGCTATTATTCACTTTTTTTATGATTCGACCACTCAGCTGTAAATACTCAACTGTTAATCTCGCGTTCTCAATCCTCTTTCCCTCTCTCTCCTTCTCCTTCTCCTCCTTCTATCAGTATCCTTTTTAATTTTTCTCACTAAAGCAGGGTGTAAGTACTTAATTGTTTTTTCTTATTTTCGTATGTGGGTTACATTACGTTTCGGAATAGTTTTTATTTAATTTTTATTTGTCACTATACCCTGAAAAATTCATTCAAGTACAAATGCAATGTGAAATCATTGTTTTCACATAGTGTTTCTAAGTGTGAAGATATTGCTATTTACGCGCGCACTTACACATTTACATGGTAATGTTTTGTTTACAAATCCAACCACAACAATCTTATGATTTACATGACATCGACTCATTAGACTCACATTTTACCCATTACACTAATAATAAAATTAACTGCCCGGACTAATTTTGTATTTACTAATTTTATCTCAAAATTTTCGACTTTCCTTCTCTGTTTGGCTTTTGGCTCCTCCAGTGTAGCTAGAACGCTGTATATATACATGTATATATAAATGTGAGGGTGTGTGTGTTCTGTTTTCTTTTTTATTCTATGATATTTTCGAGATGGGTATCTTGAACTTGTAACCATCTCTTTCTTCGTTCAACAACCTAACTCTTCTTTATGTTTACAAAAATTTCTTTTTACCAAAATCTAAAGTAAACATTTTTTTTCTTTAAAAGTACATGGTTGATGATGCTGTTAATGTTTTGATTGTAAATTGTCTTTCAACTGACATTGTCAAAAGCATATCAAATGTTTACATTTGTCTGTATTATTTTTTTACCATCATCAAAGAAAATCAGTAAAAATAATAAATTTCCATTGTAATACTTAAGTGTCTTTTTTAACAGCTGTATTTTCATGATGAAAATAAGTTTTAACTTTACTTATTACATGTATACAGGCTGAAAAGCCCATTTATTTCCAGTTTACTCACATACAACAAGACAGAGATCGAGATTCGAACTTTGGGGCCATGCAAAGTGCACATGGAGTACGATTTATAGAGCCAAAAATTATTTGTAATATTTGCACTAAAGTCCTGAAATTCCTTTATTATGAATGAATTTATCCAAATCTTATTCTTTTTAATTGAAGGCATGAATGTAGTTTACTGTACTGGCTTATCTTTGAGTTTTTAGATGAATTTTATGAAAAAAACTACAGACACCTTATTGTCATCAGATTACTGCTTTTCGCAACTATTACTAGACAACTAATAACATCGTGGCAACTGTCAAGAGTTGTTTCCACACTTTTTTCACAATTACGTTTGATGTTTGAGAGTTTGTTAAGTTACCTTTATGATATGAATTTTAAATGAATAGAGCTAAAAGATCTAAAGGAAAATTAATTTGGGTTCGTTTTCACTGTACAAAATGTAAAGCTGAACTAGTGGTAAATTAGTATGATAGATCACAAGCGCGGTCATGTATCGGCCTACTAGTTAGTTTTTTATCTTTTATCGTAAAAACATCATAACACATTTTCCATCCAAAAGTTATAGTTTTTTTTTTTTTATAAACAACCAACAACAAAAGTCTTTGCTCAAGTCATTTAAAAACTGATAGGATAATAGTGATTGAATTCTCATTGGTATTTATTGTCTACTGTTATTTATGAATTGCAAGTGACTGATGATAACATAGCATCCATTCATCGTTTTTACCTGGTGTAGCGTAAGATTATCAAAGTAACCCAGTGCGATAGACTACGTGCCTGTCCTATTGAATGTTTGAGATAGTAAAATAATTTTTTTACGATAAAAATTAATGACCCAATTTTTAACACACAACTTTTCATACACAGGCTTTCTTTGAGAGGTTTGAGCAATGTATCGACGGAAAATATCTCGTGTACTGTCAGCAATGAGATTCAGAGTCAAAAGTCGTCAAATTTGGCCAACCAGTCGTATGAAAAGGGTACAGAAGACTCTAATTTTATTGAACTTTCTAGAAAATTTAATATTAAACTAGCAGTTGCTAAAAAGTATCACCTTATACTTACAAACTGTCCTCAAATACCAGTAGTAAAAATGACAAATGTCAAAGAAGAAATCGTGAGTCCTGCTAGTTCCCCAACTAGGAGTCCAGTTGTCGGTGGTAAAAAAAAAGTTACTCACAAACGGTTATCTGGTACTGTAAAAGTGAAAAGGGAAACTGGTGTGTCGGGAAAAGTCGTGAGGAAGCCACTGCATATCTCTAACAGACTAGAACAGTGCTTTGATTCTCGGAATGTGAATATCAAGCAGGAACCACCATCTCCGCTAAATTCGCGAAACAATGATTTTTACTCGAACAATCATAATGCGTCGAAATCATCAACTGTAAAAAATCCATTGGCAAAAAAAAGAATAGTCGTAGATTCAGATGATGAGTTTGAAAATCCCATGCCAGATCAATTTAGAAAATGTAACAATGTCCCAGATACGATTACTAAAAATGCTACCAGCAGTATAAGGCTGAATCCAGTCGCATTTCATAAAAAGAGACAGGCTTTGAAAAATCAACATCCTCATTTTCGAATAATTCCGAAAATATCTAAAACTGCATCCAGAAAAACGGAGGATTTGAAAGATCAAGTTAAAATATCAAGCAAATTAATCAAACTTGATAGAAAAATCGTTTGCAATGGCAAAAGCGAAAATGGTGTTTCTGATGATAATCATTCTGATAGAGAAGTTAGTATGGTTCATAAAACAAGGATAAATCTTGAACATGATGAAATTCAAATGTCAAAATCAAAACGAATGAGCAATGATGCGAGCAAAACGACAAATAAATATTCAAAAAGTCGAGTTGAAAAATTGAGTGTTACAAACAATAAAAACAAAGTGTCACCAACTAAAAGCATAAGTAGTAATGATCTTTGTTCGTCAGTTGACAGTATAACCGTCAACTATCCAGCTCATATGTCAAAGAAAAAAAAAATTCGTGATAAAACTGTCGAATCTGATAATGATAGCACCAAAAAAAAACTGCTATCATTTGGTGCTGGCTCCAGTAATGAGGAAAAAATTTTTATAAAATCAGCAAAAAAATCAAGTCAAACAAATACAGATGATAACAATAGCAACAAGACTCAGCCATTGCATCGCGAATTTGGCTCTGACAATGAAAGGAAGGAGTCGAAAAAAAAGAAATTGAAATCATGTCCTTCGGATCACCATGTTACTTTTAAATCTGATGTTGAAAAGTCTATTCATAATCGTAAGTGTTGACATTTTTTTAAGTATCATTCATTTCTATGTGTTAGGATGAATATTCAAATGTACGTTTCAACGGCATTTTTCATTATTCTGAGCTACCTTTGTCCAGTGTTTATACTTTTTTATGTATTAATTTTCTTTATTCCACCATCGTCGTGACTTGGTGCAATTTCATCAGTAGACAAACGACAAATCTTTGTTGAAAGATAAATTAAAAATATACTCTAAAATTTCTCATTGAAAAAATTTACTTTCAGAAACTAACACATTAAATGATTCTTCGTTGATGACGCGAAAACAGACAATGGGAAAATCCCCATTATTTCGATCATTATCGGAAAAACCTTTGATTAAGATCAATACGTTATCCACAAGAAAAACTATCAAGTTACCCTCCTTTAAAAAGAAGACCCATCATACAGTCAACAGTCGAACGCCATCAAACGATATAGGAAAACGAAGGTACTACAAATTCACAAGATTTATCATGCCTTATAACTTACGATACTTTACCTATCTAGTATTTTTCTTATCAGCCCAAGCCCCAAGGATAAGCTCGTCAACTCAACAACGCACACTAATTTTCAAACAACTGGATCACCCACATCTCTATTACCTGTAACATCAGAAGATTCTTCTCCACCAATCGGTGGTACCACGATTAATGTTGGACAAGAACGGCTTATCTTGAATCAAACGCTCAATTTTGAAACCCCAGATAAGCAGAATGCAGAATCTAGCGAATTTAATCATGGTCAGGATGGTGACGAAAGTTTTGAAGACCTGTGCAGAGATGTCAACATGATGTCAGAAAGTGAAAATATTACATTGTATAAAAGCTACGACAACAATAGTAAGCGCCTTAAGACTTGAAAAAAATTATTTCAAATGAAATATTGAACTTAAACACAATTCTTGTATACACCAGTATATGTATATTTATAGCTTTATCTTATAATTTTCAGACTTGGCACCTCCTATGAACGGTAATGATAAAGATCAACAAAATTTACAATCCGTGATTAGAGATCCAAGATTAACAAGATCAATTAGCCCACAAAAGAATTTGACTTCTGTTTCAAGAGATCCAAGGTTAAACAGGTCTATGAATTCAACGGCAGAGGCTCCGACGGTCTCAACATCTAGTGCTGTGCCAGAGAAGTCAGGTAAGCTTTCATATCACTTATTCTTTGGTAAATTGTATTGAATGCATTCATTTTCAAAACTGCAGATCCAGATCTTAGTGATTCAAACGTGCGCAAAAGAAAGTTTGACGAGGAAAGTGAGCCCTCGGCAAAGGTAGCCAAGCCATCGGAGCCTGATGAGAACAATCAAGTTTTGACCACTGAGCCTTGCACCCTGATGCCAACGACTCCAAGACGACTCTCCGTTCACGAAAGACTTGGACCTATGGCATCCGATCGAGCCAACCAAATCGAGGATCTATTTAATAGGGCTAAGTCACAAGATCCCGATAAGGACAATCAATCAGCGTCATCTCAGCTTTGTAATTCAACGCCTACGACTCCGAGGCGAGTCTCCATTCACGAAAGACTTGGTCCCAAGACTCCTGATCAAAGCCACTTGAACGAATGTGCCTCGATAATCAAAAACGCACTTCATCATGAAAGAAAAACCATAAGTTACGATAGCGAGGAAGAGGGAATCTCGCTACATCCTGACGCTGATGATTTGATCTAGTAAGTCCCTTGATGGGTCTCGAAATTTCATGTAAGCGTAAAATAAATCCAAAAAATTATCATTCAATTTTAGCGAAGAGGAAGATATAGAGTCGAGCCCACGACATGGTAAATTCGAAACCGAGCGCAAGAGTATAGAGGAAGAATTGGCATACACGCCTGTCGAGGACCGGCGGCGACGGTACAATCGTGATCAGCCAAATCAAAGAAGGAATATACCGCCACCAGGAATGGCCACTAATTGGATACCCCCCCGAGAAAAGCATACCGCTGGCAATCAGGAACGATCTCTTCACGCGCCAACGATGAATACCAGAAAAGCCGAGCCAGTAGCGGGTGGTACGACTTTCAATAATTTCGTAACGATGAACGAGATGCAAATGATGAGAGATGAGGCCAACTTTCAAATGCAGCAGTTTTATACCGACGAGTACGTGACGTTTGGCAATAACGGCATGATCAACGGTCAGTTCGATAATGTTTCGATGCTCCACATGAACACAAAACCGGCATCCATGGTCAACTTGGCGAATCAGCGTTCAACGTTCTTCAGTCAATATTGTTTTTCAAGTTTACGTGTAGGTAACTGCAGAAAGGAGTCAACTTGCAATTACAAGCATGGAGTGAGTAAATAATATAATTTTAATCAGCTTTTTCATTGGCATACGTACCACGTTATTGTGTCATTTGTAATAAAATGATTTCTTGCAGCTGAATCACTTGTACAATATGATTAAGCATAAAACTACCGAATTGCTTTTTCATCTGATTGACTTCGCTTTAACTCAAGATTTTGAGTATTTCCTCAAACATGCTTGGGTATTAATGTTACCCCAACTTAAGGACCAATGTTTTACGGCTTTTCAAAAGTATTACGAAAAAAGAATGATTACGGACAAAATCATAGACGAACTGCTCAATTTTTGTTTATCAACTAAACTTCATACGGTCGAGTCGTTTGTCAAGCAAATTTCAACGATCATCAAAGTCAATGACACCGAAACAGTGCACAAAATTTGTGCTGTCGTTAAAGGCAAGCTCTCGGAAGGTTTCTGCTGGGAGGCAATCAAAGACTTGTGCCAAAAAGCAGTGCCGCCCCGGGATATGATTGAGCTTACAATACTACAATGCTTGACACGTAAGAAAAATCTGTGTCATATCAAAGAGGTGTATGAACTGGTTCATAACAAACTGAGCAATACGGAAAGGAAAAAAATAAGTCCTGACATGCTCAATAAATTTTACGACCTCGCAAATAAGCAAGTGGTAGGCTTAAATACTAAAGAAGTACTTAATACCGTGCCCTTGATGAGCAATGGCAATACTCCCAAGTAATGGATACATTTTTTTATTATATTTAAATCCAAATGAAATTTTTGTACTCAAAATACTATTGTTGTTTGCAGTTTGCCACCAAAAAAAAATCCTCTGGAAGGAACCGAAAATCTAAAACCATCGCAGGCCACAATAGAAGCAAGAATAGCAAGGTTTTCTTCTGGAAGCCGTCAGCAGCCCAATAATTCCCCCTTAGAAGAAGGAGACCGTCCTAGAAGTGGCGAAAATATTGGCAATGCAGAATACTTCCTAAAGGAAGTTGGTATGTCACTCAATAACTGAACTGAATGTATATCTGTAATTATTTACTCGTAATTAAATATTTGTACTCTGTTTAAATATAATGAACCGATTTTTGTATGTTTAGAAGCTAATGATCCTGGAAGCGTATGGCGTAAGAAGTATTGGAAATTGTACAATACCGTGAACAATATACAAGCAGGCCTTTCCCACGCTGATTATAGTTACGTTTTTAAAATGCTCAACGACTTTGTTCTTATGGAGAAATTTGATAACCATCTCTACCAACGTGCAGTCTATCAAATCTTGTGCAGCAACGTCTTAGCCTGTGAACGTCATGTTGCTGGAGTTATTCGTCACGCAGGTAATCCTGATCACGTCATTGTCAAGTTTCTTACTCACGATCGTAACAAGCCTGCGTATTAGACGTCTAGCAGACTTAGCTCGAGGTGGTGTTTGATACACAAGACTGTCGGAAAATACATGAGTCAAGTTTTTTTGTTAACAATTAGAAACAAATATTTTATTACCAAATTCAAAAGTAATTAATTGATATAATTTTTTCTGTTAATAAGTTATGTTAAAAAAAAAAAAAAAAAAATTAACGTTTCCTTTCGCGTTAAAGATGGAGTTAATGTTGGACAAACAAAGTATATTCTAATATTAAATTTCGGTCTTTTTAGTAAAATGATGAACGCATTGCGTCATGCTTAAAAATAATTCACTTAATGCTAAAAATTGTCAATTATTGACTTCATGTATACTAAGACTTTATTTTTATCTCTAATTGACTTTTAAATACAATTTTACTAGATAATGTTTCAATATGACTGTATCTTTTAGTGGTCCTTTATTTTGTATTTGTAATTTATTTAATGGTACTAGAGTACTACGAGACAAGTTTAAATTAGGTAAATATTTATTATGTTTTATAACGGAACAATGAACATTCGTCACATTTAGTTATTAAGTTTCAATTTACAAAATTATCTTGTGAGTTAAGGTAATACTTGCTTTTTTTTGTCTTTATTTTTTCTAAATTTTAAGTTTTAAATAAAGATTTTAAATCGTTTTTTACATTGTTTTAAAACGAGCTTTTGTATAAAATTTTCGTTGTATACATGTCTGTTTAATACATCTTTTTTTTTTAATTTAACCTTCCAAACGAAAATAATACAAGTGTAAAANAAAAAAAAAAGTAAAAAGAAGTACGTCTAACAGTCAGTTTTCTATTAATAATCTTTTCAACGAGTAAATCCTGCAATTTCATTTTTTATTATTTTCTTTCAAACAAAGTGCACAGCAGCTCCATGTCCAGCAATATGATAAGCATTTTGTTCGAAGTTGGTTTACTCGCCCTTGCTGATCTGGCCAAAAATACCTTATGGGTGATGGCCCATCAGCTTTTAAGTTCTGTGAAGACGATTGAACCCTTAGAGCCGAGGACTGATTATGTTTTAATCTGCGCTGAAATTTATTTAGCAAATGACGATCCCTTAGAGGCACTCTACTTGCTAAGAAGTGAGTCCTTTTTTTTTCTTTAGTAATCGTACTTATCGCTCAAGCACAGCGTTTACCGTTTATTTTTATTATGTGTAAAATAATGAAGCTTTCAAAAGCTATTAGAAGCTGTCTTGAAGGGAATCGTCGGTGAAATAAATATTTAGGCAACGCTTTTAGAATTATCATAGCTTATATTTTTTTGATTTTATGAAAGAACATTCAAGTAATGGTTGCTGATACACCACAAGTGTTGTAAAAAAAATTTGAATTATTTGATCAATTTAAATGATGTTTTGTACCTACGTATATTCTAAAAGTGTTTTTCAAGTATAATGGTGTGATTTAATATCACTCAAGTGATTGGACTCATTGATCTGCACTTGAATATTGATAATTGTACAATTTGAACATTATATGATAAATTCATACATGCAAAACTTTTTCTTCAATATCATTTAAATTGACTCATGAAAACTTCATAAAAGATATTACTTTCACCGACGTTTTCCATCAAACATCTCGTTTTCTATAGAAAAAAAAAACAAACTTTTTTTATATTAGAAAGAGTTATTTTTCATTTATGTCGATTCTGCCATAATCGATGAAAGTTAAAAACAACTTTTAAACCATTCAAGTAGTGGAGATTCTTAAGCATGTATTAATTTTATCATTCGAAAATAAACTCAAAATATCGCGAGTGAGTTTTTGTGATGATTTTGAAATAAGTGACAATGAGAGAATAAAATGTTTAAAAAAACGGCACGTAAGTAAAATATTAAAGTGCCAATTATTAAGTTAAATACACATTCTTTTGAATCTGCATTACTGAAACGAATGGAAAATCCCTTTCTTTGAATGTTTTTTTTACTTGTTGTAGAAACTCAGCTGATCAGAACTAATCGTGATGAGTGGCTGGTCAAAGGTAGCACCAAAGATCACGAAAAACACCGGAACAAAGTAGTCCTTTTGCTATTGAGGGCACTTTCTTACAAGGATCAAGAGAAGGCAGTTTATTTATTTCAAGCGATTTTGAAAGATCAGTATATTTCTTACTATCCTATAGGTAAGAATCGAAATGCAAACCTTTTTTTTTTTTTTTTTTTCCCTATAAAAACCATTGGTGCTCTTAGAAGTTAATTTTTAATCACATATTGTTACAGACCTTCCACTATGGGTAGATAAGTTATCACTGATACTTCTTTATTTTAAAAAGTATGACTTGGCAATCGAAATAAGTAGATTAGTTATGGACAATGATTTAACTTTTCACAAGAGTACTTACAAAGAATTGATTACTCACTTGCTGTCAGTAGACGAAGTTTTGGCTCATCAACTCTTAGAGTATGCAACTCGCATTGGACATTACTCGGATATTCAGGTATATTTTTTTTATTATTTAACTTTATATATGACCGGTACACGTTGATCATGTATAGTAAACTAAACTTCTGATATGTGAATTTCAGATAAAAAATGGTTTTACTCTATTAATCATTGACGTAAATTATACAGAAGAAGAGCTTTATTTAGTAGTTAAAAGGCTGATAAACAGATTAAGTTTAAACTTAGGACCTGTCATTGAACGATTGACACCCAATCAATTGAAAGTTGTCTTGATGTTTGAGGTATGTACTCTGATAAGTAATTTTGTTTTCAATCATACAAAATTAGAAGTTATAAATTTGTTTTTAGGATATACCTAATAGCAAGAGGTTATGTAAAAATGAAATATCTGAGTTAAAACAAGGGGTTGCGTTCAAGATGATGAAAAGTAAAATAAAGGTTTTGTTGGCTACACAGTTTAGACCTGCGATGCGAATTTCTGCCTGTAAAATTGACAAGGGAATTCGAATCGTCAGTCGTACTCTTGTTAAATACTTGCAGAATGAGAATACAACTATGTAAAATAGGAAGGTAATAGTATAGTTTTTATAAAAAATTTTTAGATATCCATTCGACGAACAGTAAGCTTTTTATTAATGAATTTGATTCATTACTATACTGCAATACTAGATTGTACTGTTAACTCTTGACGTTTTTTATCGTTAAAAAAAATTCTTAATAACTTTATAGTTTAAAAAAGTGTTTCCCAATTTGACATGCCTGAGGCATGTGCGTTTTAAAAAACGATTAAGTCGTGTTTAGTTTGTAACATACCTGATGTAATATATTTTTTGTACCAAAACTGCAATCTTAAAAATAAACAACACATAAAAGTTACGCTATAAAAAGTCTTTATTTGATAATTTAAAATAATCAATCAGACAAAATTCAACAATCAATAGTCAATAATTTTTTTCTATTTGTATGTAAAGTTTGAGTTGCTCGAACTCGCAAGTCTTTATTGTGCAACTAAATTATGATAATAATAATCCAGTTGTCAGTTATCACATCGTGAATAGTTTATTATACATTAATTGCATCAGTAAAAGAAAAAATAAATTTCACGTATCACGGTAATTAAAAAACAGGCAAAGCCAACGTGTTTACACGTGAATATTCGCAAAACACCGATAAGCTGAACTTTCGTATCATTTTATAATGAATTGTTGGGAAAATCCAGCTTTTTCTGTAATCATTCAATGTAAAACTTTTTAGGACCAACGGGTAGTTTTTTTTTTTTTTTTCGTCGATCGCCGTCGAATAATAGCACATTTTGGTAAAACATGGAAAAAAAACGTTATGTACACGCTCAGCCACTATAATTTTTCATCAACAAAAACGATAGTCTCAATCGAATTCAGGAATGTCGTCGAAGGAGTAGCCGGGCACCTTCCGATACGCCTGGATGGCCACTCTGACGTGGTAGGCACCCGGTATAAACATCAAAGCACCGAGAATTATGACTGGCCACATTCTATCTGAATACTGCAAATGTAACATAGATACTTGTTAGTTGTTTTAATTTTTAAAACAATAAATTATTGATGAATGCGCGGCTCACTTTTGTGTCTATGTGGCCGGTGACGATGAGGATACCTATACTCAGCATCACGGTACCTCCGATAAACAGCATAGTGGCGAGCGTGATAGCCTTCCATGGTATTTTTATTGGTGGTGTCACAAACTGTTTCGAGTAAAAAAATTTATTGTTAAAAGAAAGTTGAAAATGGACCGAAAGTAAAAAAAACACCCACTTGTGAGTCTATGAAACCATGGTCGGTCTCGGTTAGCTGAGTGTAATCCACGTTGTCGTATTGTCTGTCTCTTGCGCTTTTTCTCCTTGACATGCTCAATTTGTGGACGTAATCTGTAATTGTTGAGAAAAAAAAAGTAATTATTGAATGTTGCATTTCCACTAAAATCTAATGATAGTGCGACAACGTTAGATGTGCATATTGTTTCAAATTTTATTCCAGGCTAGCCTGACAAATAAGAGAGCAAAAATAAGCTCCAGCAAATATTGCAGTTTTGAAGTAATCGCTCTCGAAATAGCGTTGAGTGTAAATATCAAAGGGGCAACCGATATTTCAATCATCGAGCGTTTAGCGAGCGACTTGTCCGTTCGTCTAATGGTTTTTTCAATCACTCCGTATTTTATTAAAAAATTACCGCGGCAGTTCGTTGCGATCACCACCAGGTCATTTTGGAAAATACTGTTCTCTGTGACCTCGGTTATACCTTCCTCGTACGAGTGATTATTTACAGGAGTTGCGTGTGAATTAATTTTTGTCGTGTCCGAGTTCAGTTTGAATAAAAACAGGCCCTACCCAGACAGCGAATTTGTCGGTGCGAACGCTGTCATACGAATGAAGCTTCCGCGAGAATGCACTTTGCCGTGTCTAGTATGCTAGCGAGTCCTGCGCAATTGTTTTTTTGCATAGAGTCTCAATTGCGATCAATGTATGTTAAGTAGCATTTTAAAGATGCAACGAAATTGAGGGTTTTTCAATTTCACATCAAATTAAGAACTAAAAATTTAAGTTATGATGAAGATCGTGAAGTTCACTGTGTTGCACTTCAAGCAAAAAAAAAAAATCGAGAGTATCCGTACCTGTAATAAGTCTGCCGAGAGTTAATTATTTGTAAAACTCTAAAAAAAAAAACTTCATCGTGTATTAAAAGTATATAAAATCGCGCCTAAGACTTTGCGTGCTCGGAAAAAACCTACCATTATCACCTTTGCAAACGAGGTCTGTGTCATCCTCAAGGTGTGGTCTCTCGGTACCCCTCAACGATTTCAGTTTTATCAGCATCTCCATCGACTCTACCATAAAAACGAAAAACAACCGCAATTACACCATTGTTCGTGCAAAAGCTCCGGTATACCAATAGCTACTGCACAACCACCTGTGCGCTACACGCTGCGACTGTACGCTATTATTATTCGTCCCTCGTCTATTATGCATCCAATTGGACACTACGTAGGTATATATTTATGCATTCGTTTACGTGCATCGCGTCTTGCTGCGCTTATCGATCGCCGCTCCGTTTTCAACTCACATACACAGCCGGCCTCCTTGCCTTGTCTCTGGTATTCTTTTTAACACAACTCGCTCTTACGTTTACTTTTTGCTTTTAGGGTTTTTTCGCTGTGCGATTCTTATCTTTGATACCGTCATGCCACAACTTTGTTGCAATTGGGCGCATGTGATGTGTTGGAACGAGGATTTCTTTTCACTATTAACTTTTAAAATGAAGGTTTTTTTTTATTGTCTTTTCGAAAAAAACCATAGCATAGGTGGAAGTGAACAGTTACAATTAAAAAATTTTTTTAAAGCGATGTAATAGGCGTTTCCGTGCACTTTAAGTGCACACACAATTAACCCAGTCAAAAATAATAACTTATTCCAATGGTGGCGCGAAAATTTTGAAAAATGAAAGCTACTTTAGCCTCCCCCCCCCATTTGTGTTCCCATAGGCTGGAAAATACACCGCCGTGTTCCACTGCACGTGCACAGTGTGTACACACGCACATACACATGATAAAAGTTATATTTAACAACCCACTCGACTCATGTGACTTTAACTTGCAAGAGACATATGTATAACCTTAACTTTTATCAAAACTTGTTAAATTTGTTGAATAACATTGGTATCTTTTTTTTGCATAATCTTCCTGTATTACTTATCGAGGTTTCACAAATATTCGTGTGTAAAGAGAAGTGAAATGTCAAATATTTACCGTTGACTCGTAAGACAATTTCTCCAGTATTATTCTACATCACTTGCAATTATATCAAATTGATCGAGTAACATGTACGAAAAAGCTCATACGTGTGTAGTCTCTTGTGCACTACCGAAATCGATATACCTGCACTTTAAAAATTAAACAATTCTATGTATACTTATGTTTTACGTTTGACACTCTCCCAATGTTGGATCAGATCGCGGTCTAATCGTGAGTATAGTGAACAGGCACGCAAAGTAATGTATAAAATGTCGTCCAGAGCGGGAGATTTTAATACATCCTTTCGCGTTAAATAAAACTTTGTTCAACTCTTGTGTAGACCATTAAAAAAAAAAAAAAATTGTAAACCAACTATTTGTTCGTTACCATTAAAGAAATTAAATACACGTGTCAAGTATTATACAAGTTACAAATTAAAATAAAAAAACTATTGCAAGTATGTACACCTACAGTTGGCAACGTAGCTTGCCATAAAATAAAAGTTTATGTAACAGCCACTAGATGGCAGCACCCTGAACTTCACATTGATATTTTGCGCACATTTATTTGAGTGAATTATCATCGGTGCAGGACATTAAGTACTACGGAAAACTTGCATCCTCGAAAGAAACTTGATTTACCAAAAACGAGCTCTCAGATTGTTTGTACTTCAAGCAAATGTAACAAACGCTCCAAACGCACTTGTATTGTCCTTAACAACTTGTTTCCATAAAAAATTGTAAAGGTCGCTTTGTGTTAGAGCCACGCGAAATGTATCCCTTATTGCTCCGTTGACTTTTCATAAAAATTTTCGAATAAATTTCCTCCGCAACGGCGTTATAAACCTGTAGGTATTACTCAAAAACAACTCACCCCACATGTCGATTCCCTCGACCGCGGCATCGAATGTTTTTTGTTTTTCCAATCTAATCTGCGTGCTGTATTGTCCTTCCCTCACCTCGTGGCCACTTGCCCCGATGCCTATGATAACTCGACACCTGAAACACAAGGTTCACGTGATTCAATGATCCTTCAAATTGAACATCTGCAGTACCACGCTGCCCTTCGAGGCTCGCCAACCTCGCGAAGGACTTTCCTTTTTTTCTTCCATTATTTAAAAATGTACATCTTTACGTAGGCTCGTGTTACGGAGAGGGGGGGAAAATCATGAATATTGATAAACAATGCCGAGTTGCGTAAATTCGGTCCTTATTGACACGGACTCGTAAAAAGCCGAGCGACCGAGTACGGCTGTGCCGCAGCCGCAAAGGAAGGAGAGTCACAGTAAAGAGGACGCGGTGTATACCTACTCGTGCATATTGTAACAAGGAGAAAACGATGCATAAATGAAACAATTGGTCAAAGATGTAGAAAATCTCGCGGTGAGTGTATATGTATTATGACTACGCCGAGCACTTACCCACCAGCACAACTTCCGAGTTAAAAGCGGAGCGAGCACTTTGTAAGGGAAGTGACGTCGAACGAGCCCCCGGGCGCGTCACCTTCGCCGTTCAATCGTGTGTACACGCACTGTGTGGAAGGTATACACAAAGCTGGGGCTTTTACACGGCGTCAACATGATATATGTGCACTATAGCGCACAGATAAGAAAAGCTCCGACGATCAATTCGGAGGCTGCGCGACGATGCGCGGGAAAAGGGAGCTTTGCTCGCGAGAGGTGTGGATGACGATTCAAGGGTATACGAGAGACGGGCGCGAATAATTAATAACCGATCATCGGCAAAGAGAGTCGCGTCCGAGTGGGAATTATTTCTAGGGTGCCGCGTGCAATATTAACCGGGGTTGCGCACCACCGGGACAGACCTTCGTGTGGGCATATAGAGTGGATAGGAAGGAGCCACACGCCAATGTGACCCCTTTGGCCCATGAAAACGTAATGAGGGATGACGCAGGGGAGAGGAAGGGGGGGGGGAAAGAGAGGCTTTCAATCGCGTCTTTGACTTTTACCTATACTTTTGCTTACGAGGATCAATCTTTTCTTTCTTTTTTCGCTTCGATCGATTGAGGCGGCGCGTTCAAACCACGGGGGTTGCTTCTAAAACTTGCATTATTATTGGGTTATTGTTGTTTTTTGTACATAATGTATACTTGGGCGCAAAACCACATTACAACGAGGTAAGAACTGTCCGATCCTGCAGTTAAAAACTACTTTTCTCCCACCCCCGTCCCAAAAAAAAACCCTTACCTACACTTATGTGCATTTGTATAGTCTCGCTTTCTTCAATCGATTTTCAATCGGACGAATTTAGCGCGCAAAACCATTGAATGTGTGCACATGACGCGAGAGTCCAACTCCGTATTGCGAGGCTGCGCAAAAAAAGGGCGCCCAACCCAAGGGAGATCCAGAAGAGAAAACGTAGCAAAGGTGGGTAAAACAGTTTCGCGTCGGCACCCCTGATGTGGGGGAGGGGGGGGGTTGTATTTCGCGCGCCCTCCGATACCTCGGGCCGATCGCTAGCTTCGCAAACCGGTGGTGCTAAAAAACCATCCCTCTTACCAACGCCACCCCAACACGCTGGTAAACGCGTGTGTGTATACATATGTACACGAGGCGCAGCCAGAGAGATACGGAGAGAGGCGAAAAAAGGAGAGCAGCCGCGAGAGAGCGCCCCCCGCGCCGTATCGCGACCACACATTGGCACCGCCAGTGCGGCTCCTGGGGGCGGCGAGGGCGCCTGGCTAGTGGTGCTGCTCCGCTTCCTCTATCGCTACCCTTATTCTGCATTTGCACGCGAAAAATAATAATAATTTCAAACGCAGTGCAACGAGACGGAACTTGCCCCCTTCCCCCCCCGTCTCTCTTTTCCAATCCTTACGTGCGTTTTTTTTCTCTCTCCCCTCCCCCCTCCCTGGCACACGCGCGCGCTAACTATCTTTTTCAACAACTATATACCCCCCTCTCCTTTCACTGCTCTGGCGAATAAAAAATTAAAAAAAAAAAAAAAAAAGTTTTTTTCTTTTTGGTTTTGTTCAATACCTCTGTGCTTGCATATATATACACGTACACGAGTGGTGTATAAAAGTACGTGCTTTCCGGAGGGACGCGAGTGTCTTAATCGTGCCTCTGGTGTTGCCGGATATCATCGTCCCACCTCCTCCTCCTCTCTCCCTTCTCTGTATATAAATACGCGTGCATATTGTGCACGTAAAATAGGAACAGCAGAAGGTAGAAAGCCGCCGTGCTCCCTTGGAGGAGGTTTTGCCCGGGGTGTGCTGGTTGTACTCGAGTTTGGTGGGTTTTGACAGGTGAGTTTTTTCAACGACTACCCATTCAATTGCAACCCTCTCTGGTCATTTTACCTATATCTGCAAGATTATTCTTTTTTTTTTTTTTTTTTTTTTCCCACCTCAAAGCGTGCCATGTGCCGTCGTTCCCCAATGGGGTTGCACGCTTTTGCCGGTGTGTGGCTGTTACGAGCCGCGCTACTTTGCCCTACATGCGTGTTGGGAGCACATATACCTACTTGAATTTTTTTTTTTTTTTTTTCCTCCTCTCAAGTTGCGATCGATCGCGTGGTGCTCTTTAATTTTGTGAATCAAGGTGCGGGGCACTTTTTTCTTCTTTTCTTCTCCAATGAATGAGGGGCTTGGAGCTGTGTAGTAAAAAAAGAAGGGAGAATCTGAAAGGCGGTTGTGTTACGGGGAGCTTCACGTGTACCTGTTGGAGGAAGGGCCGGTGGATTACGAGTTACGGAAGGGTTGATTGCAAATTAGAGGTGGACGAGTTTTTCTTTTTTTTTTTTTTTTTTCCCTGACCTCTTGCAGTATGTGTATAATCACGAGGAGGTGGGCGAATTGATTTTCGAGCTGAGCGTGCTCTTTTATCTTGGACACTATGAGGATTAAAAATTCATTCGGTGCACACGTGTGGTATCACCCGGAATCACTATTGTTTTGTATTTACATATTTATTTTTTTGTTTTAATTTTTAAAATACAATTCATTTTATGGCGTAAAAAAAAATCCTGAACGCGAGAGTTGGCGGGTAAATTCAGTGTAGGGCCGATGAAAGCGTGTCCTCCCATTTGTTACACTGATGTGCATCAGCTGAGTCGCGCGTAGGGGATATAAATTATCCTCTTCTGCTTCGAGGGGGAGTTGCACATTACACATGTCTGGAATTGACAGGTGTGCGCGAATGGTCGCTGACGTTGTTGTATTGCCCTGCTTATCTTGGCTCAGCTTTCGAGAAATTTGTACGCGCATCCATCTCTGGCTTGTGCTGAAGTTTGGGGACGAAAATTCATTTCTACTGTCACGGGGTTATCACATTTTTTGACAGATACGTGGATTTATATTGTTGCATGGAATAATTTGGATGGGGGTGTGATCGACGCGAGTACCAATGATTTGTATTGTAATTTCAAACTTCAATGTCTTGTTTTTAAGTGCAACATCGATTTCTCAGTGATTCGCCATCGAAAAATACACATGTATACACATAAGGATGCGTTGAATCTTAATACAATGGTTTTGCATCAAGCGTTGGATATCGTTGTGTGCGTATTTAATTTGGAATAATTTTCATGCTGCCTCCACCAAGTGTATCACTTGTTCATTTCGAGCTGATAACAATCGCATGGAGGGCCAAAATGCAGTATTTAGGTATCAAAAAAAATTTATTCACAAAAGCATTCAGATATGAAAATTCTTGTTAAAACAATTTATAGATTTTCCACTCACGTAAGAGCTTTCTCATTTTTAAAAATTTAAATTGCGTTATTTAATTTGATGATAACAATAATATCGAGGATACAATACATTTTTCTTATGCGTTTGAATGCTTATACTTTCTACCAGAGCGAGTATTTTGTTTTTTATATTAAACGAGGAATCGTTTTAACAAAGCAATTTTTTTATTTTATTTTATTTTTATTTTTTTATTTTTTGCACAACGTAGTCTTTTGAGACGGTAAATCCTGAAAAAAATGAGGCAAATAAAAAATAAAATAGTCCATCGGTCACTTTTCGTCCGAAACTGTACAAAACTTGATCTCTATGCAAAATCGACAAAGAAAAAAAAAAAAAAAGTCCCCCCTTGCAACGACCCGCGCAGAGAACGATCAAGCCAAACGCGAAACGTCCAAACAGATAACAAGAGCGTATCAACTAGTTTCAGACTACACGAGCACACATAGAATGAACAGCTGGACGACAAAGAGAAAAAGCTCAAGACTAAGCTGCGCACAGGGTATAATAATGCACACATTATCTCGGGCGAAGGCCAGCGAACTTAACGTGATCCAATTACGCGCGCGAGCGTCTCAACGTATACAGTTCCTCGGCGCTGTATACCGTATATTTTTATCCAAAGTATATACCTACCTGCTGACTGGTAAGGGGAAAAAAATAAATAAATAAACAACGATCGTACCGATGGGACTCGCATGATTACCGATCTGCTGCTCTGTGTGTCCTATAAAACCGAATTTAACCAACGGATCGGTCGCCGATTCATTGATAACCCGAATACGAGCTCTGCTCAGCCAAGTGTATATTATACATTTGGTAATTGGTTCTGTTGCAAGCGTATACACGTTACTGTGTAGGCTTTAACACGTACGCCTAATCTTGTGTTTATATTTGTACGCCAATTAAATTTGTCATCGTTGGCCTCGCAATTAATTGTCAGCCATATTATTGCCCTTTTACCCTGTATCCCTTATCAAATGCATGTACGTATGTTGGGTGTCTTATCGACTCTTTGTTGTACAAATTTGAAAAAAAAAGAGTACGAATTAAAAAAAATCTCGGTACCAGTGAAATTCGATACGATCGGTATAGTGTACCATGGTATACTTGCGCGGTCCGACGCGATTCGAAATCGTACGATCTGAAATAAAAGTATACACCATCTGAATTTATCTTGTGCGGGTCTTTACAATTGGTTGTTATTATATTTATTATAATAACCCAAAGATTGTTTTCAGCTTCGTTTTCATACGTTTCATGGTCATACAAAAAAAAAAAAAAAAAAAAAAAAAAAATGCCGTTTATAAGCTTGAATAATTATTTATTAATTTTCACGTGTGAGTTTTAAAAGTGGCATAAACTCGTGGATCTCAAAGTCATGAAAATCTGTCACTTTTTCGTTGAACAAACACTTATCCAGCATTAAGAAGGTGTCACGCATACGATACACGCGCAAGACGCGTCTGACGTGGTCAACGCGTCACTAGAACTGTACACGGAGGTATAATTTGGGTTGAGAGAGCTCGTACATTTACTGAACTAATACAGTTCAACGCAATGAGACTTTCACAGCCTGATGTTTGTGTTCATACAGTTTGGCGCAGTGCTAAGCTGTAAAGCTGTAAGGGCCCGAAGAGAGGGGGCGAGCGAGCCCAAGGCTTTGGACTCTCTCTGCATGACAATCTCGGAGGCTTATAGTCTAACGATAAATATAGATGTATACATGCATAGATATAGTCAGACAGAGGGAAAAGGTGTGCAGCGCTATACACTAATGTTGTATATATGTGCATATGTTTGCATTTCTTTTTTCTTATGACGTGCAAAGCATGGGCTCGCATCAGCTGCGGCCGTTTTAACTATTTACATGCTGCACAGCTTGTTAATGTTTTTTATTAAGTCGCTTATACGTATTAGTGTAATTATCAGCAATGTTAGTGATGATGGTCCTCAGTTCAGTATGATTACGAAAATTTATTATTTTTTTGGTGAAATTTACTTTTTACTTCGGCAAATGGATATGTTATATTATTTTAAACACCACTACTATACTTTTGAAGTGACAATAAATACACCAACGAAACAGTTACGTTGTTTTAAAATGTTACTAAATATTGAGCCTTGCGTATGTGTAAAACTTAATGGTGAAATGTATGTAGCAACNAAAAGTAAATTTCACCAAAAAAATAATAAATTTTCGTAATCATACTGAACTGAGGACCATCATCACTAACATTGCTGATAATTACACTAATACGTATAAGCGACTTAATAAAAAACATTAACAAGCTGTGCAGCATGTAAATAGTTAAAACGGCCGCAGCTGATGCGAGCCCATGCTTTGCACGTCATAAGAAAAAAGAAATGCAAACATATGCACATATATACAACATTAGTGTATAGCGCTGCACACCTTTTCCCTCTGTCTGACTATATCTATGCATGTATACATCTATATTTATCGTTAGACTATAAGCCTCCGAGATTGTCATGCAGAGAGAGTCCAAAGCCTTGGGCTCGCTCGCCCCCTCTCTTCGGGCCCTTACAGCTTAGCACTGCGCCAAACTGTATGAACACAAACATCGTACTGTAGTAGCCTTACAGTTGGTACTGAGTAAGCTTGATGTTGTGTTGGACTCTGACTACACAACTTTTGCACTCTCTCAACCCAAATTATATACCTCCGTGCATACGCGATAAGCAAGAAAGGAGGAGTCCTCGCAAAGCAGGAATTTTACTCTAGTATCAGCATTCGGCATTCTAGCATTGAGTCGAGGGCGCTTGGACGAGATAGATGAGCATAATTAGATCCACGCTCGGCACTTAAAATATATACACATATACATTCGATAAAAGCTTCAGCCGATCTATAGCGATACTGTCCCGAGACTTTTTCATAAGGATTACCCGAAAGTCTGGAGATTTAGGGAAATACTTTTTTTTGAGTTTGTTCAAGTTGGTGGTTAAGGTCAAGGATGAAGAATTACGGAATACGCAGGTATGACAATTTGTTTGGTTGGTCTTTGTATGCTGTATTCTTGGTGCAAATTTTGTTTTTTTTATTTACTTTTGTGCTATTTGGATTGAAACAACGAGAAAATATTAGAAATCATTTTAGTGTATGTATAAGGAAAACTCGCCAAAGTTTGATGAAAGTAATAATATACTAGTAGGTAAATTTTCAATGGAATCGGGAGTGAATCTGATTTTTTTTGGTTTTGTATGGTTTGTTACGTAGGATAAACAAGCTGGTAAGGAGGTGCGTCACGAAAAGAACTCAACTCGTTGGTCAATTATTTAAGTATTTGCTTCTTAAAGGCAGAGGCGTGTGTGTTTCGCGCGGTGTTTTCTACTTATCGTTCGGTCTCTTGCCTAAAAGACGCTCGAGAGCCCCGATTCGTGTCTCGCAGGGCCTTATATAAGCTCGTCCCCCCTATTGGTGTCCTTTACTAGCGTAGGCTTGTCGTTACTAGGGTGAGTCAGTATGATATGCCCAGCATATCGTACGGAACAGGTTGGACGTTATTTCCATTGCGATTGATGATTTATCTGACTTGGGCACGATTATATATTTTTTGGATTTTAAAGTACTTCGGAAGAAGTGATTAAAGTGTATTTTTTTGGTAAGAAAATTATTTTTTCATCACTACTTACAGTATAATACCGAAGTTTATTTTTTCTGTCGGATGATTGTTATACAGTTCAAAATTCAAAGCTTACTTGAAAATTTGTAAGGTATTGAAAAATCAAGTATTTCAATGCTTTTTTAAAGACTGATAGATTTTTGCTTCCTCATAGATTCTATAATAGCTTAAGAATAAAATTTCTGTTCAATCGACTATTTTTTTTACATTTTTTATTTTATTTCGATTTTATCGATTTTGCAAAATCTTTTTTTTTCAGAATATTCTATAGTAAAAACGTTGAGAGTATCATAAAATTTTCTACAAATAATGTATTTAAATAAAATTTAAAACAATTAGGTGTGTGGGTAATGTTTGTAGAACAAAAATGTTTGGCACTAAAAATGCATTCCACTTTTGTCACAAAAAGTATTTTTCATAAAATTTGAAATAGTATCATTACCCTTGTATCCTTATTTTTCAGCAATTATTAAATGACCTTTTACTAAATTATCACCAGTTTATTCGTAATTAGACGAATTTTTATACATTTTTCTATGATAATTTTGAATTCTTTGCTGACTTGATATTTACTGCGACTCAGTGGAATTTTGCTACTTGAATAAATTTATTATTTCTCTTATTTAAAATCATTGTAGTTTTTTTTATAATTTTTCTGGCGCGCAAGAAAATTTATTTTTCATACAATTTTAATGTACAATTCCAAAGTACCTCGAAAAAATTAATACTAATATTTAAGATTAAACATTTTAGGTTTAAATTTTAAATGGTGCGACAGATTACTTCAAAATTTAATGTACTATTTAATGAGTAACCAATTATTTTTCTTTTTTTTTGGTTATTAACGAGTTTTACCCAACTGTTCACTAAAAATTTCAATTGATCATTGAATTAAATGTTTTTAATGGCAATTAGACATTTCATCAAGGAGCTTTACGTATATGATAGGCGAACATTGCTAAATAAGTTGGAGATAAGTCCAATACCGTTCCTTTTTGGAATCAAACAGAATTTCGATTAATTTCTTAAATGCACCAATTTAAAAAAAATAATCTTTTAATTTTTGATACGAGAAAAGTACCTATCTCAGATGTGAGTTCTCTTACACAATTGAAACACTAATTAATCTTATACCATTGGTTTGGTAAGAAAGTCAAAATTTTCTAAGATTCTCAAAAATCATTGTGGTGAAATACAAATTAGAAAAATAATTTTTTAATCAAATCACTAAAAAATTAAAAAAATGTCTACTACTGTTGTTAGAAGGATTTAATCCTTAAAAGGAAGAAATGCCATAATTTTTGTAATATAGACTAGCACGAAACAATGTAACCGGGTATGGTCATTTTCAGATGTGGCAAATGTTGATTCGGGGTAACTATATAGATCTTTTCGAAACTTTATCCTTTGATACGATGGATTGTTTATGACAAGTCATTCTTGAAAAATTGAAAACTCCGAACCTGCATTCAATGCGAAATTGTAACTTTTCTATAAAGAGATAGTCGTGAAGCAAACATTTTTTACGTGTATATAATATACCAAATGGTGAATAGTTATAAAATTACTATACAGCTGCAAGCCTTTTCACGAAAATTAAATACCGAAAAAAAAAAAAAAAAAAATGATAATCATACTCGAAAGAATGCATATATTTTTCATTATTAAATTATATTGGAATTCCGTATTAATTGTCTTGATTCCATAATTTTACTAACTATTTACTCGTGATTAAAATCTCAATTTTTGTTTGTGAAGATTTTTTTAAATTTTCATATCGAGTTGACTGCTATCTGCGGCACGTGTACTTCATATATTAATCTCCTGTACGTAGTTTTTCAAGCCACGGTGCATTGTAGCATGGAAATCAAATCAATTTACCTGTCAATAAATTAAAAACTATACGTGGACGCTGCACTCTCAAAGGCAATTACGCAAGGGGCTAAAGTTAATGCAACTACCACGTGTATATTACGTTTGTCTACGTCAACAAAATTGCGTTACGTATAGCCTCCCCCCTGTCCTTCCTTCATTACATTCACGCGGTAAAACACCATTAACTAGGTGCGCGTATTATTCAGGCATCTAAAATTATATACGTGTACTGCACGTGAATCATGATATTCGATCGTCGAATGGCACGCTATGGAATATATATATATATACACAGGTACCCAGGTATGTATAAATATAAGGGCGCACGCAACTAGACTGTAATTATTTTTACGAATCCCTTGGGCGATTATCACACGCCAAGTTCTCCAAACGTCCCCCTGTCACTTTCATCGATTGTTCATCACCTCATCCTCGAGTATGATGTATCTATGCATGCACGGTCGCGTGACCTTGGCCCAACTATATAATATATAGTGGACGCACAGGGCGACATTTTGTCGATTCCAGGAGACGAGAATCGCATAGCGTAGGGGTACATGTAGCGGTTGAGCGCGTTCTCTACTGCTGATGCTCTTGCGTCCGTCTCCGAAACTGTAGATGTATAACCGTATGGTTCTTATCTCTCCCAGTTTTCGCTCGGATGGATTCATTGGGGGGTATGGATATCCAGCTGACTTTTCGACAGAGACGATTTCGGTATAGGTATAATTATATACATGATGAAAATAAAAATAAATTCCCGCATGTTGGGGTGATAAGATTTTTTTAATTTTATTTTTCAATACCACCGAAAAGATCGATCGTACACTTAGTGGAGGAAAGATAAGTATATTATATGAATTTCTCCATATTTTTTACATCTTGAAAGTTTATCAGTTTCGAAAATATTGTTGATACATCGCTAAGACAAATTTTTAAATATTGAAATGACCAAATTGTTATTTTTATGTAGTGCGCAAAAGTGCACACTATTCGAGTGATGTCAAGTTTCGCGTAAATAAAATTTGTCTGAATCGAGAAGAGCTACATGTGCTTCTAGTATTTCCATGGATATTCAAATTTATGACAGAAGCATATCGGATCGAAATATTTGGAATGTATGCTTACTTGAGGGCAACGATGGAGAAAACAGTGTTGCTTTGTGTGCATGGATGTACACGTATGTGCGCTTACTTATTTAACTTATTGGTTTTTTTTTTTTTGGTTTTTTTTTTCGAATAGCGCAGATCCTTTCCTTCTTTTTCATAAAATATATCAATATTGTGGAACTTATTTGGATTTCTATAAACAATGGATTTAAATTACATTTCCTTAATTTAAGAAATAAAAATAACAAGTTCGAATTGAGAACCACTCGGGTGTGTAATATCGACTAATTTGAGATTCACATTAAGAAACCAATTGCACTTATACACTAGGCTCTTCCGGCTTAATTACACTCCCAGGCACTAATGGCATTTTCCAGTTGACCCTTTTTCCTTGATTGTAGGTAACAACGATTTAATTGATAGCAGGAGAAAACAATAACAATCAATGTTCTCTTAATGTTTATTTCCAAACTACGCCACCTTACGCTGTATTTATTCGTAATGTTCATTTATTTTCCAATTTCGAAAAGGTCATGTTTTACAATCATAGTATCGCATTGTAATTTAATCAAATTATTTTGTCTAATTAATCCACGCGAGCGTAAGAATCCCACCAAGCATTATTTGAAGTAGAATTTAATTTTTCCCGTTACTGCTTGTAATACAGTACTCTCCAACTATAGTGGGAAAAACTATATGGGATCAAAATTCTGAGTGTAAAAAATACTTGAAAAAGGGGGAGTTGATTAAATACCTTTTTTTACCGTCTGCGAAAATATAATTTATATATTTTTTTGTACCAAAAATATTTAAATTAAAACATATAATTTTGTTGTACATTGTATAGTAGTCGTAATGAATAAAAAAAAAAAAAAAAAAAAAAAAAAAAAAAAAAAAAAAAAAAAAAAA
>NW_019379495.1:773976-795663 GCF_000648655.2 Copidosoma floridanum
TCTCCCCACCCAATCAATAATCAAGTAATAGAATCATCTCACGCAACTACAGTTCCATTCGTTAAAATATATACAGTTCAACCGGAAAAAACAACTTTTTTTACCTAAAATTGAATAGTTGATGATGCGTCTGTAACTAAAATAAAAAAAATAAAAAAAATAAAAAGTTAATCGATATCTAAAATAATATAAATGATGTGGAAAAGGAAAAAATACTTTTTCGCATCACACGTACTTGTATTTCACCTCAAGGGGTATAAAAGAAATGTGAGAGAAAAATAAAGAGCGTCAGCACACACGCAAAGAGGGCTGCGATCGACAATCGTAGTTAAAGTCATATGGCTATGTTATACGTATACACTTATTTTATTTTTTCATATAAAAGTACATAAACTTTTTTTTTTCTTCTTTTATCAAGTCAAACGATCTTCATAATCTGATATCATTTGATCGGTAGGTAGACGAAAGAGCGAAAAGTCATGTCTTTGCCTTCGTTGATTGATCGGGCACTGTGCCATAGTATACAAGGGAGTGTAATAAACAACCCTTTGATTTTAATTCTGGGTTATATTATTAAAGCACCTGTACTAGCTGGCCGATTGTGCAATCCTTTATGTGCAACAAACGCACGTTGCTTGAAAATAAAAACGTCATGCGTCCTCCCCTTGTGTCGTTAAGAGTATCCCTATTCGCAAAAGTTTATTTAATTTCCCGTAAAGTGGCGTTGGTAATGAATTATTGCGTTATTTTATTTTAATGCGCGCGCGTATTGTTTTTAAATCAATTTATTCTAATAATTATTATACATATATATTTTTCTAATATTATACTTTGTGCGCGTAAAACTAAAGATTATCATTAGTTTTCACTAGATACATTAGAACAAAGTTTCAACGATGGGCAATTTATTTTTCAGAGTGTAAAGTACAAAAAAAAGTGTGCATTGAAAAGTGATTGGGTCAGAAACCAGTTAACTTATAAGTACAATCAAAGCCACGCCTCGATCCGTGCTTCGTTTGCCCTATTTGCGCATATGGAATCTCTATATAATTATATATTCATACGCAGGACCGCTTAGGGTATTCCGTCATTCAATTAAATTATGGGCGTAAGCATGAGCTACTAATAGATTTTTAGATTTCTTACTTGGTTGAAATATTTATTCAAAAACTAATTTATTATTATTAATTTTTTTGGTATGGTAAGGGCATATTATGCATGTGAAAAAATATTGTAACAAAAATAAAATAAAACATAATCCAACAAATATAGAGTTACAAAAATTAATAATAAAGCACCAACGTCGATACTTATTTGGTTGGTCAACACATTTTTTTAATGCTAAAAAAAACGCTATCGTACAATAGCCACGAGAAAAAAATCTGTGAAAAAACAATGAGCTAAAAAAATCCTCCAAAGAGACAAAGGCTGGCAATTTCCATCGCTGACGCAGCTGGCAGCTTGCGAGTTGGATAAGCTCCGGATTATTAGTTCAATTTTTTCTACAATCACCAGTCGTACTGCGTTGCGAGTGTTCCTCTGTTCATTAAAGTGGAAAAACTCTCTCAAATGATACGCATACGTTGTTCGAACAGATGCTTTTTATAATACTTCAGAGTTATTTTATGTTTTTAATTTTTTTTGTAATAACGATTTTAAATAGTTTTGCTTCGTGCAAGATTAAAGCACTAGATTTGAATTTGTTTTCCCATGTGATGGGATTCCCAATTTTTTTCACACGAAATTTTATTCTCAACTAAACTCACGTGGAGTACTGCATCATTTTTCTTTATAAGCTGAAAGTAAAAAATAAAAAATGAAATAATGTATTTTTCTTGAATCGTGCAATTTTTATATTATAACAATTCATAAAAAATTATTAGAAAAATGTTATATCAACTTATCATAAAACTTAATCATCACTGTTGAACAAATGTCCCACTTCTGAACAAAAATGATCTAATACAACTTTACTTACTACTAATAAACGAGTCAACACTATTCTATCTCGAACTGAACGATGTTGGCTCTCTTACAACCTAAAAGTAGGTCAATTTGTAACGTTTACCCTTAACTGGTGCATACTACAATTAAAAAAAAGTTTGAAAAGTTGAAGATTAGGTTGAAATCGGTATAAAATAAATTTTATTCACGTTAATTTTAATCATACAAAGTCGTTAATCACTGGGATACTCTGGGATTTAATTTTAAAGCACACAAATACATTTTCGAGGTATTGGTTAATTAAGCACTTACGCTAGTGCCGGAAGAACACATAGCGATACAACGCTGATATCAAGCTTGATACGTACTTACCAAAACCATCGTTGTATATTATTATTCAGTTTTTTATCTCGAAATTGTGTTTATGACTTATACAAACAAAAATATAATCAAATTTCTATGCATATTGCTGTTTGTTTAACGATTCCAACACTATTATTAATTATGATTTTTTTACCATAGCTTTATGTATACAATAAAGTAAATATGCATAAAACATGGATTATTCATTCTTTTGTTCTTCATCTATTTTCACGGAACTGGTTCATTTCAAATTAGAAACTGAGCCAAGCTAGACGTTCCATCCACATGAGTCATTCCGAGAAAATTTAATCATACTAAGTATACTACGAAATCGTCGTTTTGTTCACATGGATATCATTCATCATTTTGTTAGTGCATTTTCCAAATTTTCACGTGACAATTATCATATACTCAAAATTATAGATACGATTTGCTAATTGCAAATTATTACTTTTTTATTTTGCAACCAGATTTCTTGCTGCATATATATTTAATTACAATAATGTGTCAGAGGGTACATTTAAGTTTCAATCAAAGACATCAGGTAAAAAAAATTAAATTTTAAAAGTAAAACTCCATGACTTAGTGTTAGATGTGCCAACTAAAAAAAGGGATCTACTCAACATACCAAGTATTTTTCGCACTGTGAAAAAATTTCAACAAACCCCTCCTGCTATTTTGTGAAAATATTTTCCACGCACTTTTCTTACAAACTATGTGGCAAATTTAACTACAGGATTAAATACTATTCATGCTATTCTTTATGGATTTATTTATAACAATGAAAATGTAGCCCGTTACAAGCTACAAAATCGCTCTCACTTTTCTCCCAAGGGTGAAAACATCGATCTCCGAGAAATTGGCCCAATTCTCCAATTATCAAAATAGCAACGTCAAGATGAGCTTTTGTAATTCGATAAGCGCGTCAGGGATACAAAAAAATTGCTCCCGAACAATCCAAAGCGCAACCAGATCAGTTGGACTCCGAGCCACTAAATCACGGTGCTTCGTTTCGTTTGCCTGCTTTGTTGTTACCGTTTACTTCGTGTACTTTTATACACTGTAAAAAATAATTTTTCACGACACGAATGAAAAACAATTATGTTTAAGAAGTATTTCTGCTTAAACTTGAACGAATAACCGAAATTTTCGGATTAACTGTATGATGTTATTTTCGTTGATTACAATTAGGTATAATTTACGTCTTACTTACACATATGTATGTTATTTTCGAGTAGCGTACCATTTATTTTGTTTGGTTTGACATGTGTATTCCTGTTGCAATACATAAAACAAAAACAAAAATCGAGTCTTGGGAAAAAAAAAGCCGTCCATCAAACTCGTAGCCAACTAAGTTTCAACCCGCACTCGACAATACTCGTACAACATTCATCACTTTTCGCGTACATAAAAAAAGAAGAAAAAAAAATACCGTCATACAATCGCTTCCGAAGCTCTCGCGATAGCTCAAACAAAGCTTACGCAAGCACACGCGCATGTGTATGCACGTCCGTGCACACAAATCTCATATCTCTCTCTCTCTCTCTCTCTCGTGGTTGCAAGAATAGCGTCACCGATCCCACTTAATCCCTGCGTATTGTTTAGACAACATCTCTACTCTCATTTCAAGGTGTTTGTAAAGAAGATTTTTTTCATTTATACACGCTTTGTATCTTCATTTGTTAATCGAGCACTTTGCACACAAAAGACAAAACTTTGCGCTTTGGGTGTCTTAAAAAAATTATTTTTTTCGACAAATACGTGGAAAGTTGAAATATTTGCATATAGACAAATAGTTCAAGTTGTACCGTTTTAACATCTTCAAACAAGTAATGGAAAATATTTATTTAAGTCTTGTATATTTTTTGTGATTGTTTCAAAGAACAATTACAATACGAGAAATATACATTAATATAGTAATGTGCATAAAACTATTTGACCCGCAGCGTAAGATGTAATCTCACTTTTTAGAATTTTGTTAACATTTTCCATCATTATTTATTGTTCAAAATGTTGATTAGAATATTTTCGTACCAACCCAATTTGATTGATTAACAGTTACTATATAGGAAAAAAAAAAAAAATGATAATCATACTCGAAAGAATGCATATATTTTTCATTATTAAATTATATTGGAATTCCGTATTAATTGTCTTGATTCCATAATTTTACTAACTATTTACTCGTGATTAAAATCTCAATTTTTGTTTGTGAAGATTTTTTTAAATTTTCATATCGAGTTGACTGCTATCTGCGGCACGTGTACTTCATATATTAATCTCCTGTACGTAGTTTTTCAAGCCACGGTGCATTGTAGCATGGAAATCAAATCAATTTACCTGTCAATAAATTAAAAACTATACGTGGACGCTGCACTCTCAAAGGCAATTACGCAAGGGGCTAAAGTTAATGCAACTACCACGTGTATATTACGTTTGTCTACGTCAACAAAATTGCGTTACGTATAGCCTCCCCCCTGTCCTTCCTTCATTACATTCACGCGGTAAAACACCATTAACTAGGTGCGCGTATTATTCAGGCATCTAAAATTATATACGTGTACTGCACGTGAATCATGATATTCGATCGTCGAATGGCACGCTATGGAATATATATATATATACACAGGTACCCAGGTATGTATAAATATAAGGGCGCACGCAACTAGACTGTAATTATTTTTACGAATCCCTT
This sequence comes from Copidosoma floridanum, assembly GCF_000648655.2. Next base: position 778,979 of record NW_019379495.1, read on the forward strand.
GGGCGATTATCACACGCCAAGTTCTCCAAACGTCCCCCTGTCACTTTCATCGATTGTTCATCACCTCATCCTCGAGTATGATGTATCTATGCATGCACGGTCGCGTGACCTTGGCCCAACTATATAATATATAGTGGACGCACAGGGCGACATTTTGTCGATTCCAGGAGACGAGAATCGCATAGCGTAGGGGTACATGTAGCGGTTGAGCGCGTTCTCTACTGCTGATGCTCNTATATATATATATTTAGGTGGTTGATCCCCAAGACTGACGATTTCGCGCAGTCACTGCAGAGTTGTAATGTATACGTACATATGATTTGTTTATCCCTTAGTTTGTCCCGCGAGTTTAGTTTATGTATAAAGGGGTTGTACATGGGGTGAGCTTGAATTTTCGCGTAGAATTTATTAGTCGGTAGTTCGGCTCGCGGTGCATAGTTTGCGTACTTTTGAGCACTTTTTCACAAATTCCGTCATCCTCGTCAACAAAAGCGATACTTGAACGAGTCCATTGGGTCGTTGTACGTGTATACACAGTGGTGAATTTTCCTGAATGGTAATCATATATTTCAAGATTACTTGTTGGTGTTGGTTAATGTATCGATTTTTGGTTTGATACGTGTACATGTACACTCGATTACTTGTAAAATGATTTTGATTTACGTGAATATATGGAACAGGGATTCAGTGCACGAGGAATAAAAATAACAATAGTTTGGATATTGTAAGAGCAATTTCTCGAAATAGCACAATATATCCGCTACATGAATCTGAAAAATCGTTGTTACCCTAAAAACCCGATGTGATATACAATTTTTTCATACATCAAATTATTTTTTAATAATAAATTAATCCATACGAATAAAAAAATTAACAAATTTAGCTAAAATCTACGTCAACTTGTAAAAATTTACCAACCATTGTTAACTTAAAACTGAAATTCCCTGCTAATTAAAGCTCCCAATGTGTATTTCAGTATGGAGTGCCTGGAGGCGCTGAAACGGGGCCGTAACTTTCGACTGCTCGCCGACGATGAATTGCCCCGGCTCCTGGACTTTCTCGACGCCTACCTGCCCGAGTCTCTCAAAGTAAGTGTCTGTAGTTTACGTTTTTTTTTTTCTCCAAGTATTTTTTCACGGTTACTACATACGCAAGGCTGCTATCGGCTTTTCTCGTCTCTCTCCACGTCAATGTAGCATATAGCTGTATATCTATACATAGGCACTTTGTTCCGTGTAACGGGTAAAGGGGTCGTTGAGCGCAACTTTAAGCTCAATTGCTCGAGCCAAAGGGTTAATTAAAATAAAAATAAAAAAATAAAAATTTCCCACAAAATTTGTTACTCGTGTGTACAGTGAATTTCAGGATCGATAAGCCGATGCACTTAACATCGCGATCACGCGATCAACATTGTACATATAGCGTGCACATCCATCTCCGAAGTATTACAAGAGTATTAGGTCCTGTCGAATCTTTAAGAAACATCGATTGACACGGGAAAGTAGGTCGAGCAAATAACTCCGGTGAGACACGCGCTGCTTGTTACGTGACATACGCGAGTCGCGTAATATAAAATCGACGGTATAGCATACAACGTAGGCGTGTGTTTCTTGTATTCGTGATTTTTTATATTATACAGGCGTCGTGTAATTTTCAAGTGTCAAATTAATTTATTTGCGGTTGTAATTAGTATTATCACGCGTAAATTATTACTTAGTGATTTCCTGAATCGCAAGTGCAGATAGATAATTTAACTATAGGCACCTCGGCCGTGATTAATGGCACATTTGCCTGTAAATGAAAGCCGTTGCGATCAAAAGACCAGCTTTGAAAAAAAAAAGGACCGCATAAAAATATATTGAAAGTAAAAAACGCTTTTGCAATGTATTGATAATTGTCTTAAAAAGAAAAAAAAAAAAAAAAAATCTCGTGTACTGAAAATACATGGGTAAATAGTAGCTACGTATTTTTTCAATAAATTGGTAATATTGGTTGCATCGACAACGCATCCTTGTGAGCGTGTAGTTGGCACGTGTTTTAAGTTAAAACTACAATAAAACTAAAACACGAAAAACTTCGGATTCCATTTACTTATCGTTTAAAGGCAAAAAAAAAAAAAAAAAAAAAAAAAAATATACAACACAAATTATCAAAAAAAAAAAGAGACAGCTACATTTATTTTTGTCAGAACACGGAAATATCACAGTTTTTACCAAAATTTTACAAATAAAGATGTACTTCTAAAAAAAAAAAAAAAAAAAAAAAAACGCAATGACAAACACCTCGATCCCGCGTCCCGAAACCTCGCAGCTTGTGCTGCTAATGCGTCTTAAAAACGAATCCCAGCTGAGCAGCTGCGGGGAGCTCGAGGTGATTGTACATATACATGCCTGACGCGGCGTCACCCGTGGAGGATTCGCTGCGCTGATTGACTCGTTAACGTACAAATTGGGCTTCCGTAATCCGTACCGGTAGAAGGGAGGATCGCATGTGCGCATACGTGTATAACATGTGTACAGTGAAAGCTCGTGGGAGAGAAAAAACTGTGGCGATCGATTGTATGCCCCTTTCGCAAGTCTCGAATTAACAAAAAAAAAGAAAAAAAAAAAAGCATAGTTTTATAGGTTTGAAGCTCGATAACAAATGGTCGGTGCTCAAAGGCCCTAAAAAACATCGTCGCGACGGCTACATTCGATTTTAACACCAACGATTCAGCGACTGGCGATTTGATAAAAAAAAGGAAGGGGGCCGAGTCAGCGAATCGAGCAATCCTTGTAATCATGGCCCGATGGTCCTCGAGGAATAAAATACCGAAAAGATCTTTTGCTCGACGAAGGGAATTGTTTTCGTATGTACAGGAGTCCCTTCTACACAGTTGGGTAGTTTACGTGTGCTTGATATACTTTGCTGCTGATTTGGGATAAAACTTTTCTCGGCGTTGCATCAAGTTTTTAGTTTCCGCTAAGTATATTCTCGAGGGATATAACGATATGTTTCCGATCGCGACGATAATTCACTTGAACTCCCTGTACACGTATACATTGAGTAATAAATAATTGTCTAAAGTGAAATTTTTTTTTTTTCTTCCAACAAAAACAAGTTTGCGGACGTGGCATGTGCACAAAAGACACCTTATGTCTTTGAAGTGTATTTTTAACCGGTGATTATTTTTGTGCGCGCCACAAGTTTTTCACTTTGTTAAATGTACATTTTATGAACAAAAGTTGAAGGAAAACAATTTTTTTTCACACGATGATAATGATTGATTTTTTTTTTTAGTAAAATATTAAAAGAAGCCTCTATACAAGTGTGTCATTACAAAAGGTTTTTACCGTTAAACGAGTTAAAAATTTTGTAATTAAAAATCATGTCTATACTGTTAACTGTTCAAGTACACATGTAAAGGNATATATTTTTAATGAACTCACAACTCTTTTTTCCCTCATAAAAAATTGTTTTTCTAATCGCAAAAATCAGGCCAATGCTTTGAAGCTACTTCCAAAAGATGTTGTATCTTTGTTTCGTTTACGTACCCATACGCGGACCGCGAGGGGGAAGAAAGCCCAAAAACCGAACCCAAAGAGTTTCAAGGCCGCCCCTAACGCACCCGTACGACATTTATCCTCCTTTGCAAACGTCGACAGTATACATTTGCTAAAAGGGTGAGGAAAAAAAACGCACTCGACATTCGCTTCATAACACAGCTTAGCCCCCGACCTTGTATAGGGTACGCATGACATTATATACTTTTATTGCCTAGCAATACGTAACGTTAAATTAAAAATCGCTCGCGTCGTTGTATTACAGCTAATGATCTATTAGCGCCGGAAATGCGGACATTTTTGCCGCATACAAATAACGTAAGCGTCGCGCGCTAATTGCAGCGGAAACTAGTAGGGAAGAGGTGGGACGGGGGAGTGGGAAAATGAAAAATCCTCGTTGAAAGGGGAGGCGAGTCACCTCATGGTAGAAGTCACGAAAGAGGAAAAAAAAAAATTCAAAAAATATTTTCACTCTCTCCGCTCCAAATACGTGCCCCCCCCCCCCCCTTGAAATGTACGTAACTCAGAAAAAAAAAAAAAAGATCCTTCTTAAAGTTTAGTATTTATAGGCGCGCCTGTACCATTTGTTTAATTGCACAAGTATAAGTACACGCGCAACCCATGCACAGAGAGCTAACGAGTGGCGCGTTATCACCACGCAGCCGCGATCCCTGAACTTCGCGTATACCCGCGTATACTGTTGTACAGGGTATACAAGCCCAACGCCGCGCTGGTTGAGGGGTCAAGGTTACGCTCTTCTAGTAATCGTATGCATTCACGTTGCAGTTCAACACACAGTGTGTGAGTGTGTGCAATAAACCAACATTTTCGCGTTTCCGCGTCTATAATAGAGGTGCTTTTGTATAATGTACGTTGAGGCCCGAGGGTGCGTGTTTTTTCCTTTTCGTCCCTTTCTCCTTTTTTTTCTTCGTTTGTTCCGTGTTTGGTAAAATTAGGGTAAAGTCCTGAGCGTTCATTGGTGGAGCGATGTTTGCACGCACCAGGAGATTGATGGATGGAATTATTGCGGGTCTGCGGTGTCGTTATTTTTTCGGTGGGGGTCCTTGTTGAGGCGATAGTATTGGTTTCCTCTACCGAAGAGAATACAATTTTTGTTTTGTTTTTTTTCCCCAGAGAAACGAATTTCACCGCTGGGTTTTAATCGAAATAAAATTGTGGCGCGCTTTCGTCGTTCACTATTTGAGTGTTGTTTTACACATCGCGACTTTTTTTATTTTCATTTCTTTTTTTTTTTTTTTTCCCTTCTCTTGTTAATTGGAAGGAAAATACAATAATTAACAAATATTGCCTGCTTTTATTGATTGTGGTACTCGTAGTTCTCAAAAAATAAACAAAGGGTAGTTTTTTATTTTTTTTTTTTTTTGTTTTCATAAAGTAATCAAAAGATAAAGTTAAACAATTTCAAAGAAAGTGGTCGAATTGATGGTCCCGTTTACCTTGGGACCAACGAAACCCAATGCTTCTTCCTTATTTTTTTTTTTTTAATACTAGTCAGTAATACCCCAAAGGTCAGTCGTTTAATACTTGCCCAAGCTCAAGATTGCACACGCCAACATCTGCAGCGATAAAAAGCGCGAATGTCGCGCGATAACACCCGATGGGTACCCCGAACGATATAAACCGACTTTAAATCAGAGGAGGGGAAAAAAAAGCAAGAACATGCATATCCGCAAAAAAAAAAAGCGTCTTAAAAACGAATCCCAGCTGAGCAGCTGCGGGGAGCTCGAGGTGATTGTACATATACATGCCTGACGCGGCGTCACCCGTGGAGGATTCGCTGCGCTGATTGACTCGTTAACGTACAAATTGGGCTTCCGTAATCCGTACCGGTAGAAGGGAGGATCGCATGTGCGCATACGTGTATAACATGTGTACAGTGAAAGCTCGTGGGAGAGAAAAAACTGTGGCGATCGATTGTATGCCCCTTTCGCAAGTCTCGAATTAACAAAAAAAAAGAAAAAAAAAAAAGCATAGTTTTATAGGTTTGAAGCTCGATAACAAATGGTCGGTGCTCAAAGGCNAACAATCATAGTAAAGCCTTAAAATTACTAAAAAAAAAATTTTTTAAAAATTGTTAAGACAAGCATTGAACGCAAAACTCGTTTGGATCCCTAAAAAATACAGCATTGCCGTGAAAAACAAAATTTTTCATCTGTATGTTACATAAAATAAACTGGCGTCTTCTATGACACGCAAAAGCGTGACAGCTTGCAACACGCCCCTAGCTCGTGATGTTTTTTTTTGTTTTGCCATTCAATCAGTAAGGAAGGTATACGCTTCCTCCCCGACCCCCTTGTCAACTAAGCTGTGAATTTTTGCCGTTCAACCATTGGGAATCAATTTTTTTTTTTTTTTTTTTTTTTTTTTTTTTTTTTTCTTTTTAATTACTTTCATTACGTACAAGTGCAGTATTGACTTGGAGTAGAAAATTCTGTCATTCTGCATATCGAAGTTTATAAATTTATATTATACATTTGTTCAGAGTTCGTCATCCTTGTCGGGAAAAGTTTAATCTGGAGAAGACATCTTGTATTTTATGAATTTTTTTTTTTATTCAACAGTAATCCTTGCAACTTTAATAAAAAATAAAATAAAAATAACAAAAAATGATCAAGTTCGTCTTGAACAATATGGCCTAAGTTTAGAATACCTTGCCATACTCATGTGATACAATCACCCTCGGCATTATCCATCTATAATTACATTGCTTTTACCACGTAACTCGGCACGAGACAACTGAAACGCGTAAAGTTTTTTTTTTTTTTTTCCATTATTGAAAAAGAACTTAACAATTTCCACGAAAATCTACTTATTTGGATGAGAAGAAAAAAAAGCCTTTGACAGGTGTAAACAAATATTTCAGCTGCAATAAATTTAAAAGTATATATATATTTATCTTTCAAAAACTTCTAAATATAATCCTCCATTGAAATCCGCTCATCTCAAAAATAAAGTTTCAGAATTAACAAATGACGCTTGTAATATCTTCTTTTTTTTTTCATAAAAGAGTATACTTGGAAAACAAATGCGGCCACCCAGCCTTGAACGCGAAGCCGATGATTTTCGCAATGTACCCTTTTGAGCAGAGAAAACACCCCTTCCGCACAGTTTGCGCCGTCGCTTTCATCCCCCGCTCGAGATCGCGCGTAATGAAGGAAAAAATTCGTAAACAGGCCATTACGTCTCGAGCGCCAAAGAGGAAAAAAAAAAAAAAAAAAAAAAAAAAAAAAAAAAAAAAAAAAAAAAAAGGAATAATATAAAAATGTTTCACTCTGCTTTCTTCCCCCGGCAGTTCCACCAGACCCTGCTGACCTACATGCGCAACAGAGTGTGGGAGTTTCACTTTTACGTAGCCAACGACTGGCCGGAAGTACCTATGTGCCTCCACTTTCCCGGTATGACACTGTCGGTAAGTAAAGCCTACACACGAAATCTTCTCATTTTTTCATCCGCTCGGCACCACCTTCCATGTAAATGTTTCCTCTCTCGTCAAGTCGAGCGAACTCGTTTTATTTTTTTCAATTCGATAACTCTTTAAGCACATTTATTATTATTTTTTTTTTTTCAACGACTTTGAGAGCGTGGAGCCCCTCGTGAGGAAAGTTTTTGTAAAATACCGTCAACACATTATTTCATGACTTTCGTGACCTATGGACGCAGTGGGTATTACATCGCAATCATTCAAATTTTTGCTCATAAGGTGCGCGAGACGTGTGCCCGTTTGCATTCGGGTGGTCACGCGAAATAAAACGATGCACCGATCCGACACGGAAAATCCAGTGCATATACACGTGGATTTTTCATACGCACGAATGAACCGAATTGGAGAAGCAACGTTAGCGAGAAAAAAATACTCGCGAAACATCTTGCAGTTTCATACGTGCGAAAATGTGAAATTATATTTTAAATAAAAATTTCTCGTCCTGAAAAATTTCGTAAAATGTTTCGATTCAAGTACGTCATAATTGAAAATGTAATCAGAGTTGAAAACTCCTGTGTGGACGTAATATGGTATCGTCCTGACGCTGAATGAAAAAAAGTTTTCGAGACGAAGTTTAAAAATAGATCATTCAAAGCTTCGAAGCTCGAAAAGTTCTCGTATGCTCGTACACTACGTTCAGAGAAACTTACGGTGAATCAGAATGTTATAGATCAAATTTTTTCAATTTATTTGCTTTTGTATTTAGAAAGCTGATATTTTTTGTGTAAAAGTATATGAGCTGTGAGGCATATTGTGTATGTCCAAAACAATAATTTTATTATTTAAATCGAAGTATTTATATGGTCTACCTCTGAAAAGGCTGTTCATTAAAACTTTTCATTCATTTTTTAATTAGATATTTTGCACGAGTAATGAAAATGCATGATAATAAAATCTCATTCTTTCACGGGTATCTTCAAGTACAACTCGAACGAAATTGCATTTTTCGAGAAATGATTGGCTGCTCGTAATTTCCTCTTGAATTTCTTTTGTCATTGGTAAAAATTTTCAGACAAAACTTGTCCAAATTACGAATTCAGACAAGTGATTAAAAAAAGAAAAGAAAAAAAGTTAAATCCTTTCATATCTGGTGTAAATTTAAATTCGTGATTCCTTGAAGCATACAAAAATCGAATCGATGTCATTTCACTGTTTTTAATTTGGCTCGTACGGATAAAATATTCTCCGGACCTAACGAACCTTCCTCACCCTTTTTTTCTTTCATTAAAAAATCTGCATCTGTTGTCTGGCATTGAAATATGTTCTGATGATATTTGACTTTTACGAACTTGCATATTACAAAGAAATACGTCTCTTAATTTTTTATTCTTTGGTTTTTTCATCATCAATATTTTTTTAAATTACCTACGGATAAAAATAAATGAAACATCAATGCCGTAACCACACAATATTAAGTCATGCTGGAATCAACTTCATCCCACTTTTATTATAGATTCTATTAATATTTATATGCATATAATGTAAAGGTACTGGGAAGCTTTCATATTTCAACGAAGAAGTTTTCTCGTTGACGTCATTAGTGAAGTTGAACATTTATAGATTTTGTATGCAAAAATACAGTATTTCATAAACCTCTTGACAAGTAGATACAGGTTTCGCGTGATGTTTTTATTCTAAAAATATAATTTATTCATTGAAATGAAAATTCTTTTTAATTTCAATTTTCATCCCAATGTTTGAAAAGAAAAATCATGTGGTATATTTTTTAAGAAAAAAAAAAAAAATTATAAAACAAAAATGTTAAAGTGTTTCAACACCTTAAAAGAAACTTAAGTTTTTAAAAACAATTTTGCAGCAAAAAATGCGTGAGATTTGTAAATAATTTTTTTACAAACCTATAAAAAAATCTATTCAAGTTGAAGTACTGGGATACTTAAAATGTATTAATAGTTTAAAAAATATAATTTAAATAAATCGATTTTCCTTTAAAATTTACGTCCATCCCAAACCTCGAGGAGCCACTTCATTATACGAAACATCGAAATGAAACCCAGTAATAAGAGAAGCAAAAGCGCATACTGCACTATAATACATTGGAAACAAAACGCGACTTTCTCGATACACAAGGCAAATTGCCAATCGCCGGATAACTCATGGGAGAGTAAACTACACACGGAGACGCATTCCTATTTCGCTTCACGTCTTATTAAAATGTATAGTTGCAACGAAGGCACAAAAACACTAGTTGGAAACAGCATATCTTTATGATGTAGCGTTTTCATAAATTTGTTGCCTCTAATAGGAAGATTCTTGTAGATCATCAATTTGAATCATCGGATAAATTATAAGTCATAAATTTTAGTTGTGTTGGAAGAGTCGGAGGTTATTTCATTGTACTTCAGTAATAGTAATCTACCGAATTTTTTTTCTTTTTAACTTTATTAATCTTTATTTTGTTATATTTACTAAATAATTGTGAATTTTATTAAAATACATTATAAATTTTATTGACAGTTATTAAGAGAAATATTGGATTTTTGTGGTACTTGATTGATACATCACGGAAAATACACTTGTTATTATAGAGTTTAAATGATATATCGATGTATATTAAATGTAATCACTTTCCAATAAATAATTTTAGAAAAAAAAATTGCCTGAAAAAAAAAAATAATAAATTTCACCACACAGGCAATTTCGTCCGGAAAGACACTAACTCGAGCATACGCTTCGATCGTGACTGTCATGAAATTATAATCCAATCGGATGGCGTAAGATTCACTGCAGTGGAAACTTTTTTCTCGATTATTCGAGATTCCACTTTTACGTATACGTGCGGCGCTCGAGCGTGTGTACACAATGTCAGGCTGCAGAAAGAAAGTCTAAGAAAAGCGAATAAAAGCTCGCGCTGCAGGATTGTCCTCCTTCTTTACTTTTTTTTTCCTTTTCCTCTCAAATGGAGTGCGCCATGAGCTGTCGAGAAGAGGAAGTTTTTCTTCCCTCCTCTGACTGACGCTTATCGACAGCCGAGTAATGTTATAATGGACGATCACTTTGCTTGGGATTACGATGCGATGGTTGGATGGTGGAAAAAAGTTTAATTTCACGAAATATATCTGCTGCCATCGATCGGTCGTTTGTTCGTGCATTGAATAAAAGTATACTCACATAATCTGCAGAAGTCAGGCTTATTCCGTTACAGCTGATAAATAAACCCAAAATGATGATACCTCACGGTATAAACTTGTTTTTTTCCTGTGATTATCTTTGTCCCGATGATTTTCGTAAAATTTTGTTCTTTTATATAGAGTACGATTTAAAAAAAAATCTTACTTCAAAGTCAAAGCCAATAAAGTATTACCCCCTTTTTTTCTAAAATAAGACTCGGTACAGGCCCGTGTTTTATTCAGCACCAAGACGCTCACTACTTCCTTGATCCAAGACATAAAAATTCGATTCTACCGCAACTGTGCTAATGCACATTCGCTAAAATAATATACCTCGTGAAAAAAAAAAAAAAAAAAAAAAAAAAACTCACAAAAGAGGGGTAAGCTCCATTACCACGTACACACACAAGTACAGCTACAATAGAGAGCCTTTTTGTTTTTCGGCACCGAGCCAAGGTTCCGCACGTGTACTCCCCTACCACCTCCTTACACTCAGCCGCGTTGCACTTTCGATTTCCGCCGAGCTCACCTCATACCTATTTTTCTTGTCTCTTTCCCTTTCGCGTGTGAGTATATACCTAATGGTCTTTTCTTTGCTTTTCCCTCCCACCAAGTCCTTGGGGAAGTTTTTCCTTAAAGTCCTTGAATTATCCTGGTGTCCGAGAACTCGCTTGCTCGAGGGGCACTACTGGACACGCACCGCAACGATCGAGGAGGTGAGCTTCGAAGGGGAAACGTAAAGTGGGGGATGAAAACTATAGCTCGTGTACGCTGTCCTGGCCTTTTTTTCCTATTTACATGGGCTCGCGAATACACGGATGAGCCTTTGATCGACTCGGCGCTCAGACCGCGTCTTGTGCGCGGTAAAGACCTCCTTTGGATCTCATTGCAATGCTTCTCACGCGCTCCTTGCTGGCAAGCGGGAAGGGAGATCTCGAGAAAAATCTTCCCAAAAGTAAAACGTCGAAACTTGAAACTAACAGCCTGCTGCTGAATTAATTTGGCGAAATTGCCGTGTGGCCTTTATGAATATTTACACCCCTCGGCGCGAAGGTATACGCTTCCTCCCCGACCCCCTTGTCAACTAAGCTGTGAATTTTTGCCGTTCAACCATTGGGAATCAATTTTTTTTTTTTTTTTTCTTTAAATTTTTGTATGCGTCGGCTAAGGGTCCATTATGTGGAGGTGTCAATGTTTTTAATTAAAGGAAAAGGGGGGAGGGACCCCAAGCGTGGATAAATAAATCATGACGATACAGAATAACAACAGCAGGTAAGGTTTCAACGTGTTGGATAAGAACTTTTCGATCGAGCAGTTAATATTAGTGGCGATAATAGCAGAGCGATTATAAAATTAAATAAAATTGCGGTAACTTCGAATTTTATTTTTATTTTTGTTTTTTGTTTTTTTTTTTTTGTTTTTTTTTATTTTTCTTTATCCACGTAATAATTATTGAAATGAATAAAAGTTTCAACCCACACTTTACCCTTTGAAAAAATGTATCGCACTATTTTTTTTTTTTTTTTTTTCGTTCAAGAAAACTTTTTATTGAGTATAGTATTCTGCGTCAGGTTTTCGGAACAAAATACTTAATCTCGCAAAATACTTGTCCCCAAATCTGGAACAATCGAATACTGTCTTCTTTGCATTTAGTGTACGCATGTTGTGTATCGAAATGACCTTCAATTTAAAATCTTTTAGTGTGTACTCACTTTAAATCCCAACTCAAGCAAAAGATGGATGTAGAACCCCTTATCGTGAGATTCTCGCAGCAGCAGCACAGATAAATTTCTACCCCTTGGCATCGTCTTTCGGGAGGCCAATACAGCCGCTCTACTAACTCGCTCGCCGGAAAATCCTGAGAGGATATTGCTATTGACTTTCCCGCTGCCCCTTCTCCCCCCCCCTTTTCCATCTTTTATAGCGACTATTTTTCTCTTGCCTAAACTGAAAGGGGGTTAATTTGAAAAACGAATTTAACTGTCGGGCGGAGATTTTATTTTACTTTTTTTTTTCTATCCAAATGTTTTTCTTCTCTTTTTTTTATAATAGGGGCTGTCGGGTTACTACATACAGGGGTAGTGAAAAAAAAAGTTGTATATGCGGGACGTAGCGCTTCTGTGATTACGTAGCTATTTTACGGGGACTCGGTTTTTCCGGAATTCCGTAAGAGTACTTTGCAATGAAATGTAAAGTTAATTCTATACATGTTTGGTTATTGGAGTAATTAGATGATCAATTGAATATTTCAATGGGAATGTTTATTTACCTATTGACTGTGCGAGTAAATCAGTGCGAGTAGTCGTTGTCTTATTCAAAGTCTATTGTTTCAATCGGTGAATAAACTTTGGATCCAAGTGCGTTGAGAAACGTGCAGTTGAGATAGATATACTTTTTTTTTGTTCTCTAAAATCCCCACCCTATATTTTATATATGTAACGTTTTGCAAACAATAACATCAATCAATCATATATTGTTTCACCAAGTTGAATAAATCGGATGTTTGTTTTTTTTTCTTTCAAAAATTTAAACAATAGAATTCTAAGGTTGTTATGAAATCATTCAGACCTTACTTAACGAAATTAATCTGGAGTCAACTGAAATCGTTTGAAAATTAAAAAAATCTCGTTCTATGAGAAATTTTATGAAATCAGCAGCAATTTCTTAATGTAAAATATACTCCATCATCGAGAAAACGTTTAGAACTTTATTTGTAAAGAGTTCGAGTAAATATTGTATTTTAACTGTGTAATGAGAAAAGTTACGTTTTCCTTTTTCCATCGGTGATAAATGATAAAATGCATTTTTACAAATTTCACCACGCCACCACTAATAATGAAAAATCACTCGGATAACCCCTTACCTGAAAGCCCATCCTCGATTATCCTTACGCAGTAACGTATACAGTTAACATCTGTAATGATTAAAAAAAAAAAAAAAAAAAAACCTTACAGTGCCACGGTCTGCTGTACGAAAGCGTGGGCACGTTTTGTCCGAACGACAGACTGGACTGCCTGCAGTTGCTGCGGGAGGAGGACGTCCTCGTTAACTGGGCCAAGCCACTGTACATAAACTTCGTCCACTCGGACATAGCGGAGGAGCTGGCGAGGCTTTACGAGGGCCACGGTAGCATCGAGCGAGTCTACGGTGACGTCTGGGCCTGCGATGAGCCCGAGAAAACGGAACAGTCCGACGACGAAGTTGGGCCTGACAACGTGGACGTGCAGGTTTCACCTTTTTTTTTTTTTTTTTTTTTCTTTCTTTTCTTCGCTTACCAACACAATTTTTCGAATCAAAGAACATTTTTTCACCCTCAATATGGTAATCTGTTTTCTTTTATCAAAATTGATCGGATCATTACTTTTTTTTTACATTAAATTACCAAGTTTTTTTTTTTGAAAAAAGAAACATATATTACAAAATAACGATGAAAATTTATCTTTACCTCTGACGCGTTGAAAAAAAAAAAAAAAAAAAAAAACCCCAACGTAACCATTATTTTAAAAAAATAAAAGTTTTTTTAATAAAAAAAAAAAAAAAAAAAAAAAACCTAATTCTTTGATTCGAGGAATCGGGATGCTCGGTGTAGTTGCATGATTATTCAATGCTTGCCACCCGATTATACAATAATATAACGTTCGCGTGAAAAAAGGTGCTGCCACTGAGAGCCGAGCACGCCGAGGGTATACACGAGCTCTACCCTGCGAACGACATGGAGTGCCACGAGCTGTTTCTACGGCTGATCAAAAATCTGTCGGCTGCCGGTGTGTTCGCTAACGGCAGCCTGGCCGCCTGGATGGTGCAGTCGTACTACGGTGCCATGTTCTCGATGCAGACCAAACCCGAGTTTCGCAGGAAAGGATACGGCACCAAACTGGCGAGGTTGGTCTTTTTAACGGAAAACGTTTTCATTAAACATTAAACTAATAACGAGAAAACCTGGGTTTTTTATCTGTTGATCATTTTCACGAATATGTTTTTCAAAAGAAAATTCTGGATTCGTTGAAACATAAATGATAAACAAAAAACTTGTGTTTGGACGTTAAAACAATCATAGTAAAGCCTTAAAATTACTAAAAAAAAAATTTTTTAAAAATTGTTAAGACAAGCATTGAACGCAAAACTCGTTTGGATCCCTAAAAAATACAGCATTGCCGTGAAAAACAAAATTTTTCATCTGTATGTTACATAAAATAAACTGGCGTCTTCTATGACACGCAAAAGCGTGACAGCTTGCAACACGCCCCTAGCTCGTGATGTTTTTTTTTGTTTTGCCATTCAATCAGTAAGCTACTACAACTAACCCGTACACTTTACGTTGAAAAAAAAAAATAATAATAAAAAAAAATAAAAAAATTCGTGTACCGAGGAATCTTCTTTGCTGGCTCTGTCTCGGCTCACCATCACACTAACCCCCCGCGCAATTGTGCCCTTCAGGTTCCTAACGAGAAGGGTGGCCGAGAACGGCTACAAGCCATTCGTGGTGATAAGACCGGAGAACGAGGCTAGCCAGAGCTTGTACAAAAAGCTCGGCTTCCGCAAGCTCTACACAATAGTGCGGATGACGTTTGTACCGCACACGTGGCAAGAACCGGACAACAACAACGACAACCGTGAAAACGGTAACGACGACGACGACAACCCGATTCTCCTCATCAACTCCGTGAAAAAGCTCAACTTGGAGCAGAGGATCGTCGACGCGTTGCAGGCGACGGAAAACGGCAAACACGTGGTTGTCGACGATGATGATGACGAAGACGAGGAGGAGGAGGAGGATTACGCCAAGGTCGACGAGGTGTTGGAGCCGATAGACGAGCGACCCGAGGAGACGAGCGAACAGCCGAACGTCGATGGTAATTAGGGTATAAGTTGTACATTTTTGACGCTTCGTTTAGTCTTCCTCCCGTGGAGGCCCGGAAAATTTTTTTTTTCAAGCTTATAAAGTACGTTCCTTTCGTTTCCATGTTTTTTTTTTTCTATTTCGACTTACATGACGTATGGTGTCGTTATAGGCATTTCTGTGGATTTTTATCGGTTCAGAATATTTTTTTCGTCACGTGACTATAGATTGGAAAGAAGGGAAATTTCCATTTATTTATTTTTTTCTTTTTTTTTTTTACCAGGTTACTACGACAGCTCTTAGGCCAAGTGGCCGAGGCCACCCACTCACCACCTATGTGTGGGGGTGTATTGCCGCACCCATTTTCCAACTCTTTTACTGATCTTATACCTAAACCATGGGCACAGTGCGAGTATCTCTGTTGGAATATCTTGCCAGTTAAGCTGACGCTCTCTGCACCGACGGTGCATTGGGTCCATTTGCCACTGTGCAGCTCTTACCCGGAGGAATCCATATTTTAGAACGTCTATTCCTCGCTGGTTAAGCTGGCGCTCTCTGCCGACGCATCGGATCTAGGCTAATTAGCATCCTTGGAAAAGCCCCATGTTTCAGGGACAACTCCTCACCGGTAAGGCTGGCGATCCCTGCCTGGCCCATCGGATCCGCCTATCCCTACTTCTCAACACTATTTCGCATTCACCCNTCAAGTCGTTTGTTCACTCGAAAATGAAAAAAAAAAAAAAAAAAAAAAAAAAAAAAAAAAAAAACCAAGCTGTATTTGTCATGCGATTACATTCTTCCTTATTGACATAGTACAATGAGCGTCGCCTAAGAAAAAATGAAAATTTTAACTTTGATCTTTGCCTTCCGCTTATTTCTTAGATTCACAACGTATTATATTATAAGGAAATTTTTACATATTGTTGCTGATTGGGATGTGTGAGAAAAGGAGTAAAAATTCAATATTACATTATGTGTTCACGTGTTTGGTCGGTGTTTAAAAAAATGCAGTTTTGAGAGAAAGAACGGATACCCATTGTACTGTGTCAACTACCGAGGTATTTTTTGAGGCTGCAATAGATATTTTTTATACTCTCGCTGGAGGTGGTTTTGTATCACCTCAAAAATTAGATTAAGTGATGAAATATATTTAAAAATTTTTATTCATGGAGTATAAAAATGTAGAAAGACTGATAAAATTACGTGAAACAAATGTCTGCGTAGTAGAAATAAGGAAAAGACTACACTTGTGTGATTAAAAGATTATAATTTAATTAGATGACGCAAGTGCACGATACAGAGTATATAAATATATATACATGTATATATATATTTTTTTTATTTTAACATTTATTGCGAAAAGTCAATAAATTAAATCTATTGCAAGTCCTCGAAAATATACGTAAACCTTCTTCCATGAAGAGTCTTGTGTAAACTCACCTATGTGAAAAATGTTGAAGTAATTTCGCGAAACTTCGAACGTACCCGTAAGAGACTTAAAAGAGAAAAAGAGAATGAGTAAGTGAATGGATAAAAAGAGATAAAAAATATTTTAAGAGAAAAATAACGGTATATTTAAATTAAAGAAAAAAAAGTAAAAATAAAAGAAAATGAATAAATGCGATAGAGCAAGAGATTCGCACGAGGTTTCAAGACTGCACTATCGCATTTAT
>NW_019379495.1:799411-810555 GCF_000648655.2 Copidosoma floridanum
AAATTTTTAACAATTTCGATCATTGAGCCGAAACTAATAGAATTAAAAAAAAAAACAATGAGACATATATTATTTAAATGTGTTTATATTAGGTTTAAGGAGAAGTGTAATTTTTTTTTTTACTCTATACTTTGATTGTGTACCATTTTATTTAAACCAAATTTTTTTTAACACACAAAAATTGTATATTTCAAATAGAAAATCATTTTAGTTGCAAATTTAATTTTCGTTTTAAAGATAGGTACAATTACAGAAAAAAATTAACAAAAAAATGCCACAACGAAATTTTTCATGCAAACAAAAAAAAAACTTTCAGTAAAATCCTAGCCTGTTAGCTGGTTATCTGACACATAGCAAGCTGCTTTTCAAGTCCGTGCAAGTAGGCCTAATAACAAATAAAAATGAATAAATAAATTTTCGGACGTATCTCCGCATGCATTTTTTGCCAAAGACTATGTAAGCATTTTTGTGGTATAAATTACATGACTACAAGCGTCTTTCCCCTCAAATATATCTCTCGCACTTTTGCTGATATATATTAAAAAATAAAACTAAAAAAAATAGCTCTCCGAACCAGAGAAACGTGTACAATGATGTAAGTGAAAAATGGTCAAAATTGGTCGTAGAATGGAAAGGGTTAAGATACTAAAGTCGAAACAAACAAAAAATATAATTAAATAACCGTGCCACGGTATTAAGAGTTTGTAAGTGCAAAAATAAAATAAAACTTGACACTCGTTGACGAGAATACTAGTTATACCTAATTATATTTAAATTTTGTTTTAAAAATGGGAATGACAAAGAATTGACAAGAAAAAATTTTCAACGTATGAATTTATTGTAATGGTGGTGTCATCTTGTGACTTAATAATGAGTGTGAAGAAGTATGATAATTTCAAAGTCATGTGTCGAATAATTGTATTGAACTAAAAAGGATATTCAGGAGAGAATATAATAAAATTCTATCAACCGATGAACTATTATTTAATTATCAAAAACCTTATTTTGTAGTACGTTTTGATTGTATTAAAACTAATGTAGATGTAAGAGCTCAATCAAACTATTATTTTAAAGTTTAATTTATACATTCTTAGGTTGTTTCGTTTTAATTATACCTACCTTTGTTTTCGATGTTTCAAAGTTTTTTATTTTTCTTATTTTTAAGGTACAGGAATGGATTTTTGAAAAACATGTAAGTTTTAAAAAAGTCTCTCTTTTTTTTGAGATCTGTAGCCTTTATTGTAAGTTAATAGTTTAAAAATGTTCGTTCTTAGAGTTTCAGCCAAAAAACTGCTCTCCTTTTCGACTATTTAGGTATAAAAATAGATTTTTTCGATTCAAAAAATAGTACTTATAATCGCACATTAAAAAACATAGCTGACGTTTTTTACATTCTCTCACTCTACGTATTACGCGATCTAGGCTTACATAATAAAACAAATAGCTAATCATGACTTTCCTAATATGAATAATTTCCTAATTGAATAGATCCTTTTTTAACAAAATTACGTACATATGTGATGACGATTTATTTTTTAATAATCAAAATTACTGTAAAAATTGTAATTACTCAACGTCTGATCTGACATAGACATCCATACTTAATGCATATTTCCAAAAAAAAACTTTACGATTGACTCGTGAATTAATTACGTCTTGTTAGATTCAACAGCAATGTTTCTATCACGTTGTCGATGTTGTACTAGTTCTTTGTAGAGGATAGATCACATAAAAAAATATGTCAAGAAAAGCTGAATTCTGATTGTTGGAAAAAAGTACGATTTTATTGACATAGTAACAGTTTTAAATAAAATAATAAGCTATAGTAACGTGATGGCTCTTCTCATCTATCTCCTTACTCGTTTGTTGTTCCTCCAATTGTTGCCACTGATGGTTTCCCTTACGTTTAGCTGCTATCTATAAAAAAAATTATGTTGAAACGTTGTTTTATTTCATTGTGTTTAATTAAAAACAGTTTTTACAAGTCAAAATTATCAATATAGAAGAAATAATACTCAGTTAGATGTGTCCACACACGTTACATAATCGTATGTAACTTTGAGAGACGAAAAATATAAACATCATTGTATTTAAATGTAACCATGGAAGATGGTGAAAGTCAAAATAATCATATATGTATACCTCCTTGTAGGATATTTTAAAGAGTTTCAGCTAGCTTGTTGGATTTCATCCGTCTGTTCCTCTATTCTTTTGAGGTCTTTATCATCTTTTTTGGATCATAGCTTTTATTATCTTGACAACACGTTTTTGTGGTTTATTGCGCTGAAAATACAAATGAATAGTAATAATGTGCGCTTAAACAATAGTTGAAAAAACATTACTTAAAAGTATAAAGTTGACTGTGTTCTTTTTTTTTAAATTTAATAATTTCAACTAAATTTTTCAATATAAATTTTACTTTTTACTAAAGTAACAGACTTCTTACCTAGTCATTTCTTTTTAATACCCTTGTTTCTGGTAGGCATGTCTAAAATGCAATTGGCATCAATTCCAAACGTACCTTTGATCTGAATATAACCTGGTGTACACCACGCGATGTAAAAAGTACGATAGCGATTGTAATCTACAAATGCTCACCCTGGTGCGATCAAATTCGTGAAGATAACACGAAAGGTACCAAATCTGTAATAAAATTGTTGTTTAATAAAGTTTAAGATGAATTAGGATTAACCTTAGAAAGATGGTGCTTATTGCTCAGACAGGATAATTGTCAACCTCTTTATTTCAGAGAGAAGATTAGACATACATCATAGTGAATACATTGTTTACAGATTTTTTAGTGAGGTTTGATACAAATACTACAGTTGAGAATTTTTATCTATTATTGCTTATTCAACATGATTGTGAGTATCAGGTAGCTTTATTATTACTTACATTATTATTGGATTTACTGTGAAGGTGTTGACAAGTGAAAAGTTTTTACCATCAAGGAACATGTCACTATTGGTGAACTTTGTAAAGACTGTTAATCTGTCTAGCACCTTTAGTAACCTATCTTTGGACATAGTCAAAACAGGTTGGCAAAATGATGGCATTTTTCATTGGTTTGTTGGCAAGTACATCTTTTCATTGAATTTCTGAATCAACATATCACCATTTAATGCCTCAACGATTTCATTACCACTGATTTGTTGAACCTCTTGGACCTACAATTCATTATAGTGTATATAATAAGAAACCGTTATTTAACATTTTTTGGTAGTATCAGAGAAAATATTTTCAACTGAATAGTAAAGTAAAAACCATCTAAAATAAGAGCGCATATGTAACATAACCTCAAACGAAAATTATTGCATTTGGAGTGCGTATTGACGTTATCATTCCATAAAATTACGCATTTGTTATATCTAGTAGATTTATGAAAAATTTATAATTTAAATGAAAAAGCATCTATTACTCACTGGAACTTGTACGGTTGAATATTATTTCAAACCTCACGTGTTAATGGATCTCTTGCGCTAGTGCTCTTTGCTTGCATATTGTTTGCTCCGTTTTGTACTCGTCGTCTGCTGTAGTGCTTATATGATTATATATATACCCTTCTTCACGTCGATCGGTCGATGTACTCGATGTCGATAAATTTCGAGACTTTAAATATGTAACCGCTATTTTCATGACACCAGCCGCCAACGCATTGTTTACTATTTAAGTATAAAAGTATAATTAAGTTATCTAATGTAGTTCAATTCTGATGTCTTTGGGATGAGTTGGAATGGTAAAAGGTGTAAGAAATCGTGCGATTTGTTTTGTTTGTTATTCATAATTATATTACATTATAACTGTAATGATGTATGAAACAAGAAATATTACATAATTTTTTACGACATCCGTTCGCTCCTTTGTTTACATCAAATTGCGAGGTCAAACATAATTGTGTAATTATAGTATTCATGTAGACGATGAGTTATAACATTTTATATTTTAAAACATACCATAATCATATAGTCTATAACCATAATACTTTGGTCTTTAAAAAGCATAATACGTATGATGCGTATGGTACCCATGATTAACACTTTTCGATTCTTATGGGGAAAAAAAAAATTTCGTTCTAATTTCAATTGAGTGAAATATAACAATTGATTTGTAACAATAATCGAGCCTTGCACAACCATTCAATAACTAAAAGTAGTACATTTTACAAACCCAATCGCGTGCTGTGAATCACTTATATTAGGATATTACACCAGTGCGACGGTATAGCTGTTATCAGTCATTAAAATCGTTGCTCCGATAATTCAGAGAAACTAAAACAAGTGTATACTTATTTTAATGCATAGAACAGAGATTTAACACAAAACACACCAGTACATGTTAACTATTGTGTTTTGTACACATTAAAAGTAAGTATATCAAAATCAAAGGGAGACAAAGAATATGATAATCCGCGCGCGCGCAAGATGACGTTCACTCACCCCCGCCATATGTGCTATATGTACCTACATATAAACATATACGTGCAAGTGCACAAAAAACAAGGTGCTAACTAACCTAACCCGAGAAACTACCGATACCATGTATAGGTATACTTCATGATAGAGGCACGAGCGAGAGAGAAAACGCTCGGCTTTTGTCGGGTGTTACCGGTCCTAAAGTGCGGCGGCTCTCACAGCACTGGAGAGCATCCCCTCCCGTGTACTATACTCTCCTCTCGTCGGCGGTAGTACCAGGGGAGGGGGTGACGTCACGTAATTAGAGTAAATACAAAGTAGTCTTGATGGGACAGCGGCGTGCGTCGCACCGCTTGGAGCCTGATGCTGCTTGACTGCCGCTAGATTGACATACAAACATACATGTAGATAAGTGCTGTGTAGTGTGTGTTTGTGTATGGCATTTGATATAATAAATATTGTGAGTTAATTTTTTTGCGCTAAAAAAAACATAATAAGAATCGTACAACAACCGGTTAACGATTTTTTCATTTTTTGTCATTGTGTTCGAGTGAAAAAATATAATTGCCTTTTTTATAATAAAAATACAATCGTCGCTCGCTGTTGTGTCGTTACGTATTTGCATAAGTGACACTGTACTTATATCACAATTTGTTTTTATATTAAATATATTTCTCACAAGTCAACGTGACACTGCCAGTGCGTATATGAATAGAAGACAAATCATCGATGGATATCGTCGAATGAAATAAATAATTATTTCCCCAATCGCAACTCTGCCCGTCTTTTTTTTTTTGTTTTGCCTCGACAGTGAATCAAGTGAGTAACCCTCAATTGTGCGTTGACAAGTGTAGGTCACCACGTATTGAAGTGGAAAGTTGCGTGAATTAAATTTATATCACTATACTTGCAGGTTGATGAATTAAAAAGATAATTCAAAGTATTGGTGTTCGTCGAAAATTAAAGTGCGCGAGTGCAAATACCTCGATAATTCGCTAAACGCAGAGAAGAAAGTAAAGGGCGCGAATTTCGAATTCGGAGAAGAGCAGGCGAGCGAGAGAGAGAAAAAATGGAGCTGCACGCCAAAGCATTTCAAGCAAGAGGGGGAAACGCAGCGTGGTCAGGATACTAGTGCGCTTGCCACTTTTTTAAGGAGAACCGATATTGATAAAAAGAAAGAAAAGAGTTGCGTCGTTTTATCGTTCAAACTACTTAATAGAGTTTTTAGAATAAAGGATCGAAAGTGCCAATAAGTAGCGCGTGTTCTTTGTATGGTGATTGTTTGTAAGTGCCGTTTTTTCGTTGAATGGAAAGATCGTCGTCGCAAAAGTGCTACAGTTGGCCGCTCGAAAATAATGACGGATAAGATCGAGGTGAGAATTTATATTTTGTCATGGGTCTTTTAAAAAATTTGATTGCCCTTCTGTGTATACAATAAGTACTTGGGAACGCCGACTATTTTCTCCGTTTTCTCCCCTCTTGCCCTTCGACACCGGTGACAACACGTACGTGTATACCTATACATCTCCTACTCTGGCGTTTTTTCTGTGGACTACATGTATGCGTTGCATGTATGTATGCGCGAGGCGCTCCCCCCTCCATTACTCCGATTCCCCAACGTCGAACCAAAGTCGAACCATGCTACACGTATATATATGTATTGTATAGCTGCGTTCGTTCCCCTCACCCCCTCCACCGCCTCCTCGATCGCTCTCTCTTTCTCTTCACCGAGAGCCCCCCTTCTCCTCTGCCGCCGCGGATTACTTATTCTCTTTTTTTATCTCGTAAGATTTACTCTAGTTTTTCAATGCTTTTCTCAGCTTCTTCTTCGTTCTTTCGATACTTACGGATGATGGAGTTTTTATTTTCGATTCTCAAAGATCAATGGGTTCATCGACGAGGATGAGAAATACAATTTTTTTCGATAAATTAGTAACGTGACAAATACGATTTCGAATCGAATTTCACATTTGAAATTTTGAAAAAGGAGCGTTGTCGGGTGGGGAAGGGGGGTGTCTACGTTCAGGGAATTTAAATGGAGGGCGGGGACGTGGGAAGTATAATATAAAGCGAATATTGGGGTTTCAAAGAGTTATAGCGAGCGATTCGAGAGTGGTAAAAATGAAAATTGTTTATCGATTTATCGAAACAAGATGGGCCTGAATATAAACGTGAAAAGGAAAGAGCTTTTTAAAAGAGAATTTCGGCTAGCGTATTTATTTAAATATTTTCAAAATTCTTATCTTATTTTATTTTGTCCGAGATTTTTTACTCAATTACTATACAGTTTTCGTGAAATTGCGGTCGGTCTGACGGAAATACGTGATGAAAAACATGGTGTTATGTGAACTCGCTCGTTCGCCATTTCGCGAATATTAAAATACTTCATGGAATTCGAAATGAGCCCCTGGGTCTCTTTACTTTCTATTTACGTCAAGCTTTATGTGTACATTCCTTTTTTTTTAATTACTAATGCCATTAACAATTTATTTATTTTGTACCATTTGAAAATATTTGTTCTTGGAATTTTCAAGAACATTATTGTTTAATTTATTGTGTACAACGGCTTTTAAAAATATCGAGGTATCCATCTCCTTTTTCGTATTCCTTTCATGAAAACAAAAATAGCTTATTGTCATCCAAATTCCTCGTTTCGTTGTTTGTTTTGGATACTTTTTCGACCTTGCTCTCATATCGTAAAATTAAAGTGTACTAACGTACATACCCACAAATTCAAATTTAAATCCAATTACCACATAAAAATATAATCATAGAGGCATAATGAAAAAATTAGCGACACTCAGCGGTCAAATTAAAACCAAATGGTATTAAAAGCCAGAGCACGCCCAATACTAATAAAATCCAAAACACACACATGCACAAAGTTTCCAACGTACGTATTACACTTGAAAAACGATTCGATCGGCACGACGGGGCAGCAGTTACTCTGTCCTCGTCTCTCTTGAGCTCCTGAACGTGCCTCTCTCCCATTTATGTATATATATTCTGTATACACATGTATACAGAAAGCTCTCGTGCAAAATAAAAACGGTTTATCGACCTTTAAAGTCCCTCGCTTGCTCGCGCTTTATTTCTCTTTATTTCTCTTAATGACAAAACAAGATTTTTTTTGTCTCGTTCTCGCGCGCTAGAATTTTTTTTTGTCTTTCGTACTCAAAGTTGTTTGTTTAATTTTTACGAAAAAACGTAATTATTTAAAAAAATCAAGTAATCGATTTTTCATTGCTATTGCCTTTTTTTCATGTATTGTACATATATAAAGTTTTGGCTTCGCGACAAGGTTATCGCCTCGGTTATCGCGTATATAAATGATGTGTTTTGTTTGACTCATTCTTTATTTGCACTCGCAAATAGTTTAATTTTAGGATTTTTCTTAGAAGCTTCTCCGATGCTCGCCTTTGAATTTTTGAAGACTCACTCACTAAACTCTTTCCCTTATAATATAATATAGCGGCGTGGGTGACGCTCATTTTATGCGCCGCTAAAATAGTGTTCGAATTTTTGCACAAACGGCGCGTGATTCTCCGCGAAACTAGTTATCTATTTTTTTTTCATTTCCTGAAATAACAGAAGAAAAAAGTGTTTGATTAGTATTGTTTATTTCCATGTCATTCAAATAAATCATTCGAAAGTTAGAGAAAGCACGTTCTGATGTAGTTTTGGAAACAAATGACAAGCGGTACCTAAATCACGAGAAGGAGAAAAAAAAGCGCCGAAAGAAAATAATATACTTTCATGATTAAATCAAGTCTTTCCCGGTATATCCTATCCTATCTTATAAAGTGTGTATACATTTGTGCGCGGGAAGGGGAGGGGGCAACACACATATTCAACTTTCCGTGTACACCGTCCTTGTCGCGCAAACGTGGAACGTCGACTCTCTCTTTCTCCCTCCCTCCTCCCTCTCTTCTTCAATACACTTCGTCTCTTTTGTAAAGTATATGTGTTTGCGTGTGTGTACATGTATATAATACCACCTATACCTAGAATTAAATTCAAAAGGATACGTACCTACATACGGCTCGCGTTTTTCTTTATTGCTGTAATATTTTTACACAAACGTTATTTTGTGTTTTATACTCAAGCGCTCGGGTAAGGCTTTTTTTTTTTTCTTTTCGTAACAATGTGAAATAATTGTTTATTCGCTTGGAATAAAATCAAGTTTGAATAATGAGGTATTTCTCTTTCGCGATAGCGCCTGGAATTCTCTAATTGTGGCATTTAGTCATCGTTCGTTAAAATAAGAGTGGCGATACATTTGATTCAAGTCGTTTGTTCACTCGAAAATGAAAAAAAAAAAATTTTAAATAAATCAATTTTTTTTTAGAAACTGTTACCCAAAATTGGGTACAATTAATTATTTTATTCGTCAAATAATATTCGTTAAGAGGAAACTGCCAACTTTAATATTAACCTTATTCGTACCTGTGTCAGATTTATTCTGAATTATCAAGAACAAAAAAAAGGCATAGGTACGGACGATTCTATGAAGTATGACGTAAAAATAAACAAACGGCTGTTTTAACGTTCCTACGAGCGTACACATATATAAAATCATACACAAGCGTCCTGACCTTTTGTTTTCGAGTTAATAAATTTTAATGCTTTTAACTCACGTACTGCACTGAGTAACGAACGTTTTTTTACATTAAATTTAAACATGTGCAGTCATCCTTTCTCAACGATTCTTGAAAAACATTTTTTACAAACACGACAGTTCATTCAATTATCAGATAATAATCAGTCGTGTTTGCAAATAAGTGTTCGTGACCGTCGAATCAAGGTTAACCGTTCTATTTTTTAAAATCTTGCGTAAAAAATTTTTTCACGTACTTGAAAAAAAATATTTCTCTCACTGGCATCGTGTCGAAAAAACTTTAAGTATTTAAGAAAAAGGTAAAAAAAAGTCGACCCGTCACCTCGTACATATACTCCTATAACTATACTTACCTATTTGATTTCGAGTTTGATTTTCAAACTATGTTTACGTTACTCAAACATCTTGTCGTTCGCCGAAAACACGGTCATCGATAAAAATTTGATCGCTCGCTCGATTTGTAAGCAAATAAAACATTCTTAACAACCGAAAACTATAAGTTTTGTTTTTGTTTCCGAGAAGAACAAAGGAAAAAGCATTCGAAAAATCTAAAATACATCGATAAAAAAAAAGAAAAGAAAAAAAACAAAAACAGAAAGGTAGAGAAAAAGAATAGAATACTTGTATATTATGTGGGCGCTCTTTTGTTTCCCCGCTACATCTCGAGGTGTATTATATAGTTATACACACGCTGAGAATGAGAGAGAAAATACGTGAATTTAATCAGTGCGCTTTTCTCCTCCTCCGCTTCCTTTTTCTTGCATCTATATAGCTATTCTTTCCCCTCCTTCGCTTCTGTGGTCTCCCACTCCTGCGCCATCTGCATGCATATATATATATATATATATACACACACGTACACGTAGGTGTGTATCCACTCATACCATGCAATAGTGACTCCTTGAGTTTGCCGCAAACACGAAAGTGACAGCGTGTGGTAAAGGATTGCGAGGTGATGAAGAGCCCCGGTTGCCGGGCCGGGGGGTGGGAAGAGGAAAGGAAGGGGCTCGATCGCACGCTGCAGCACTAAAACCTCGACTAAAACATCTGGCTCATATATATATATATATTACGATGTAAAGATTTAAAGATTCCGGGATGAAATGAAATTTTTATGTACCTCACTTTTCNGAGTTATGCTTGGTATATATATATATATATATCGTAAAAGAGAGACAGAGAGATAAACCTGCGTGTTTTGTATGTAATATGTCTGTGTGAGGTGTATAATTGTATGCGCGCGCGCGATCGAGAATATGTATAGCGATGCCCATTAAAGTGCTCGTGATCGTCTGATCGCATGTATTTATTTTTTCCTCTCTGTCTCCTCCTCTACTTCTTCTTCTTCTCTTACTGTGTCGATAGGTATAAGTATATAATAACAATAATAATAATAATAATAATAATAATAATAATAACAATAATAATAATAATGCATGCGATCTGCTCGAGCGAGGCTGTTTTCTTGTCTCCGTTTTGGCGTCCGTCCTTCTTTCCTCCTCGTCATTTGCCGTTTGATTCAATTTTTATAACGCTGATTACGCGAATCTTCCATTAATTTTTTTACCATCGACTAAGTGTACGGTTGTTTTTTTTTTGTGTTCATTAAGTTTGACTAATACCTATTATTTTACAATTATACTTACGTCATTTTTTAAAGTAAAAATAAATGACCGCTACAAGATTTTTAATTGTAATTAACACAAATATTTTATGATTTTATAGTGTTAGGTTTTTCATTTTGAAAAGGTTACTCTCTTGCAATTTAATCAACTAGGCTAGATTACACAGAGGATTACATAATAGCAATACGCACATGTGTGTAGATAATAAACGTATGTTTTTGTACTTCCTTGGTTTCGCAGCAAAGAATATTTAGATAACGCTTTAAATTTATCATTTCAAATTACAAGAGCGCTAAATCGACTACTGCCTGCAGTATAGCTATCGTTAACTCGCTCACTTCCTTTGTTTCGTTTTAAGTCGAATGTATTATCAGCTAATTATCTAACTGAAGTACATTTCACTTCACGCTTACAGACATTTATTTAATTATTGAATGAAAAAAATTATTTTAATTAAAAATATAATTATCATTATTATTGTTATTAATT
>NW_019379495.1:834544-850789 GCF_000648655.2 Copidosoma floridanum
TTACATTGAACAAAAAAGAGTTCTAATAAATTCCATAAAAAAATTTTATCGTTTTTTTTTTGAGTAAAGGAATATTTCACAGCTCGAAAGACATTATATGCGTAAAGATAAAACACAAAAGATAAAAAAGAAGCCGATAAATATTAAGAAGGCGATAAAATTCAAAGTGCAAACGATAACTTCTGGTGCTCGAGATACGTATTAGTTTTTCAATGTTGGAAATTTTTTTGGTTCAATTAAAGCAGGAAAATTAATTAATCGAGTAAAAAAAAAGAAAACTAAAATGCTTCACCGCCAATAACAAATTCACTATAAAATGTAGCTGACGTTTCCGTTATTTTTTTTTATCATTCAATACATTTTGTTTATTTATTTCTCAGCAACGATTTTTATATTATTTTTTATTATTATAGCCGATAAAATACAACAAATATTTTTATGTGTGACGTAAGATATTTCCACGTTCTCACTCCATTCTCCCAATTATCTAAAACACTACGAATGGATCGATAAAAATTCAAAGTAACCTTTGAAAAAAAAAATGGAGGGACCTTTTTCGAGTTGTTAAAAGTTCACTCGAGAGAGACAACCGAGTGACGTGTGTTACCCGACGAGGGGGGGAGGGAGGGAATCGGTCGTTACACACACTGTTGAACGAGAAAGAGAGAGGGATTAAATGACAGGCTTCGGGAGGGCTGGTAGAAATTTTTCGGAATTTCTCATTGGCGTGTACACACAAAGCCAATGCGTCCCGCCGCGCAAGATGTACATATATATATATCCATCAGCAGCAGCAAGGTCATCGTCGTAGGCGTCTCACAGCTATATATACACCATAATATATAACCGTGGTATGTGTAAGGTTGGGTTGTGTGCGGTCTTACGTAGAGGTGGAGAGTGGAGCAGAAAGAAGACCTCTGGACCTGTTAGATGGCCCTCGACAACGAGGATATTCGAGAGTACGAGACGAGCGAGACGGATATAGGGGTTCTTTGGGTAGCTAAGCTGTGTAAGGAAGGAAGACGGGGAGATTTGTGTTACGGAAATGCGAGGGCGAGGACAAGGCAGGCGGTGAGGGGAAAAAAAAGGATGGAGGAGATCTCGGAGGGTACTACTGTGAGCTGATTTGTTGGGGTCACGCTAGAATGGGAAAAAAAGGCTAGTTTTTGGTTTTCGTGAATAATTGTGCGGAATTGGTTTTGGGAAAAAAGCTATTGTAATGGCAAATGTATTTTTTTTTAATCTATACACATCATGTCGTCCAAATAGCTTTTACATTATTTAATTAATAATAACTAGTTATTAAATTTAATTTTGCACTGTTTTTGATACCAAAAATTCCAATTTTATTGAATATATTTCAAATATATACCCACGGTGCCTGAAAACTCATTGTCCTCGAAATAATATATTGTTTATGATAATTTTCTCATAAAAGAAAGTAATATAAAATGTTTGTACGATTTAATTAAATTTTTCAAGAAAATTTTCTACATCAGTTAATTGAAATAATTCAGCAAGTCTTACCAAAGTTTCTATTTAATTCTCTTCAAGGAAGCATATCGAATAAACGAGAGAGACGGAGAGACGAAGGGTACGGCGAAGCACGTAGTTTTGCGCGCGCGAGTAAGTACAAGAGAGATAGACGCAGATGCTATACAAGAGAAGGTAAAGAGGAACGAGGGGGAGAGAGAGAGAGAGAAAAGTATACAGAGTAGTAAGGAGTAAGATCAAGAGAAAGGAAGATGTTAAAACGCGAGGGGAAAAACTTTTGAAGATGGATCGTTGCATCGGGAATAAGTTGAATACCGTAAGAGAAAGATTCTTTGAAATTTAAAAATAATATTGGA
Organism: Copidosoma floridanum; assembly: GCF_000648655.2. The sequence continues at coordinate 836,395 of NW_019379495.1, forward strand.
TGGAAAAAATAATGAGCAGAAGAAATCATTTAAATCAAACTTTTCAATCTATGCATAATTACTATTGGTTAGCGTATGAATGTTGTTTTAACTTAAATTAGTTGACCGAATCGATCAAGTTGTATTCACTAAGAAAATTAATGATAAACATGACTCATTACATGAGATTTTTTTTTATACAAATAATTTATTTCTTCACATCAATATTACTACTTACAAAAACACGTAAGCATAGGATATTAACATTACTGTAATCGGGAATACCGTTTACGAATTGTAATCGTTTTAAAATTTGTAATCAATTATAATATATTATACAAATGTAATCTATTAAGAAACTTGAGTATTCGTGTTATTTAGTAAACTTGAGTGTACTCGACTACAAGTTTAAATCTGCATTTTTACTGTTCAGATCGAGGTTCAGATTATACCGTAGTATACCTTGTGAAATTTATTGAATTTTACGAGGAATCTTATATCTTTCTGCTTGAAGCAACATGTTTCATCATTTTAAAATGGTTTTTAGAAAGTTTTAAAAGAATTATCTCAGAGATAATAATTTTATCAAACAGTTTTAACTTAGACAAACCNGTTTAATCGGTCATAATGTACTTGAAATAAGTATAAAATGTTGCACGATGTTTTAAATATGATATTGTATCAATTAATGTGATATGCCGGCTAAGGTGTAATGACTTAGGTACAATTAGTACACCATCTTAAATACTTCGCAATATGTTAGAAAGTTTTAAAAGAATTATCTCAGAGATAATAATTTTATCAAACAGTTTTAACTTAGACAAACCTTACATACTTTTTATGAGTTTTAAAATATAAAATTTCTATCTTGAAAAAAAATTAAATATACACTATGCAATAATGTATTTATCTAAATGAAATTATTTTCACAAGTTTTTTTTCCTTCATAAATCGTAATATAATATATATTCTGAAAACAAAATGACTGTGAATTAGTTAGATGCCAATAAAACTAATAAATAACTTTTTAATTACGATATATTTTTTTTACAACATAACAAATTATTTCTAGTCATTGACGAATATGTGTACGTATAAAAACAACTTGAAATCCGAAATTTCAAACTCGGAGAGAATTTTTAAAATGTGACAATGACTAACCATCGCCCCACGTCGTTAAGCTTAAGTAATTATTTGTAGTGACCATGAAACATGAATTCTTAAAAGTTTAGGACACATGTGAAAATCGAAATTGAAGTAAATGAAGAATATTTTATAAACTTTTTCTTGAATATAACAAATATTTTTTTTCCGTTTCTGTTAATGATTGTATAACACGAAATTATTTTAATGTTTAGTTTTTCAGTTAAAGTAAATGTCAAGTAGTTAATTAATTTTTTTTAATTCTAAGAACCAAAAAACAAAAAATAAAGGCCATTAAATGTTTAATTTTAAAACAAATACTATTTCAACGCATGACACTAAAACATCATTTATGTGATTATGCTAGGTTTTACATCCTTTGTTTAAAAATCTTTAAACATTTTATTTTTTGCTATGCATAGGTATTAATTTTGTCATTGAAAAAAAAGTTATTTTTTACTTAATTAATTTTCAACTAATATAGTGACGGAATCATGTTAAAATTTTTTTTTTCCCCAAAAAACATTGAGTAATACTGGTAGAGGAAACTTTGCAATTATAATCAAAAGTTTAACTTCAAGAAAAACCACATGTAATATCCTAAAAAATTACGAATGCATAGAAACGTGCGAAAGAAAAATTATCTGCTTTCGTATGAGCAGTCATTGGTAAGTAGCTGATACAGTGAGGTGCATATTTGAATATGAAAAGAAACACATCACTCTGTAACAAATAAAGAAATTTCGCATAACTCAAAGATCTTATAAAAGTAAGCATAGACCCAAAAATAGCACTATCATTTTTGATGAGTCAAGCTATTTCCAATGCGTCAATAGAATATTTCGAAAAAGTGTCTAAATTACATTGACTGCAGGTAGATAAAAAAATGCTTTTTAAATTTTTTTGTTATCATCGGTGGTGACCTTATCATTTACCTTGCATACATTTTACGTGTTATGTATTTTCATATTGAATGAGTACTTGAAAGTAACGTTTATTACAACAAATTTTTAAGGGTGATAATAATTTTTAATAAAATTAACTATTTTTTTAGTTACCGAAAAGAAGAAAATTATAAATTGGAAAATATAATTGTAAACGTGTACTTTAAAAAAAAAAAGCAGTTCATCATTGCAATATAATTGCTTCTAGTTTAAACATGTTGTAATCACGGATGAATTGACGTCAGTAGAAATACAGTGGAAATGGATTACACAAAAAACATTTTTTGTCTCAACATTTTCCAGAAAATGTATCAATTTGAGCTATTTTATCGTATTAAAAAAAAAAAAAAAAAAAAAAAATAACTGCAATTAAACTCGATTGTACATTTTCAAGCAATTGCCACACGCAATTAAAACCTGTTTTATTTTGCTTGAAAGAAATTCAAATCACTCCCGTCGCCACTTGTACACACTTTGTATTTGTAACAAAGGATCATCGGCTAGAAATCTCACGCAGGCACCAAAAGAAAGTGAAAATGACCACAGCATCGGGGCATAAGCGGGAAAGAAAGAAAGTTGAAAAGGACAAACCCAAAACCATCCGCGGAACCATGTAAGCCTCAGCGATCAATTATAAATCGACTGAGGCCTCGCGAACTAGCACAATAGAGATACATGTAGGTACAGATATATCCATACAAATGGAAGAAAAAAAAATTGCGCTGACGCAACGGCACTTTCCCTTTCCACGACTGCTTTTCTCAGGCTGCGACTTTCTTTTTCCCTCCTGCGGTCATATTCACCGATTCGATGCATCGAACGAGTAGGTCTTCCTTTCTTCGATATCGGTGTGTATATATATACACGTATGAGTGCGCGATGATGAAGGTATACATAATGAAATACATGTGTACTTGTCATTATGTGCCGTGCGCGAGTTAACCAGGTCATGCGCGTTTTTACACGGACAAGGAAATTGAGTAAGTACAGCGACAGGCTATCTCTTGATATGCTGTGTGTGATTACTACCTTTTTTGAAGGTGGAAATCGATTATTTACGTTGCTAGAGGACGATGATTGCCTGAGTAGTGTATTAGGGCTGATAACTTCCGGATATTACTTTCGTCGATGAACAATTCATTTTTTTTTTTTTTTTATTATTTTTAAATTGAAAAAAAAACATGTATTTATTTTTATTATTTTCAAATGAAATAATTATCTGCTTTTAACACTCCCGAGTATTTGCACGAGCCTCTTGAAAAGCATTACATTTGTTTTCTCGGAAAACACGCGTGTATTTTATATTTCATATGTAAATTTTGGAAAACTTAAAAGGGGGGGGGAAAGCGTGTGGTGGAATTTCAACTGGAGCACTTCTAGATTCACTTTACATATGAAAATGCATTTCACCATTACTACCACCACTGCCATCAGCGTTTCGAATCGTTGATTTTAAAGTTTGTGTGCTCGAAAATTCAAAGCGACATTACCACCCGGTTCTGCTTCGCGTTTATGCATCCAAGTAGTTTCCGCGCACCGGAAAAGTTGGGGGTTTCGTAGTTTGGTTATTATCCTCTTCAAATGCGTAAATTACGCTTTAATTATAGTTTTAATTTATTTTTTCATAGTATAAACATATGTGTATATTTTTTAAATTAAATTTTAATTTTTTATTCATAAAATTTTAATATTACAATTTATCAACAACGAAAACGACATATGACCTTTTGATACTTGGTTTATTCATGTATTAAAATTCAAGTTATATATAGCATTTAAATACGTCCATGCTTAGTTATTATTGGACTCGGAGGAGAGTGAGGTGGGGGGAAGTGACAGAAGCCACGGCCGCAAATGTACGTCGTAAAAGTGTTTATGCGCGACTGACCGCATCTGTTATTGCTTCGTATTACACACTGGATGGTGCCATTCATTGTTGTATTATGATCCCGAGGACGCTCGTTTGTGTCTGAAAGTATAAAATGTAATGTGAACCAAACACAAAAATTGAAAATCTAAAAATTGGTTTTTGTGTGTGCACGTGATTTTCAAAGTATACATTTTTTTTCCACTTGCATTATTGATTGAAAAATATTTATTTTTTACGTGCTTTTTGAATCTTTGTAAAACGATAAAGTTTAACCTTTTAAGTAAAACATTGATAAAATACGAAACGTGAGTGCTATTAACTGATTGAAAATTCTCTGTTTAATCGGTCATAATGTACTTGAAATAAGTATAAAATGTTGCACGATGTTTTAAATATGATATTGTATCAATTAATGTGATATGCCGGCTAAGGTGTAATGACTTAGGTACAATTAGTACACCATCTTAAATACTTCGCAATATGTTTTCTAAAAATATATATTTTGTGCTAAAAATTTTTTTTTCTCATTACTACTCATTACAGTACCACTAACTAATAACTTACTAAGTAACAGAAAAAAATAACGAGTTTTTACGTTACTTGAACATTTTCGCAATTACTCACAAATGAATTTTATCCTCTAAAAATATGCTTTGGAAAAAAAAAGTTATCCTTCAATGTTATAAAATCTATAAAAAAAATAGTGGCCAAGTCTGGTAACGAGCATTAAAATAAAAAACTACCTTTATTTTCAAAACTGGAATAAAAAAAAAAACGAATTTCTCCGCGAGGACGCCGTAAAATTGTTTTCCAAAGATAATGAGAAAAAAAAATGAAGTACTATCGAGTCGAAGAACTCTCATTATATCTCTCGCACATCGCGCAAGGCCCGTCGTCGCTGCCAACAATGAGCGTCTTCAAATTCAACTTCTCGCCGTGTACACGCACGGCTTATCTCTCCGTTAAACACATATTTATACGCGAGAGACGACAGCCTATACAGCGGGTTTTATTTTCTCCCCGGGAACGCCAATTTCTCAAGGGCCGAGACACGCGCGTGCGTACACGTAAAACGCGAGAAACTTATCTCTACTCTCATCTGCGAGAAACAAAATCCTTATCGGGGATCACGGAAATGGCTCCGCTTTTTTTTTGCACTCTATTTTTATGCGTTTTTTTTGGGTAGTGTTAAAACAGTTCGAAAGGAACAATTTGTTTATTAATGGAACTTAATTTTCGATGTACTTTATTGAATATTACAAGATGTATTTTTTTTTCTCGTTTTCACGCATATGTTTCTTTCTTCAAATATTTGAAACTTTTTCGTTGTCCGATGAAAATGCAGTAGTGTTACATTTTGCTCGCAGCAATGAAGACTGCAGCCTGAACTCGTTAAAAAATCCGTAATATTTATTTTTTTTTTCCTTCTGCTATTTAGTTTGTCCCATTTTCTAAAAATACTATCTTTCTTTAAAGTTGTTTTTTTACGCCGAAGGAAAAAATTATAATTTAAATAGTTACTAGAATTTTTTAGTAAAAACATTCCAAATACCCATACCAGAAAGTAGTTTTATGAATTATCTTATTTGTATACGGATTTTTTATCCATCGATACTGAGTGCAAGCCGTTATCTCATCTCATGTATGTCACTATACAGAGGTGTACTATACTGATAAGCAAATGATCTTTTAGTCCACAGATATAATTGTATTTTTTTTATACTGTGCACCTTATTTTTAAATAGGATAAACTATTGGAATCATGTATTTTTTAATGAAATTTCACACGTTATTTTATTTCATTATTTAATTACGGGAAAAAAAGTTTGTATAAACTTAACTGGCCTTTCACGGCTTTAAAAACTCATAGAAGTCGTTTGTACGAGAAATGTAACGATATTCATTGTTTTCTAGCTGAAATAAGCTAATAAAAAAAATTTTTCACCCTAGGGATCCCCCAGGCCCGATTCGTCCCTGGTGAGGCTAGTTTCAGCTCCATCAAGTTAACGCCCAAATGCTCTAAGATTTCACCGACACTCGATTAAATCGTTAAAAAAATTTTGTCACTTTACTCAAAACCCTCGTAACAATCCGAAACGGTCCACATACACAATCAGGAAACTGATGATGATATTCTCTTCTACGAAAAAAAAAAAAAAAAAAAAGAATCATTCAGCCGATTGCAAACGAGACATTCCCTATCTTCCAAACCCCTTCGTTTACCCTGCATCATTTCCCCATTCCGCACACCCTGTCACTCTTTCAAACCTCTCCACCTCTCTAATCTCGCAGTCGAGTCCCGTTCTCTCTTTTCCCATTTTCACCCTCCCCCCCCCCTCCATTTGCACGCACATTTTTCCGCATTTCGTTACTCCCTCCTCCCCCTTTTGTTTTTCGAAGCCCAGGCAAGGGATGGCTTTGTTCCGAGGAAGCCTCCCTGCGCATCTTTTACTCCAGAACCCCCGAACGCGTCGTGTCTCGGGGCTTCTTTTTCTTCTTTTCTCCTTTGGTGTATCGCGTTACGAGACGTTTAAGCTAGAGCACATCGTGACTTTTGCTCTGTCTCTTCGTATTACTACATTTGACGAAGATGTTGGAATTTTTTTTTTTTTTTTTCATTTTTTTGTCTTCAAACGCGGACGGTCGTCGGGTAGCGGCAAAAGTTAATGCAAAAATCTTTCCAACTGCCGTAGAGAGGCTTTTGCCGTACTTTCGAATTCTTTGGGCTCTTACGGACTCTAATCGAGCGCAGCGATAAATGTTACGTGGGACTTTTTTTTTTTTTCTGTCCGGGGGCACTTTCTACCGCTGGAAGTGAGTTTTCTTTCATAACCCGTGATGTGATGTGCTGCTGAATTATTAGGTTTCTCCAGATTTGAGGATTTATCGGATGAAAATTCAATTTGGGAAGTACAACTTCTAATATCAGTCAAATTTTTAAGCTTTGCGTATACGAGCAAAAATATTTAATTTGAATAAGCAATTCGTTAATTTATATGCAAACTCTTTTTTTTAGGAGTTATAAATTTTCTTCGTAATCATACAGTTCACAGAAATTTTACAATATTTATAATCCTATTTATCCTCTGTGGTTGAGATAATCTTAACCTTCGAAGATCCCACCGGATCTAAGGCATGGCGTATAGAGGCGAATAAAACGTTACTACATTATCTTTTATTCCAAAACCATCATCATACACATCAGAGCCTTTGCTTTTCTGTTTGACGCACAAAACATGTTTCTTTGGCATACACAACGAACCGAGAACGAGATTTTTTATTCACGTTTACACGAAGAGTTCCTTTTTTTTTGGGTTTTTTTGTTTATTTTTTTATTAACTTGTTGGTTGTTATTTTTTAATTTTTTGATTTTTTTAATAAAAAAATGTAATTGACGCTTGATGTGTTATGATGTTAAAGTATTTTTAAGTAAATGTCGTTTGTTATTTATTCGTTGTATCCCTGCCTCGAGGGAAATTCGTTTCGTGTATCTCATTCCCTTTTCAGTATTTTACGGAATCGTGTAATAACTTTGATTACCGAGGAGAAAAGAATAATGTAATTTATTCCTTAAGGCTTTTCCGATAAAGTTTTATACCCAGCGCAAGAATCGAAAGTATCTTATCGTTCACTGCACGGATTTTAATATTGGGAAAAAAGTTTTTATACATAAAAAGCACAGACATTTTAAACATAAAAAAAGCATTCGTTTGAAAATCCTGGCTTATTCAATAACGATTTTATAAAATATTCTTCAATAACCTTTCATGAATGTAGATACCCGCAAAATGTACTTTGATATTTTTTCTCAATTCAAGTTGATCCAAAAATTTAATTAAATTTCCTCTCGTTTATCATTTAGTCACATTGTATGGATAACTCGAAAAAAAAAAAAACAAATATCATTGTCTCTTTTATGGGATGCACAGAAGAGCGCATTGTACTGAAGCACTCTTGCGCACTTGCCTCCATAGATGCCAAGATACATGACACCACAAACAAACCATCATGCACGATATACACCAAAAGAAGAAGAAGAAGAAGAAGAAGGGATAGGTTGTGTGTGTTTCACTGGGCACACGATGGCCCGAAAGAGAAGCGCTTGATTGCTATCGACACTATGTTGTCGGCCCTTTTTCTGTATACGCCCGTATTCGTGTGTAGCGACGTGTACTCTCTCGGCCTGTTACACAAAGGAGCCGAGTGGATTTCGAGAATAAACTTGGAAATGCTTTGGTGCGTTATAGACGGGTCAAAATTGGCGGCGTCGTGCTAGATCAATGGCAAAGGAATTTTTTTGCGTAAATATGTTCATTAGATCCCTCAGATTAAGAAACTTCATGTTGCCATCGCGCAACCTGGTCACAATTTCTTTATTTATTATTTTAATTATCTGCTTTTTTTCTTCTCTTTCTTGTCTATACGTAATGTTTTTTCTTTGAAATTATAGTTTTCAAGTACTTACCTTACGTTAATCAAGAAAATTAATGTGTAATTATTATTTTACAAAGAAAGGCATTACTGAAATTATTTATTAAAGAAAGTCAGGCTTCGGAATGATTTTTCTACAAGTACGATAATTTTTTGTGAATAACTTGTAACGTACAGTATCTCAATTCCCACGTAACAAACTCATGAAAATACACAATAACGTACGCATTAACTTCAACAAAGTATTTTGATTTTACTCATAAATTTGCGTAATTTATTACCTGGAAGGTATAAAACGTTGATGCCGTTCGCTCGTGATGAAAAAATTTAATAAAAATAATATTTTACCTCGTTAAAAATCACGAAATTCACTTTTAAAAGCTAATGATGAAACAAAAAAAATTTCAACTTTATTTAAATTGTCTATGTACTTCGCGTATTGAAGCACAATAATCGAGACAATAATCGTAAAATGCCATTGTTATCACATAATACATACATGAAAGTTTTTAAATATTAGTTTTTTACGAGTCTATTGTGAAAGGAGGTTGTTAAATTATCGTTCCGATTATTCATTACCGCCATGTTCAGTTATCGATACTTACTTCTCCGTTGCTGGAGAACAAATTAATAGTTATCGAAAACCAAATAAGCACTGCATTTCAAGTATTACGCTAGTTAAGAAAAATTGTTTTTGAAAAAGAGTTAAAAATTTTAGAAGTAGTAAGTATCCCATTTAAGAATAAAATATAATACTTGGCTAAGAAGAAGAAGAAGAAAAAGGAGAGAAATGGCAAGAGTTTTTATGAGCAAAGGGGGGTAGATGAAGGGGAGGAGGCACATTCATTCGAGTTGAGAGATCCGAGCGAGAGAGACCAAAGCCTTGAGTGTGTGTGTATGTGTACTTGGTATACGCTCGACATTGCAGTGTGTGTGTGTGTGTGTATGTGTGTATAAGTAGCGACGCTCGCGCGGGAACGAGTTTTTGTTCGACTTCTCTCCTTTCGTTCTCATTGCCTCTTTTCCTTCCATCTCTCCCACCCTGCGGTACCTTCATTCCCGGCGTTTTTCTGTCCCTTCCTTGTTTCACATTCCTTTTTTCCCCTTTTTTTCTTCGTCTTGTTCTTTCGGCTCTCTATATCCATCTCTATCTCTCTTTATCTTACTTAAAGACTAAAAATATCGCATCTCAATACTCTTTCCCATCGTCACGCAGATTTATTGATTAAATCGGAGTTTTTTTTATACTTCGTACAACATCTGGCTACTATCGCTTAAGCTCATTTTCAAAAATGTGCAAAATCAAATGTGTAAGTAAAAAATAAAATATTGTTGCCGTACTGTATAAAATATTTTGCAAAACGAAAATTAATCATGAGTAATTTTCATTCTGGTCATATTTTAATGATATTAAAACGTTTCATTAATTTAAATCGTGAAAAATTTTATTTAAAAAATCATAAATTATCAAAAAATAATTACCAGCACAGCAACATTGTTATAAATTGAAATCCCTGTAATTAATACACATTCAGTACACTATTATAAAACAAACATACTCAGTGTTCAAGGAACTCCCAACAACAACAAACAACAACGGCAACAATGACAACATCCACAGTTGACGGCACAACAAAAGAGTTTCGTGTTTTCTGTCCTCATACACACACTCACACACGTGTAAAAAGCTTCCCTCGCTCTCAGTCATTATTGGGCTTATTAAAAAAGAGAACTACGAGAGGATAAAAGAGGAGGGGAAAAAAAATCCCTCACATGTGCACTTACATGATGTAGCGAAAAAAAAAAAAAAAAAAAAAAAAAAAAAAAAAGAAAAACAATTACCGACGACACGCGTCGAAATGTGCGTGCTTTATGCAGTACTTTTACGAGGGGGTCGCTGAGTACAAAAGTAAGAGGGGAAGAGCGTAGAGAGTTACTAATTGTGAATTCGTATTTTCAAAGAGCTCGGGTTTTTTTTTTTTGCTATTTCTCGTTACTTCAGGAATTTGCAACGGATTTTTTTGCCAGTACGTTGAATGGAAATATTTGGAAAAAATATACAGTAAAATGAAAAAAAAAAAAAATCCGTCCAACTGTAAAGTCGCGCAAGGAGGAAACGTTTGCTTAAATAAGTACTTATGCTATTTTTGGTAGTGCAGAACAGAGCACTCCTTGGTTTGGATTGAGAGACAAGCTGGTATAAATATATTGTTGAACGATTAATTATGTATAAACGTGAGAAATTACCATTTGTTACAATATATTGTCGCTGCGACTTGTACCCAACACCAAACTAAGTAATTTTGGGGATTCACAAATAAACAAAAAAAAAAATTGATCAATCCTATGTCTATACATATAGTACATATATGTATACTTACCTTTTTTGCTCTAATATTGCTCAACTCGCACGTGCAGTTTAGACCGAAGTAGGGGCTCTCGGGATAGCGCATTGAGAATTTAATTCAACGTGGGAAATGCGATTTAATTGCGTGCTGATGTTACAAAGTGTTGCACTTTGGAAACGTATAATATGTTATAATGCGATAACAACGGCAAAGCAAACGAGACGCTTGTTAGCGCTCTGCTTTAAGGATATACCAACAATTCCGAAAAAAAATTATAATCTAAAAAAAAAAAAGCACCAGCTAATAGGCGAAGCGACAAAATAAATTTATCTAGATACCGTTTTTTCACCACCCGCCTCGCTTGTAACAAGACACACGAACATATACGTATATATACGCGCAAACAGCACAATATGATTATGCAACGCGACGAGCGCGCCATATGCCTATTTTGAACCATATAATACTCGGCTCGATACTCGGGCACACATATCTCGAACAATGGGCCTGCATGTGTGCACTATATGCCGCTATGTGTTCTCATGGCACTGTTATACCTTGCCCCCCCCCTCCTCGCCCTCTTCTCGATTTCTTCGTCTATATCTTATTTGCAAATAATACGAGCGCGATAGCGAAACCTTTTTTCATCTGTTGGTCGATTTGTAGTAGTGTTTTCGTGGCTATATACTTAAAAAACAAAGGAGGTGAATGTTTTAAATTACTTTCAGGACGTTGGAGGTAATTTTTTTTTTTTTTTTTTTTTTTAATTTTTGTTGTTTGTTTGATTGTTGCAGGTGAGCTGACGTTCGAACGATCGGAGCGGGCCCCTCGGGTATATTGGAGAAAAAGCACCTGCCGAGAGGAGTCCATGAGAGGGCATCCGGAATAACGTCGCTTCAGGCCAACACAAAGTTCAGTTACATGGCTCAAAAAGATGAGATCAAAGTGAGTACTTATGGAAAGTTTCTATGTTGTCTGGTTGAATCGAATATGTTTCGTTTTTGTTTATCTGGTAATATTACTCACAAAATATAGTACTGCGAGTAAAGTTGCAAGTGGATTTTTTTTAAATACAATTTTTTTTTTTCTAAAAATATTCAAGTAATACGTATACGTTGAAAAAGAAAAAAAACTTCGAAAGAAAGTAAGTGTCGAATTATTTATATTTATATTAATAAAGCGTAAAGATCCATTATACATATGAAACATTTGTTCCAAATGTTTCAGTTGGATTTTTTTTTTTTTTTACAGAAAAATATCATATTATGTTGTTTTTGTTACAACATATTTTATTATACGTATACATTTTTTCTTTATCGACATTTTCTGTCAATGGCGCATTGCTCATTACTTACTCGCTATTGATGGAAAATATTGATTGAGAAAAAATTTTTTTGCATAAAATTACCCATCGAAATAAAAAAATTACTATCTACTCTAATAGTGTTGATTAAAGAAAATTATTTTTTAAGACAGAAAATGTTGCATTAAATTTTAAGAAAAAATTTATGAAAATGTTTGAAAATATCCATAAAATAATTGTGTGCCCGTCTGCATATAGTATACAAACGTTCGATAACCATCCAATAGGGTATTGTTACGAGTAGCAACGTTTCCCAACCAATTTCCGGGGAGTCATCTAATTCAGCCAAAAGAGCCACATAAAGGCTTTGACAAGCGTCATGTACTTTGGAACTCACGACTAGAGGAAAAGAAAGAGAGAGAGACAGGAAAAAAAACAAACTGATTTTAACGAGACGGTTCGTGAATAACACCACCACCACCGTCTCGACCACCGTCTCCTCGTGCGCTCCTCCGTCCTCCTCGACTTTCTCTTTCGATTTTCCCGTCATGCGGGCACCGCGAATCTCGAGCGAAATTACTTGCCTCGAGTATATTAAATTTCCCCGTCAAAGAGCAACTCAAATTTGCAATTTAACTTCGATTGCTTTGAATTCGCGGCTTCAGCGGATACATGAGTGGCCTGGAGCGCGCTAGAATATACATTTTTTCGATTAATGGCGAACGTTTGCATTTGATGTCAATAAAACAACACATTTCATGCCTTTTATTCACTTTTGCGGATTTTAGCTTCGGATTTGATGGATATTTTTTTGAAACGAGCGTGTATATGTATGACATCCTCCGTTGTTTCGTCAAAGTGAAGTTTTTACCGGGATATTGCGGACCGATGTAGGTCACGAGCTAACACAAAAGAATGAAAGAAAAAAAAAAAAAAAAGATTTTCAAACGAAAAAATTCGCCTCTCCATTAAAGATGAGAAAAACGTACAGGAGGAATAAATAAATAAACAAATAAATATTCAAACAGAGCCGAGAATCGAGTAAAATCGACTTGCGCTAGGTAGAAAAAAAAAAAGAAAGAAAAAAAGTATACAAGAAGAACTACGGAAAAAGAGACTTCTTTTTCAGCGGGAAAGACCCGTTGGAAATCTTTTAGCCCCACGCCGGAACACGACGTCCAACACCTCTCTGCCGCGTCCTGAATTGAGCTCTCGAGATCGCTTCCTCTCTTATTCTTCGATGTGGACTCTCTTGCTCTGGAATTGGAAAAAAACATGAATGCCAAATGTTCTGGACTTTGCATGATTTGTTTCTTCGACTTGCAACGTGTCGCTTTTTATTTACATTATCAAATAAAAACTTATGCTGTACATGATGCAACAAAAATACGTTTTGATGGCTGAATAAAAAAATTAATCAAAAATTTTTTTTCGATTCGTTTTTCACAATTATTGTGATATGATACGTTTAAAAAATAAAATCATGAGGTATGTCTTTCAGTATTATTAGAGATTTATCCTTTTGTTTAAAATTATTGTCAACTTATACATTATAAAGATACATTTTTGGGATGACTTTTTTTTTATTCAGTAAATTTTTTACACATCAAATAAGCGCTTTGAAAAATAAAAAGTTTCAACATTTATTTCCCGAATTCAAATAAAATAAAAATTAAGGAGTCTTTAAATAGGCACTTACCCAATCTTAAAAAATGCACGTTCATGATAACGTGTATAAACGAGTAGAGGAGATAGTACACGGCAGTGGAGAGACAAAAAACAAAAGAACAAAGAGAGAACGAAAAAGGTGAGAGAGGAAGAATAAAAAGAGGAGAAACAAGTGGCGAAGAGAACAGGGTCACGGGACAAGATTAATCTTAGATTCGCACACACACGGACAAAAGAAAACGCGCATATGCTTACGTATACCAAGAAGGCAAGGACGCCAGTGTCCTCGTGCTTTTATTAAAAACAATCGCATCGATATTTATTAAATGGCTGTGGGTAGGATATTGAATTTTTTTTTACATACATGTTTTTTTATTTTAATTTAAAAAAGTGTTAAAAAGTGGCACGAGCATTAATTGTAATCTTTATTAGCCGAGAGGTGACTCCTCGGCGATGCTAACGTTTTTATAGTAACAGGGCGAATGAATGACGAGGAAATATTTAATGAGCGGTTTCCGTGCGGGCTGCCAAGTTGGTGGGTATTATTAGATTGGTTTAATTTATACATTCTTTCAATTACGAAGCGATGTGTTTTTTCGTCGTGCAACCAACCTTAAATTTGTTTTTGTTGGATTTCATTTTGTTAGGATTCAAACTTGCAAAAAAAGTTTTTATTTATTATTATTATTATTTTTATTATTATAATTAT
>NW_019379495.1:850929-870996 GCF_000648655.2 Copidosoma floridanum
AAATAAAAATTAGAAAAAAACAGCGTTAAATTAAAAAATTATCGACTAAAAGAATCATGCACTGTCATGGTGTGATTAGTTGTGTGTATGAGTCCTTGAAAGATGATGCATCATGTATACAAGGAACAATGAGCTGTTAAATTGTCACATTATAAGTGCACTGTGATTTAAATAGACTATTGGCTTTTCCTTCGCTTCGACCCGATTAGTTTGATTAATTATACATATTGATTTCTCCTCACCTCTGATGCCACTCGCATTTTAATTAAAATTCATATGAATCAATTAATCGAACATAAAGTGGTTATATTTATTAAAAATATAATCATTCAATCAAGTTCGAAATATTAGGGCAAATTTAATTCAAAAAATTTTTATTATTATTTTTCGTCAACGTAAAATTCTCTGAAGTTATAAAATTAAAAATTCTTCATTTATTTTCGATCAAGCGAGCGAAGTTTGCATCTTTAAAACGCACTATTTTATGATACTGACATATTTTGAAGTAACTAGACAAGCATGCGTGTATGTGTGACTGACAGCGATATCAATTTTATCAAAGAAGCCTTATCAACAACTTCAAAGTAATTACAATGTCATACGTACCACTCGTTCGATTGGAGATAAAAAAAGCTTATTACGATCGATCCATTGCACAAAAAAAAAAGGCCAAAACTAAACTTCGTTAACCTCGTACTCTCCCCAACCCGCATAAATCAAAGTGACGCGCGATTATTCTCTCTCGCGCTCTTTATCCTTACTCACCGTTATTGTACATAGATATTTCATTGCCATATCGCACCTCTATGCAAAACTTGAATTTTATGCTTGTGCGAACTTTTGTGTAAAGTAAAAATATTTTTCGAGAGCCGGCACACACGCAAAAGTATGGCCTCGCTTTGTACATCCATCACGCAAAAACTTTTTAACGCGCATTTTTTTTCTTTTTTTTTTTTTTTTCTCTACAGAAGTAGAGAGGGAGAGATTGAATGTGTTAGACGAAAAAAAGTGCCAATATCGGGCATTCCCATGCAAACTCGATACAAAAGTACGAGAGAAACGCCAGAGTGGATAAAAATACACAAGCGCGTGCTAGCAAAAAACAAGTAGTGATTTGATATTACGAGCTACTACGTATTAATTTGTAAATAGAAGTTTTTTTTTTTAATTCACGCGAGAGGAGCTGTAAATAATGGTAGAAGTGGAGGATAATAAATTGATGCATTATAATAAAAACCTGTTGCAGTATCGAGTTAAAACTAAAAATTTTTTTCACGAGAAAATAAAATTGTTGATGAATTAATTGGAATGCGCTACGTTTTATTTTAATTTTCTATCAAATTATATTTATTTACAAGAGTATAATTGTTTTTATTACCACCATACTTTTCTTGGTTGACCCTTTTATTATAAACTTTTTTCTAAAACTGTATTCTGATTATAATAAATTATTCTGATTAAATAATTATTTTTAGAGTCTCATAAATTACCGAAATTTATCCAGCATTATTACAACTATTGTGATTTATAGATATTACATCAAGAGAAAATGTAAAAAACTACGTTGTCAAGAGCAAAATTAAATACACATATTATGTTAATCAAGTAGAAAAATTAATTTTAAAAATCACTTTGAAACTGTTGGGTTTCACAAAATTTTATAGACAACCGCTCTTTTCTAAAGTAATCCATCTTTTTAGACCAACGAAGTATTAAATTATACCCGGACTCATTAAACGTAAAAGTCCGTGAATAGTAATCTTCTAAAAACCAAAGGCGAGCTCGTGCATCGTGAATAATTGATTCAGCGTCCATACGAAATTCCAATTATCGGTGCTGAGTAAAATTAGTCGCTTCTGCTTATAATTATAATTATTTAATGGACGCTTTTTGTTCGTAAGATTTCCACTGATTTTGAGAATAATGTAATTAAAAATTTAAGAAAATCTATTTTAAAATCTCTTGCAATAAGATTTTAATCTACAAGTACACTTCGACAATGTGGTTCTGATTTATTTAAATCCTGCCATGCAGATCTAGCTGACACTGATTGTATTTTTTATTATTATTTGAAATTATATTAAATGATAAAGATTGAAATATTTTCTTTGTTTCTGTCATAGTATTATAACATTGTTCTAATGGATGCCCCAGGACGCTAGTAGAGATAAAGTATAAAGTTTAGTGCTTATCAAACACTTCTTTTTGTGCTATCAATACTCCCAATTAAAATTAATTGTTATCGCTAATTTTTGCGGTAATACCATTTAGTTATTGTAGTGTACGTCGAGACGCCTTTAAAAAAATTTGGTGAAATAAATACATTGATTTTTAATTGTAAGACTTACTCCCAACATTACAAAATCTTTCAAATATTCACTCACATAATTATATCCAATAGATTCTACTGTAATTTATTTTTATAAATTACTTAAAAAATTATTCTTACACTGATGATTATCCCAGAGAAGCCTAATACTTTATTATTTTGGCCTTACATGCAAACATTGATGGACTCAACTCTATCTGACACTTAATACATAAACAAGAACAGCATCAACTTTTAATCTCTCAACTTCTTCTACGCTCCTCTAAAAACTCTCAGGTGTAAATAAAATCATGCAACGTGATGTGCTACAGATAAATATTAGTATTTTAATACAATAAAATTAAGAAAAAGTACATTCAAAATTATTCACACACTTTAGAAATACTGCACTTATTATTGCTTTATTTGAAATTTTATTCCATTTCCTTACGACAACGGAATCTTTAACGGAAGAGATTTGGGAAAAAAATATTGCATCATTTTTAAATTAAAGCAAATTATTTTTAAACAATGATTTTATATTTATCATACGTCCAATGGACAGGAGGCATTGTAAATAATGTAACAGCCTATAATTTACACGAAAGTAAAAAAGAGAAATGCAAGAAAGTTAAGAACCTTTGCCAAACCACGAAATGTGTAATTATCCGAAATAATTGACTCGAGCTGTGAAGTGACTTATGTATAAATCACACTGATTCGCTTTTGATTTCTCAATAGATTTCTTAATGTTCCCAAATATACATTTTAAAAGTAATGAGCTATTAGATTTTCATGCGTCCAAATGTTTTTTTTTTTTTTTTTTTTTTTTTTTAAATAAACCAGAAAAAGAAAAAAATTTAAAACCGAACATCCCACCGCATTTGCCAACCAACACGGCCATCAGCGAGTTTTAATGTACAACCTTCTGTTGGGTAACGGGTATTTTATATTTGTATTTCATAACTTGTAGACCATTTTTCACGTCTCGCTTTCCAATTAAAAATCAATTGGTGACATTTCACACACATATCAATGTGCCGTTCGGGCAACATATTTCCTAATGAAAATTCCGTAAAAACTTGAGTTTAAACAAATCAAGCGATAAAACTGAAAAGTACAAAAATTCTCATAAGTTGAAGGTGAAAAAAAGCTATCAGTTGCCAAGAAAAATGATGGTGACGAGTCTCGACTTTCTCTTTCTTCTGAAGAAATTGCAGCAACAGCAGAGACCGAGAAGTGCACAAGTGTTACCAAAGGAAAGGCCAGATACAAGAGAGAAGAAGAGAGTCCTCCCAATAAAACTTTTATCCATTGATCCGTACCGGCAACAGTCATGTTGTTTGTAGAATAAATGAGGGCATGAGCGATTTCAAGGACCCCAATTTTTTTATTTTCTCTCTTTTTTCAATCGCAAATGAAATCTTGGAATAATAGCAAAGGAAAGGAAATGCACACTTATACTTTTTATATGAACACATGCTTTGTGTCGCCCTTCTCGTGTGCTCCGATTCCCTTTTTTTCTTGTTCTCTTATCGACATTTTTTTTTTTTCAATTTACTTTCATTTAGTAGTGCAGCGTAAATTTTTGTATTGATTGCTCGTCTAAAGATAGATTTTCTTGCGATTCGTGAGTACATAGTTTACTAGTGGCGTAATGGAATGCTTTACAAGGGCACTCGTATTTAATTAACGCTATTACTTTGGACTCGATCGATATCACCATTTTCAGATTAAATATCGAGTGTTGACACGAGTTCGAATAAAAAAATCAAACGTGTATACGATGTATTTTAGCGTCTGTAGGTTTCGTCGGACTTTGTTGCGAAATTTCGCTCCAAATACGTGGGTACCTATAATCATTAAATTTATTTTAATAACAAAAAAACACACGGAATCATCCAGTACATTGTAAACTAAATCAAATTCATACGATAATAATAATTACGCAAACATCCGAAGGTACACTGAAAACCCGCGTATGGGCCGAATATAATAGACGCGTGTGCGAATTAGTATGCAAATCAGAATTTCCTTCGTAAATTGTTGGATTTTAAATGCAAAAATTTCATGCGTACGAGTAATATGGAAATTACAGAGGAGTTGTTGGTTCCATTAGCATAATTGGAATACACGCCCAAAGTGTATGCGTATTATGTACACTATCACCCCGTTTTTCACACCCTTTGATTGAATATTTATTTGTGCGTCAAGTGCTGCTGTTATTTCAATTTGGAAACAAGAATATCGTATCGGAAAACTAATCATATTGTACCCGATAAAATACACCTGCGCGTTTGGATCAATGCGTTAAAAAAATTCTTCGAAAAAAACTGAGTAAAAGTTGGGAAAAAAAAAAAAAAAAAAAAAAATTACCCATGTGAAAGGCCAAACGATGCCCTCTCTCCGTACATTCACTTTAAAGTTAGCTCAGTGTTACGTCGGATGAATAATTCAGGCCCCCCCGAGGAAAGAGAGTCGCGGGGGCGCGTAGGAACGGGGAAGCAAGTGGCATCAGCGGATTTTAAAATTAAAAGTCCTCAAGAAATTTCCCATCTCCTACTCATTTTTTTTTTCTCTCTTTTTGAAAAGCCCACTTATTACATTATACAGTTTTCCAAAAATCGGGGGAATCACCGAATCTTCTTTAACCTAACGAAAATCGACAATAATTGGACGAGTCCACGCTGTGAGTACGAGATCTAAATTCGGATCGCGCGCGAGGCTCATTATTAAAAGCGCCGCGTCTAAAAATACTTACCAAGACTCGTTGCACGCGATTGTTGCACGTCTTGCTTTTTACATGCGATTGTATATGTTTACTTATATGATATACGCACTGCACCGTTTCATACGTTTGTATATGTTGTAATTCATCCTCGTATGTGGTTTACTCGAAATATTCGTTTTTATTGTTTTTTTTTTCTACTTTTGGCGCATTTTCCTCTTCCATTTACCTGCGCTCGTTACGATACTAGATACTAAGGTGTTATACACACGTATGTGCGGGCACGTTCGCGTATACATCGATGGTCGGCGCTGCATATTGGATTTGCGGTTGGAGAGAGAAAAGATGGCTCGCTGTAGAAGAAGTGCTGTTATGGTCGAGGAAATTATTTTAGTGGGATTGGATGAGTTTTTTTTTTTCTTTCTTTCTTTCTTTCCCCATCTCTTTTCTTGCTCGCGTGGACGTGTACCTCCTTGTTATCCGTTTTGTAATGACTTTTGCTTTCGTACAGTAAATATTACATATGTGCAATGTTATAGAGGAACGATTTTTTACTTTCGACGACGAGGGATATACGACGTGATCATAATTTTCTCGGGATCCGATTGTAATTTCAAGTGTTCATTGCAGTCGTTTCTCGATTTAATTTATTCTTAACAAGTAAAACCCTGCATGTTGAGTGGGACGTGAATAAATTTTATAGTAACATACATCATTTTTATTAGAAATATATATATTTTTTTTTTCAGTTGACANTAAAATTGTAACAAGACTTAGAACAAGTATTTTTTTTATAATATATTGCTGAACAAAATTTTATCCACAAAACATCGTAAAGGATTTGTAATAATTAATTAAATACTTTTTTCAAATACTTTGATACTTCAAAAAAAAATTTTTTTCATTCAGAATATTACACGATAGTTTAACTGAAAAATCTTTTACTTACAAGTAAGTACATCATTATAAAACAAATTGAAAACGCAAAGCATTGAAAAAAGACAATGCTTACACGTTTAATATTTGTGTTAAAATGCACTAATAATTTAGTCTTAAAAAAAAATACATCAAAATGTCTATAATAGGATCTTGAAAAAAAAAAAAAAAAAAAAATGAAATAAAAATGAAATCCAGTGACGCACAAAATAATTTTTTATAGGTCACTCCCAAACAGTCCATAACCGAATTTCCCGACACAATTTCAATCCCACCCTCGTACTCGTATAACATACACACCCCAACCCCGTAAAACGACTACCCACCACTGCTCGGCGAATCATCATTGTATTGTCCCTCTCGTTTCCCTTCCCCTCCCCTTGTATATAATATACATATACCCAGAATCCACCCAACAATCGGAAACGTCGATATGCGGCTTATGCTACTCTGCGCCCCTTCCTCTGCACCTTCTCTTTTGTCGTCCACGAGGGTGTGTGTGTGTGTGTGTGTGTACATATTATCCACAAACCTGCGCTCCAACCACTCGGATTTTGATGTGTATGCCTGCGTTCGAGGGGTAGGGGGGATGAGGCTTACGTGTGCATACACGGGGTCAAGAGGTGGGGGGAGGAGATGTATATAGGTGAATGACTCCAAAATTCCGCGAGGTCGACGTGGCGTGCGTAATTCTCCCTCTCCCCGGACTAGGCGAGCGCCAGTCCGGCGTGTTTGTTTGTTTTAATTTCGCCAACACTTTCGCGGGGGGGGGGGCTGCTTTGCGAATTATCGGCTCTTTCGCGCTCATTTACTACAAAAATTTTAATCGCAGCCTCGTGCTGTACGCGCATTATTTTTCAACAGGTCATTCTCGTGTATTAAATTTTAATTTATTATATATTCTTAATGTTTAAATTGTTTGTGAGTAATTTTTGAAACACACCTAGCTTTTTGCGTAAATCACTGGAATAAACAATTTCGTTACAAAATGTTAAAAATTAATACTCCGTGACGAGAGTTTTTATGAAACTTATCATATTCGTCATACAATTATTATTTTTATTTTTTCATTTGCAAATTAAATTGCGTAAAACACGAAGCTTCCAACAAATTATCATCTAGTAGTTTAAAGATTGTCTGTTACGTTAATTTCGGAGTATTTATAAAAAACAAAAAAACAAAAAAATAATGTGAACCAGCTCTGGTAGACAATAAAATTTAAATTTACAATTTCTGTCGAGATAAGCACATTTTAATAACAAATACGTTTCACGATGGAACATTGGGTTTTCGCGGAAAGGTAGACAAAATTTTACATGTAGTTTCTCGCAACTATCTCAGACAATGCAAGAAAAGAACAGAGAAGGAAAAAATGCGCACTACAAGACCGTAGAGGTAAACAAGACGTCGGATAAATATCACCGGGGCGTTGCTGCACCGCACTCGCTTATGTAAATCTGAAAACAAATACAATGCACGTACACTCGAATATACTTGCCCCACATGCCGTACCCTCAACCGGTGATGTGTGTAAAACTCGCTCGATCGAATACACTGGCGGTTTTAAAAATTAAAATTTCTTTCCACGTTGTTACCGCGATCAATTACCATATCAATTCGCAATAAAATCCAGGGAATACAGGATAAATTGAAACAAAACAAGTGGGACGTATTAAAATCGTCAACCCGAAGGCGCCAAAAAGAAGCGCATAAATCACCGTGAAACTCGGCCCCGTATAATTCCTTCTCTCTTCGCGCGCACTTTATTCCCTTTAACGCTGTGTACTCCCCATCCTCCTCCTATCCGGCTCTTTTAAACTTGGCGCATTCTCGCTTCCCTCCTCCTCCCGTTTGTCACGTTTTGTATAGTTCCTTCTCTCCGCTCCTCCCCACCGTGTGTATATACACTCGCTCTCCCCGGTGAGTTCCTTGTATGTGCATTTTTTTCCCCCCTTTCATCTTTTTTCTTTTCAAAATTCCTTGTATATTATACATCTGTGTATTATAACGTTATAATCGAGAAGACGTCGTCGTTGTCGGAACGATGGTATTATGACGCGGAATCGTAAAATCGGATTAAAAAGTTGCCGAGAGGCGTCGTCGATCGAAGCCGTGACGAGAATATAATGTGTCTGTGCGATAAAATTCAAGACTTCTTTAACTTTTTTTTTTTTGTCCTATGGCGTGGCGAACTATAACATTTCCCTGTATGGTATATATGTGGGTTTATTTTTTTCGTGTTGAAACGAAGTTTTTTTTTTTTTTTCATTATTTTTTTTTTTTATTTAGATATATAAAAGTGGCTAGGAAAATAGGAAAACTTGGTTAGCGAGGTATATGCTCCGAGACCGGCGTGCATTATTGACGATAAGAGGCGGAAGCTTGCGGAAGTTTATCATCAGCCTGTAAGCGGCTTCTGCTTCTGCTGCTATAGTTGCGGTTTATTCATCGTTTTGGCGTACTCGCGTTTCTGAACCTTCGTGTTATGGATGGTTTTTCTTGTAATGTGAGTTCTTTGTCAAAGTTTATTTATTTATTTTTTTTATTGCTAATCGTACGTGGCTTTTTTACAATTGTTTGAATAAATTAGTAGTACCAACTTGTTTGGAGAAAAAAAATCGGGGAAACTTTTCTGGAAAGATGTGCAAGATGATTTTTCCATGGATAATCCGGATGATTCCAATTTTTCACGAGAAGCGTGTTTCAGGAGCTTATTAAATTAGAATTTTCGACGAAATATTTTTTTTCAAGTTTTAAAACTTTGTATTTTGATGAAAATTCATCAGTACTGTTTTTTTATCGATTATAATAATTATGAAAAACCTCAAGAATAAAAATTAATCTTTCAGAATTGTTAATAATTTATTTTATACCACAAATATAATTTATCTTAGAAAAATGTAATTCAAATTCAAGTGTCTTTGATATACTTTTAAAAAAAATTGAATAAATTCTTAGAAACAAAAAAAAATCAGCTCGATAAAATTTTATTATTATTTTTTTCAAAGAACTATACTCTTATTCCATATTTTATACTTTTTGTCATATCTAAAAACAAGTTTTTATATTACTCTTTGTATTGAACTCCAACCAACCCAAACTACAAGTAATACAGTTGTGATCTCTCAGCGCTTTCTATTAAAAAAATATGCAGCAAACATTCGAGTTAGCATGTGTATACAAAAAAAGAAGCGCTTTGAATTTACTTATCACTCATTATTTTAAGAGTGAAAAAAGGCTTTTAAAATAAAATAAGAAGAAAAAAAAAAGCAAAGCGTATTTAGTAAATTTTATCCACTTGCCATAGCTGCCTTTCACATACACACACATAAAGGGACGTATTTTTCAGTCTAGTGATTTGAATGAATATCGGGGCGGTAAAACACGTCTGTGCTCTTTAGCACAGAGGATAAAGGGAGAGAAGCTGTGAAGGCTCTGTGCGTGCCTGCGTGTCTGTGTGAGTATAGGTTGGATGAGCGAGGCACTGCAAGCGATGAAAAAACGAAGAGGATACGAAAAAAAAAGAAAAAAAAAAGAAAACCCGAGCTTGGCAGCCAACGGAGATAGAAGAAGCGAGTGCATTCCCTTTCTCTCGCTCTTTGGGTTTTATGAGCGCGTTAGAGACGATGGAAAATTGCGTGAAAAAGTTGCTGTCGAAGCTTGTTTGATCGTTGTTTATCGGATTTTTTTGGATTTACAAAAAATCTTTTTCATAAATAGAGGGAAATATTTTTTTGCTATTAATAAAAAGTATTATTTTATACCCCAGTAAAATTGTGAAAATTTATGCTATTTAAATGGCTTTTTAAGCACATCAAAGCAAGCTGAGTTAGGATAACCTCCAGTTGAAATACATAAACAAGAACAGCATCAACTTTTAATCTCTCAACTTCTTCTACGCTCCTCTAAAAACTCTCAGGTGTAAATAAAATCATGCAACGTGATGTGCTACAGATAAATATTAGTATTTTAATACAATAAAATTAAGAAAAAGTACATTCAAAATTATTCACACACTTTAGAAATACTGCACTTATTATTGCTTTATTTGAAATTTTATTCCATTTCCTTACGACAACGGAATCTTTAACGGAAGAGATTTGGGAAAAAAATATTGCATCATTTTTAAATTAAAGCAAATTATTTTTAAACAATGATTTTATATTTATCATACGTCCAATGGACAGGAGGCATTGTAAATAATGTAACAGCCTATAATTTACACGAAAGTAAAAAAGAGAAATGCAAGAAAGTTAAGAACCTTTGCCAAACCACGAAATGTGTAATTATCCGAAATAATTGACTCGAGCTGTGAAGTGACTTATGTATAAATCACACTGATTCGCTTTTGATTTCTCAATAGATTTCTTAATGTTCCCAAATATACATTTTAAAAGTAATGAGCTATTAGATTTTCATNTACCGCGAGAAAAAAACGGAAGGCGAAAATTTGGGTACCGTACCTACGCATAATGTAACGTAACGAAATTACAACCAATAATGGTGTGTAGGTGCAAATAAAGGAAAAAAAAAAAAAAAAAAAAAAGGCCCGTATAAACTAAACCGTATGTTATACGAGAGGAAAACAGATAACACCATAATAGCCATATGGGCAATGGCCCCCCTTCGTCATCATATAACAGTCCTCACGTAATCACGCCCACATGTGTATTGGACGAGTATATGCCCCCCCCCCCTCCCAATTCCATATACGTCTAAAACCTCTCGGTCTTTTCCCATAGCTTTTATTTCCCTCGTTCTCTCCTACGCATTAGCCACGCACGCTAGTAGACGCGGAACTGCGGGAAATCGAAATAATAACACGATCGGCTCATTGATTATCGGCTTGGGCTCGCAATTGTCGTGTGCCGTTGAAAATTAAGCCAATTTGCTTTTAAACACGCGCATTTGTTGTTCCAAGAGAGCCCCTTCACACGCATAGATACGAGTTTAATGGCGATTGCAACACACGCGCAAGAATGCACTTTCACTAAATTTTACACAGTACGACTATCATATGAATATGCGCTCCGTGATATATCAATATCCTGAAAATTATTGCGCGTCACGAAGAATTACTGTTATTATTGTTATTATGATTCTCGCCCCCCCCCTCCTCCCCATGATGCTTCCGTCTCTCTGCATATGAATTTATGACTCGCTCTGATGACGATTTCATCGACGCTGTTGGAATAATGTTATTTAATGTCATTGTCGGCAATATGAAATATATTTCGAGAAACAGTGCTGTAATAAAACCTTACGTAAAATTATCATAAATAATAGCGTCTTTGAGTGATTGAAAACATTACACGTTATCCAATTGTTGTAAAGTGCAACGACATCCTGTCACATGTGCGAATGCAGCGATTAGAGAGAAAGTATAATATTATGAAGAAAAAAAAAAAAAATAATAATAATAATAACAATAATAAAATAAAAATAAAATAGAAAAGCCGAGCAGCAACAGCGACAGTTATCATCGTTGGTAGGATATCGAGAGTTGAAAATAAACACGGCGGCGCTGCTGTATAGTATCAATGACAGCGAGCAGACGACCAAAGCAAAAGGAGGAAGAGGGGGGGGGGGTAAAAAAGTGAGTAAGTGTAACGCGGCAGTTTTGCGGGGAATGCAGCTGTTCGCAAAACGAGATTAACTCTATAAATAGCGGTCGCGCGTAGTGGAAGAGGGGGGGGACAACAAAACGCGTCGACGACGATGGTGTTTATATGAGGTTGAGGCAAAAGGAGGAAAGGGAGTTGAAAAAGAATTAGGAGGAGGAGGGAGGGAAAATGAAATTAATGACACAAGGGAGAGCGTGAATTACGGGTGTTTCTTTTTGGAGATAAAAAAAAATCGAGAGGTGGGGAGGAGGGGAGATGTTGGTTGGTGAAAGAAAAAGAGGGGGAGATGAGAAGTCGAAGTGGCGCTGCCGCGGGCGGTGACTGGACTCTGATGTGGACCCTTACCAACATTGGGCTTTTATCTAGTTTGTGTTATGTCAGTGGTACTCATTCACGAGCTATCAAGTTGGAGATACCTTAGAGAGAAGTTATTCAAGTGCTTGGGTTTTAACCAAAAGATCACAAATGAAAAATTACATTTGTTCTTGTGATTTTGAATTTATATTTTTTTACGCTGTACTCCCGTATGATGATTAAAATAATTTTTGCCAGTTTATTGGAAAAAGAGCACTTATTTGTTTATTGAGACTGAATATTGGATATTTATTTCGTAATTAATACTTCACTCACGTGGATTTTATTTTAAAAAATACCGCAATAATTTTTTATGTTAAAAATAATGAAATGAACAATCACAAGTATAAATTATAATAATAAGAAAAATATATTTATTAAAACATTTCAATGGTCTCTAAATTTGTTAAAATTGAAAGAAAAAAATATTTAAACTATCTTCGGTTCTCGTAATCGAAATAAAATTTATTTTTTTCAAAAAGCAAATTCCATAAAAATCTCTATCTAAATTTTATCGAATAATCTATTGAGAAAAAAAAATGTAACTAAAGCCTCGTGACATATAAAAAATACGTTGAATTTCAAATCACAGCGAACAAACGATCGAAGCGAAGGAAGAGACAAGCTTAAAAGCATACACACATATGCACAATCACACACACGAATCGTCACTATAGTAGTGTATAGAAGATACAGAATATGTATTTCGAGGCATGTACCACTACCATCAGCACAAATATATATATATTATTTTAGTGGGATTGGATGAGTTTTTTTTTTTCTTTCTTTCTTTCTTTCCCCATCTCTTTTCTTGCTCGCGTGGACGTGTACCTCCTTGTTATCCGTTTTGTAATGACTTTTGCTTTCGTACAGTAAATATTACATATGTGCAATGTTATAGAGGAACGATTTTTTACTTTCGACGACGAGGGATATACGACGTGATCATAATTTTCTCGGGATCCGATTGTAATTTCAAGTGTTCATTGCAGTCGTTTCTCGATTTAATTTATTCTTAACAAGTAAAACCCTGCATGTTGAGTGGGACGTGAATAAATTTTATAGTAACATACATCATTTTTATTAGAAATATATATATTTTTTTTTTCAGTTGACACAATTTTTTTTGAAAATTTTTTCTATAAAACGAATTGATTTGCGTTTTGAAGGAAAAAACGTTGANAAAGATACGAGGAATGTTTTTTTTTTTGTTTTTTCAAATTATTAAATTCTCTAGAAAATACGCAATAATATAATTTAGTATACTCAAGTCTTTTCGATCAGGTTTTATGGTCAGCTGATGAAATCTTGATTTCGTCGAGTGATGTCTTAAATTACAAAAATCAATGAAACCTTCACCTCACAGTCAACATCCACTTATCGGCTATTCAAATACTTGAAATAATTAATTATGTTCATCAACCAATAAATTGATCTACAATTTTCCCTTATGCTTTTATAACATTGATGACTGAAAAGAGAAATATTTTATCTTTTATTTTCAATTTTTAAGAACGTCTTATCTTTGGTTTTTAAATTAAAGCAGATAATAATAATAATATATATTGACTCTTTTTTAACTTACGTAAATTCGACAGCAGAATAAAGTAAATAAAAACAATATTGCCCTTTGTTATTAAAATAATTTTTTTTTTACTTAAAAAAAATAAGAAGCAAAATGCTTTTTACAAAAGTATTTACAAAAATCGCACTCTTGCAACAAAAAACTAAATCTATATATTGATTGTATTATTTATAAATCATCTCTTATTAATTGTAAAATAAAATTTTGCCTTGCCCATATTGGGACACCTATTAAAAAAAAACTCATGGCGTAGTCACTTTGTAAATATTATGTAACCATCTTTAAGACTGAAACTTATTTCATAAACTTCTTGTACAGCGCATTCAGGCGTTAAATATTCATAACTGAACGTTTGATGGATGAAAATTCACGACTTTGAGTGAGTGGTACAGTCTTGCTCACAGTATTTTAATGAACGTTGCTTTAGACTTATGAGATTTTTTTAAGGAAACCGGTAATTTAGAAAAAAACCTTCCAAGGGGCCCTGAACTGAAACTCATAAAAAAAAAAAAAACGTTTTTCTTCGCTTTAATTTAGGTCATATTAACCAAATAAACCGAAATCAATATCACCATTTTCCTCATCACAATAGCCCCCACCAATTTACAGTATACACGTATTTTATATAAGCTTTTATTTGATTCAGGTAATTAACCCAGCCATTCTTCACGAGGTCATTCGATACTACTCCTCACGCGAGCAAATCTCCGTAATTCATAAAACATTCGAACTTGACAGATAACGACGCCAACTCGCTTAAAAATCGATCAAAAACCCCACCCACTTTGATCAATAAACAACAACAAAACCTCGTCACTTTCTTCGATCCGTTCGAAGATAATTTCGGCCATCTAAATAGCCTAGGGGAACTTTGCTCGGATCCACACTACCCAAGCATACACTTTTGTTTTCATATTAATAATACTTTGTAATTGGCCAGTTTTAATCTCTTCGCGGCAACGATAGTTTTATCAAGTTCCCCATTTTCTTTCTCCCCCGGATTATGTTCGCCTCGGCTCCGATTATATCTCGACTCTCGAAAGCCCGCAAACACGCACGCGCGCGAGACGGACTTGTTTTAGAAAGTGTCGTGTATAAACGCTGCCGCACCAGCTCTTATCTAATTCGGAGTTTTTCGAGTGTATACAAAAAATAGTACTTGCAAAATACGAGTTGTTTATATTGAAATTTAAGAAGTATTTTACCGAATTAATAATTAATAAAAAGTGCGAGTAAAAACTTTTGTTTGTTTCTTTTTTTTTTTATTTTCAAGTCGAGAGACAGAACGAAGGTAATTAAAAGGAATTTCGTTTAATGAAATACTTCAATTGAGAGCTAGAGGAGTTTAACGAAACAAATTTTTTACGCTCCGTGGATTTTGTAATTTGCTTGAATAAATATACATTTGTTTGGGAAGTAGTTTATTTTTAGCGCACCAAAAAGTCGTACGTGCCTGACATTTCTATTTTCTTTCGAAATATATACAGTCATGAAATAAGTAGTCAAATTGTTGTTCATCGCCATTTTTCCGTTTGAAAATAAAAAATATGGAAGCACGCAAAAATAATAACAACAATAATAAATAATGATTTTTCAATGACTCTGTATATGAGTGCTTGCGATGCAAACGATCAAATGACAATAAAAACGATCTGCAAAATATTGTTACAGTGTCGGTCGTAAATATTACATAATTCCCAATGAAAACGCAAAACGACACCGATCGACTCTGCTGGACGTGGATTGAGGGTCTCCATTGGAGTGAATCACCCGACGTGTCTCGAGCATTGTGCCACGAGAGCATCGAATAAATATTTTTCCACTTTGTTCGATGCTGAAAAATCTTTCTCGTCAAGAAAACGGATTCGCCATTCTTATCACTTGCGCAATTTGTCGGGGCTCGCCGCTTCTTTGTGCCGTGAATGGATACGCGAGCCGAACCGCGTATATGACAGCACTCGGTTTTATTTTTCATTCCTACGGACTCTGCAGCTTGTCAACGTCTATCCGATACAGATATTTAATTGACGCGTCATAAGTGCCTTTTAACGAAACGTTGTAGAAACTCGGGTTGAATGAAATAAAATTTTTTTTTTTTTCTTTCGCGCACCATTTTCCCTCTTGAGTGGATGATTTTTTTTTTTTTTTTTTTTTGTTTCGCCGTTTGCGATGTTGAAACGCAAGCGTGCGTTGTTATTTTGGAACTCATTATTTTAGAGAAACGAGCTCTTTTACCCGGTTTTCTCGTTAAAAGTAACAAGTGTAGGTGCTCTTATAAAATTACTCCAATGGTATTAAATTTTTAATTTTTTTATTTTTCAAATAGCTTACCCAACAAGTTAAAAGAAGAAAAAGGCTTGCGTTACCCTATGACTTTATTTTTCTAAAATACGTTTCCTCTTCTCGTACAAAGACACAATCACATCGCTAATGATTTGCTTGACAAATATACACCTTAAAAGGATTTCGTACACATACAATATTATATGTGCATGCACGTGAGTCCGACTGTTTTCTCTGATTCTTGTTGTTTTTTTCCCCCCCTTCCCAACTAACTCCGCCATTATCCGGCAGATGGCGAATCGGTTTTTGCACATTGTACAACCACAAGGCTAAACTGGCGATCCTCCGCTCGACAATACCTCGTATATATTTTACAGCCGGCATACGTATATGAACGCCCGGAGTCGTCGCTCTGAGAGAGAGAGAGCGCGATGAGAGAAACAGAACCCGTACTCTCCTCCTCGGTGGTATTTCGTAAGGAGCGCAAGTGCACTGGTGTATAATTGCGAAGCCTGTCTCTGTGCACCAGCCTTTGTGCTCAATCGCCTATAGGCATTTATGTTTGGTTGGTTTTTTTTTTTTTTTTTTTTTTGTCTTGCTCCTTGACGATCCTTTTTGGCAGATGGTTTTGTGATTGTTGCTGGGGTTGGGACTTTTTTTTTCCAACTCGAGAGGTCACTCTGTTTTCATTGACAAGTGCCACCGCCACCACGACAAAGACATGCTTACTTAACCGTGTTCTAAATATTAGCGATGAGTTTGCTTTTTTTCCCCATGTTAGCTACATCAAAAGAGTAAAATGACAAAACAAATTGCGTAATTTAACGTGTAGTCCGTGCGAAACAAAACTTTTAATTTTTTTCTGACAACTCTTATACGTAAAACAGAGACAGGAGGATGAAGCCGTGCGTACTTGTGTGTAGTGGTACAGTTGGCAGAACAATGGAAAACTTCATTTCCTCCAGACACGCGTGTAAACTTTGAAATTACTTTCCCCTCCTCGATAAGTTTACTGCACCGCACGAGGAAACCGGTGGGCCAAATTTCGCCGACGCCCACACAAATGGTTTGTTTGGTTTTGAATCGCGTTTGGGTAATCTCGTATTATGTACGCCCTGCAAACGCGATCGAAACGTTACGAATAAAAATGTGTCACGGTTAAAAAATCTCTCTCTCTCTCTCCCTCACGCTTCGTCAAACAAGCATCTATTTTACCCAAGATTTTTTTTCTTTTTAATTTAATGTCAACTTAAAAAGACACGCATCGTTCCGAAAACCAAAGTACCGATGTTCCGGTGCTTAGGCCCCTGGAAAGCTCAGTTGATCAAACCACAAAAGTTCGGATGCGGACCCCGAACTCCATAATTGGAGGAACGCGCTTATGTACGTATGTATGTATGTATATGTATACGTATGCATAATTCACGCGTCGATTACACGAACAGCGCCGCTTCATAATTAGTGCACGATCAAGTGCCAAGAGAGAACAGAAGAGTAGAGGAGGGAGGGAAGGAATGATGTAATTAAACTGATTAACAAGAATCACGCAAACGCAGCTCCGAAATCGAGGGGGAAGCGAATTAATCCCGGAAGTTTGCTATTGATTGCTCTGCTGCCATCGAGCACGGGAATTTTGACGACGCCCACTCGAGTCACTTATTTTCGGAAACAACTTTGCCCCTTTTCCTTTTTCTGCGCGTGTACACGCTGTATTACTCGATAATACACACTCGGGTGTGTGGCTGCCCTTTTTTTTTTTCTAAAGGTACTCACCGGCTCGTTTTGCTAGTGGAAGTTGGCATAGTTTCTCTTTTGTCCTTCTAAATCCGGCTGACAGCACTTTATACGTATTTTTTTCCCTCCTTTCCATCTCGAGCGGCGTATAACACACCATGTATCTTCTTATCTTCTTCTTCTTCGTGCTCTGGCACTTTTTGCGCTTCGCTTGCGAATTTATAACCTGTTTTTCGAGTCCCCTTCATATTTTCCATGGCTACCGACCTTCCTTCCTCTCATACTGTTTCATACGTGGGCAGAATTATCAACTTTGCCTCGTTAAACGAGGAGACAATTTAACGTTCTTCCTTTAATCAAATTAGCGTGTGAAAAATTTATCAAAGAAACCCATCGTTCATCGATCCTTTTGCGGCTTTTGACCGATGAACCAATCGTACATGAAAAAGTTCATACATTTCAAAATGAATAGAAATAAAATGCAGTTCAATTGCCATAAAATGTTCTTTTTTCTCACTTTTCTAAGATGAAAGACACTTTCACCTGTGGCGTTGTAAAAGTTCCTTTTCCCCATTATTCGTCCAAAAGCCACAGCTTTCTTGCACCGGAGCACAACAGACCAAAACCCACTTAGGAGAGCCGCCAGAACTCAAAAGTCGCAAAATATATAAATCATCCAATGGGGATGAGGGGAATGACACACGGAAACCCGTTCGGAATGGCGAGATAAATTGTTTATAAGACGCCAATAGAGCCATTATACCGGCGTTTCAGCTAAGACCCGAGCGAATGGGCCGGTGCAACGAGAGCGCGGAAGCTTCGAGCGAAGAAGTAAAGGCCGGGGGAATTGGAAATCGCTTGATTTACAGCTCGAGATAAGGGGGCTTCGGGCTCTCGTGCTCCCTCGCTCTACGGCTTCTTACACAGTGCGGAGGTGGCGGCGGTGCACGTGATGCTCATTTACTGTGTATTAACTCCACTAGTCCACTGTCGAGAAATGAATCTAATGGAAATTAGATAAATAATTTTTTCGTGAATCTCTTTCTGGTATTTAACTAATTTTATGGTGGATAAGCAAAACGTTGGTGTATACTCTTTGTGAATGGTATGAAAAATTTAAATAATTTCGAGTCAGATTTATAGATGGTACGCTTCTCTCGACTCGTAGTAGTATTTTTATCTTACACTGCGAGGAAAAAATAATAAAAATTATAGAGAAATTCCAACAACAATTAACATTCCGCACAGTAAATCGAGTGCAAGCTGGCAAAAAAAGAAAAATTATATTATTTTTAACAGTAAAAATTATTTTTTTCATAGTTAAAATTGTAATTTAAATAGTAAAAATTATGGTTGGAGCCGAGGTTAGAACAGTAAAATCTACTATGCTGGAACAGTAAACCTTAAAAGGATCGGTTAATAAATTTTACTATCTCGCTTATAAATTTTTACTGTTCTAACCATAATTTTTACTTTTCGAACCATAATTTTCACTGTTAAAAATAAATTTTTTTTTTTTGCCAGCTTGCATCCGATTTACTGTACGGAATGGTAATTTTCGCTGGAATTTTCCTACAGTTTTTATTACTTTTTTCTCTCAGTGTAGACATTCGGTGTGTGTGCGTATAGGACAAAAGCTCTATTATTTCTATTTTTCGGTGAGATAAAAAAAATATTGAATATTTATACCTAAAAAAAAAACAAAAAAGTTGCAAGAAAACACGTAATTACTCTTCCGTCCCCTAAAAGCAACGATCACCCATCAAAGTCCATGAAAGTTAGTTTTCGACGTTCGACTCGGTCAAACAAAACATCCGCACGTACATTACACTATTGTATCGTTTTCCCTCGGAAACTTCATTAGTTAACGCACAGGATAATTTTACTCCCCACAACATGTAGGCTAATTAACCCACGTTCAGTTTCCCTCGCTTTTGAAGCCATGACACGTGCATAACCGACTACTTAATCGCACAATAACAACTGGATCTTATTACACACGCATACGGCGACGTCGAACGGCGATACTTACAAAAATATTATGCCTCTCATCTCTTGATGCAATGTTGGAGTATACGGTGGCTCTCGACGAGACATTAGCTTTGCATAAGTACGTGTGTACACGAAGAAGAAAAAAAAAAAAAAAAATTGACAGCCAGACGTCAGAGGATTGTAATGGAATTTCTTGCGATATCTGTACACGTTGGCAAGGAGTGTCGCGTTTCGTTCGGTAGTGTGTGCGCACGTAATAAAGATGAAAAATCGTCTTAGTGGCCTTAGTCAGCGTTACGGAGACTGTGTGTATAGAAGCCACTCGCTCGTTAAGCGATAGTGGTGAATTGTTCTCTCTTTTTAAGAGCCCTGCGACCCCCCCCTCTCTCCACCTCCTTGTTCCCGCACTTGATATTTAATGCTCGCTTCAATTATCAGACCTATGGGCATCATGTTTTTTAAATAGTTTACGTTAGAATTTTTTCATAGAAATATAAATATTAACGTTTTTTACTTAATTATT
>NW_019379495.1:916488-935051 GCF_000648655.2 Copidosoma floridanum
ATAATAAAAAGCTGATCTGTTACTTTTTACTCTTTTATTTCTCTTTCAAAATCTTTGTATGTATTACTACTACGAAAAAAATTTTTATTAGCTACTGTGTTATAAATTTTCTAGCAGAAAAATGCACTACATTTTGAAGAAAAAATTTTACGGAATGTGTATAAAAAAGTAGCTTGGCTCGCTTCTGACTAAAATTCTAGGAAGATCACATAAATCTTGAAGAAGAAAAAATAAAAACTAAAACTCGAGTCGTTGCGACGAATGTAATAAAATAAAAACGCTCTCGTATAATGGTACATTTGGCAAAAGCTTAAAAATTACACTTCGCAGCCCCCAAATTTTTTTGCTCCCCCCTCAAATGATCCGACATACAGAGGTACAATAACACCTTAGTAAAACCACTCAGAGTCTAATACTCCAATAGACATGCTCCTCCCTGAATATATATATATATAGAGGAGAACACGAGCCCGGAGAAGAAAGAGGATACTATTATTACCCTCGGATCTCGTATCGAGTACAATACACACACACACACACACACACACACACACACACACACACACACACACACGAGGTGACAGAAGGCTGGTTAAGAGAGAGAATAAAGCAGCTCCCGTCCACCGGGAGATCTCAAGACAATCGCTCGATAATAAGCCGTGCCCCTCGAACCACCCTCACCAGAAAACGTCCCTTATCTCCCATCCTCGTCTTTTTATCCCTCCCCAACCCCTTTGGCTATATACCGTTTGGACAAGACTATGTGTGTATGCATACATCTTTAAATGCATATGCGCAAAGTAGTCTATAGTTGTGTTGCCTTGTGTGGCTGTCCCCCCCCCGCTCTCCTCCTCCTCTGTCTTTCTTCTGTTCTTGCATTGTTTTCCGTTTTATTCCTTCTTCTTCTTCGGTGCATATTGATCCGGGACCGGTGATGTATGAGCCAAAGGTTTCAGTTTAATTTATTGCTGATTTTTTTTTTTACGTTTTAGTCAATATTATTTAACTTTGACTTTTTTTTTAACAATCAGTTAAAATCTTTATCTGTGAGCGTATACGTTTTTATTTCCATTTTTAATATTTATGGGTTAATTATCGTAAAATTATTTGCTCAATGCGAATGTAATGAATACCCGCAGTGAGGTTGTAGCATTGAAAATTGATACGTTAAGTTACAATTCCCTGGAAAATGTTTACTTTGTTAATTGATGCTTGTGGCGAATGAATTATTCGGGGAAGTTGAATTATTTTAAAATAGTAAAAAAAAAATTTTTTGCGAAATTCGAAAGCACTGTTAAACAAAAAAAAAAAAAATGTGTACCATTGGATAATATACTCACGGTTAGTATGAAACAAAAACGATGTAGAAGGTAACGGAAAGAAGTATAAAAAAAAACGCCACTATGAAAAATCCCGAAAATCACCTTCTTCAACTTGGAAAACATCCAATTACCGAGGAAGCACGTCAATTAATCAAACCCGACGTTCAATCAATGGAGTATGTACATGTAGGTATACCCGGTCATTCGGGCCGTAAATCACGATGTACGAGGTGTACTTACAAATACGTGCAACCGATGAAAATAGAGCGTGAATAATCCCCCCCTCCCTCGCCTTTAAGCTCGCGAGTTAATTAAAATTTCCTTGCCCATTGTACAACCGTTGTCATTATG
Source organism: Copidosoma floridanum (assembly GCF_000648655.2). Next base: position 918,162 of record NW_019379495.1, read on the forward strand.
GAAATGCTATCCACTCGCACTTGTCATTCATTGTGTACGAATAAAAAGGTGCAGGAGTAATGAAAAATAACAATGTTGTTGTTTTTTTTTTATTATTTTTTAAACGACTCGCGCGATGAACCAACTAGAAAATCCAAGTACATCGTAAACAAAACAAGCAAGTTAAGTCACGAGTGAGCGTCAATCTAAATGTGTCAACAGCAGAGCGCTGCTGCTGCACCGAGAGAGACAGAGTTTGTCGTTGCAGTACGGCGGCTCCACTCTGTGCGGCTGTTAGTCGAGTGGCTGCGATTAGCGTGCTTCCCCTTACCTCCTTTGCCCCCCGTCCCCCGCATGCGGTATGCACGTATTCCTCTATATGTATATACATATACGCGGGGCTGAGAGGAGCTAGGACTCCTCGCAAGGACCTACACGTCCATACACAGTACATTACATTCCGTTTCCCAGCTATACTACCTGTACACCATACACTCTCTCGCGACTATGCGTGCAATGCACCAAACACAGAATGGATACACGTGTACGATTACACGCCCATATTACAAGTGTGGGTGTGTGTGTGTGTGTGTGGACAACTGCACGTACACCCACACAAACACGCGTATCCGTATATGTATATAGAGAGACAGAGATTGGATATACTAGACCACCAACTGCAGCTTAGTAGAGAAACTCTCGTATCCATGGTAACCCATCCCTTCTGTCGATCTGGCCTCCCGCTCTCCATTCCGTACATTCAGCGAGTTCTCTTTGATAATCTCGCGCTTCTTCCTCTTTCCGTGCGATCCTTTTCTTTCTTTCGGCTCTCTTCTTCCTCCTTCCCTCTCCCCCAATTTTTTTTTTTTTCTCGCAGTCAAAGTCATATCACCCCTTCCGTACCCCACCGCGTGCGTGCACGTATTGCTTTTATTTCTCTTCCGCCCTTTCGTCTATGCGATTCCCCGATTTTTCCACCCTCCCCCCCCCTCTACGGCTTTACTCACTTGTTACGATGCTTTTTTATGCCAACTTTTTTTCCTCTTAAGTCGATCAGCTTTTCACGCTTGCAGTTTTCGCGAGTGTATATGTGCATTTGATTCGAAGTTGGTGAATTTATTACTACTGTGCTTGCAACTTGCTTGAATTTCGTTTGAATTTCATTTAAAATGTGTATACTGAATGGGGAGTTTTCTCTATATAAAAAAAATAAATAAATATGGAGATAGGAGTGGATTTTTTATTTCTTGAATATTTTATTGCGTGTTCGAAGAAATATAGTTATATAGGTATTTCGATTAAAATGCATGGAAAGCGTTTTTATTTCTAGAATTGTGCGCCAACAAAGTTTTAATGAAGCGGTTTTGCAAAATAACGTTTTCAACAAACTTTTAATTGAGCGGTCTACTGTAATCAAGATTAAAATTTACCTGTATGTGCGGACAATAAAGATTTTAATTAAAAATACGCTTTTCGTTAGAAATTCATGAATAACTTATCTGTTTTTCGCTTGTAATTATTTTATGAATTTTCTGTGCAGATGTGTATACATTTTATATACAGTGTGATGGTAACATTAGTCTGCAAGTAAATAAAAATTTATTATTCAAGATGAAGTACGTGTTGATAAATGTTTCGGTAGTTCCTATAAAAATAACGTCAATGATCCCCCTTGTTCAATGAAACGAGAGAGAAAAAATGATCGAGCCATCTCTAATTTCACCCCAACGTTTATTTCGACGAGCGGATGAAGCACAAGGGGTTATAGATTTTTCGTGCACAAAGTGGAAAAAAAAAAGAAAAGGAAAAACGAGACTTGCTGGGGGTTAGAAGAAGACACAGCACACCGGGTATAGTAGAGTGGGGAAGACGTGAAACTACACAGGGCGCAGGGGTGTGAGGGCGAGCGTCGATGTGGACTTACGTTGCGGCCTATGTGTGTGTACGCGTGCGGGCGCACACGTACATCCGCTTTCTCGTTTGTAATTTCACGAACAGACGGTGTCGCATTATTTATTCAGTATTTTTGCGGTGAGGAAGCTTCGGGCGGTGTGGAAAAAAAAATTTTCTTTTTCCCCCTCCCCTGGCTCTTTTAATTTAAGGTGGTTTTGAGCACTGAGCCCTAGATTAATTCAAACGATTTCTACAGCGATTCAATTTTAATAAGACGCTTATAATAGTTGGTAATTCTTTGTTCCTTTTCACTTGGGACTTGATTTGAGTCTTCTGTGGCAAACTCATGTTAATGTCGGAAACATCAGCTGACGAGTCCTTACATAACAATCCTGTATTTCATCGAGTATAATCACACGAATATTTTACCGGAAAAAAATAATAAAATAAAATTAATCGTCAATAATAATTTAAAAAAAAGTATATGCCAATACAAACTAACACCCGTCCATCCGTATCATGGCTTTGATCTTAGTGCTGCAAGATATAGAGAAAGGGAACGAGGGAAGGAGGATCTTCCTCGAAATTCCTTAAACACACGCGCAAACAAAACCAAAGAGGTCCTCGTCAGTTGCCAAAGCGAATTTTAAGTCGAGAGAGAGAGAGAGAGAGAGAGAGAGAGAGTCTCGAGTTGGTCGGTAGTAGCAGTATAGTAGTCGAGACCCATGTTTCACAGTCTCTGGGAGGGCTCGAATTTCCCTTACGCGTACATATAAACACACAAACACGCACCCTTCTCCTCCTCTCCCCGGTCTTGACACATAATCCTCGTTAATTGGTATTCCGAGGATGCTTTGTAGTGCGCCTTTCGGGACTTGGAGCCTTTCCTCCTCTCCTCTGCTTCATGATTATTATATCTACACACATACACGTATACAAATGAAATACTCGCTCGTTCTGTCCGTGTATGGGTGTACGGCTGAGAGCGTCTTTCGGGAGATTTTTTACTTTCTCGCTTGCGCACGCGAGCAAGGGCGCGTGGGATCCATTTTTGCTGTCGAAGCTTGTGCAAGGAAAATATCCCATTTTCCCGGGAATTGCCTTCGGTTTGGTTTCCCCGCTAAGGGGTTTGATTTATCGGATGGGGGTTGAAAATTACTTGGTACGATCAAAAGAGAAACTGTCACGGTTTAGGGGGTGAAATTCTATTGTAAAAGAGGTGTTGAGTTGTCACATGGTTCTCGTTTGATCAAATTTTTGCGGTTTTTATATTTTTTTTTCTCAGTTAATGACGAGGTGAAAAAATATTCCAGATTTATCTTGCGATCGTGGCTGAAAGTAGTGATAACGATAATAATCAAAAATAGGATTAAAGATTCTGGTGGGATGAATCTACAAAAAAAAAAAAAAATCATTTTATCAATACGTAGTTCTAAAATTTTTTAATTTTCAAAAGTATTGTTTTTACCGTTTTAATAATTTTTTGGAAAAAAGTGACTATTGATTTATACTGATTCGGAAATTCTGGAATTGTCGATTCAGTTATTTTTTGATACTACCAAGATGTTTTCACAGTTTGTAATTTTGAAGTTGAGAAGAGGAGGAATGTTTTAAATACTGTAGTAATACAACTCAGTTTATCCGACATCAAATATTTTCGTTTGTAGTATCAGTTATTTTTTATTTTTGTTTACTTTATCATTTAATTTATTTGCCAGATATTGCATGACTTAAATTACAACGTATTAAAAAAATTATAACGATTGTATGTTTTTTAAAAAACTTTTTTAAAAATTAGAATACAAAATCATTATTTTTTATTACGTTTTTAACATTTTATACGCGACGATCTAAAAGTTTAGTACTTATTTCGAAAGTAAAAAATTTACAAGTTGTTAATTTTTTAATAATATCATTGAACACAATTTTACGTATTGAATTATTTATTGATTATAATTTTTAAAATATCAATAAATCGTAGATTTTATAAGTATAACATTTTAGTGGATACGTATAGTATTAGTTATATAAATCGTATATTTATGTAGAAAGTGACTAATGATTTCAGTATTTCACAGACTTGGTTATAATTTTTGTTAAACGTGCCAATAAACCGTTATAACCTAGGAATCAGTATTGAAATTAATTAGTTTTCGTTCCACTATATTTCATATATTTCATATTCTAGCTTCTGTCATCGTAAGCACGCTCGTGGAATTTTTTTTCAATAAATGCGCATTATTACCACGCACACGTATTCAAACTCGTGTCAATTTTACAAACATAGATCCTTCTTGCGAAAACTAATATACTTAAACGTGCATACGCATGCACACGAGCACACCTGCGTTTCCGGTGTAATTACAGGAGGATCGTCGGACGCGAGAGGTACAGTATACATGCAATAGATGCGTCAGCTCCGAACGTCGTGACGGACGTCTTTTCGAAGTGGTGTCGACTCTGCACTGCACTACTACTACTGCGGTTTCTCTTGTGTGGCATAATTGCGATTGTCGCAGCTGTGAGGATACGATTCAATTGGTATTTTCTTGTTTTCAACTCCCCATCTCTTTTCGTAGTCTCCATGTAGCTTTATGCATTCCAGTAAAATCTAGTAGCAAGGTTTTTCTTTTCTTTTTTTTTTTTTTTTTTCTTTATTGTAAAGTAATTATAGGCTTGCAAAATTCATTCGACAAAAATAAAAATTATTCAATCGAACAGTTTTTTAACAAAAAATTTTTTTGTAAAAAGTGTTGAAAAAAATGTTGATAAGCATTGTCTTATGGTAATGAAAAAAATTTTTTATGATTATAAATCGTTATGTTAAAAAATTTTTTTAACTACGTAAGATAGCATTCATGTTGATTTTTTAATTATTTATTTACTGCCGAATTAAAAATTTTCAAGATATTTATTAAATGTTATTTATTAACACACGTTGCAGAACAAAGAAACAAGAACTAATTTCCACCGCTGCGCTCTTCGAATAATTAAAACTTCATTTTGCAAAGACTAATTTAAAAGTTTCCAGAAAGAGTCGAGGTCGCGTTTGCAGCTCGTCATTTTAGCCGAGACAAACGACAATCTTCGGCTCCGTTTACGAGTTTTTTTGCCTTCACCTTTGCGCTCATCATCTTTATTATTGTTATTATTGTTCATTAATTTTTTGATTATTATTATTCATTATTATTTTTTTTTTTACTATTATTATTCTCATTATTATGTTTGCCTTTGTAACGTGGTCTCAAAATTCAAAGGGTAATTATAAAAAATCAACAGAATTTATTTAAAACACGCCGAAGGAAACGCTAAAATTAACCTTTTTGTTAAAAAGATTTCATAGCCCAAGTGAATAAAAAATTTTATTTTTTCAAAAAAAGCAAATTTTTGTTCACCCAAATTGAGAAACAAGTAAACCAAGCGGATCTATCGGCGCTTATCATCCCACAACAATAAAACCGTTGACATAACGCGCTTTTATATCTCCTCACGATGACTGAAAACAAAATAACGCTTCACGCTTATCTGAACTCAAACACGCATCGCGGATTCATCGCGTTCCTTGTTTTTTTTTCTCTTCTCTTTTTTTTTTTTTTTTTTTTTTTTGCCGCGCTCAAACTCGCGATAGAAGTTTGCAAATTTCCAACTTTTAAAGTTACGACTCTACTCTCTCCAAGAAGTTGCTCGGCGACTGGCTCTTTTTTTCCTTCTTCTTCATATCATTCTCTCCTTCTTTTCTTCTCAATAAAAGAATACACACATACACACAAGCTTCCGTCGCTCGACTCTGCATTAATTATTCATGCTTATTCGCATCGCGTACATTGTTCGCGTAAGTGTGACGCTACATAAACTCCAGCGAAGTCGTGGACGTAAATATACGCGTGTACATGCACACACGTATGTGTGTATTTGCGGTTGAGAGCAGCGAGCGGAATAATTAAAATTGCTTAATGGCTTCTCGTGTTTGTGTTTCTTTTCAATGTAAACGTTATCGCTCGCTCCATCTAAAGCTTTGCATTCATTATTGCACGCGAGTTGTAACGTTCTTGTATATACGTATACGTCGTTTTATTTGATTTTATCAACTCAACGTGTCATTGCAATAGTATATACATTAATTAATATTATCGCTACATTTTTTTTTTTTTTTTTTTTTTTTTTCAATGACTTTTTTATTTTTATTTATTCCTAAACAACTTATTTTAAGTTTTGTACCGAACCACTTACATTTGGAACATAAGAACACAAGTTTATACAAAAATTAATCGTATAGATTCGACCTTCCAAAAAACCGAGCAAAAAACAACACTTTTAATTGATGAATGAGGCGTGACACGAGGGCTTTGCCAAGAAACAATGATCCATTGATTGGGAGCTAATAAATCAGAGAAAAAAAGAACAGAGGGATTATCCAGACTTTGTCTCTTTTATACCCTCGTAATCTTTTTTATCTCGACCTATGTGAAAATAACCGATCGTATACATATAGAAATCGTCAAAAGCAACCACACATTTATTTTTCAATAGATCGCAGGAATAGATTGAACTACAAAGCTTGACTTATTGAAGATGTATATTATACAAGCACTCTGGGGTTTTTTTATTTGTTTTAAAGAAAAATCACTGTGATCTCGAGCTTTAAATTATATCTGCTTCTCTAAAAATCATAAGAAAATTAATTAATTTAATTTACGTAAATCACGTATTCATTCGTGAAAAAAACATACATCACTAAAACACCATACAAACATAAATTATAATAAATGTATTTAATTAAACATTAAATAAAGTGTTTAACAATAATACATACGTGTGTATTGTTTATTAATTTCTTATCATTACTATTTTTTATTAATCACAAATACTTGGCTTTTCAAAAACTTATAAATATAAAAAAGAAAAGAAATATCTTTAATTAGTTAATGTAAAGAGTTAAAAAAAAAAAAAAAGGAAAAAATACTCTATACTACTTACACTAAAATAGAGCCACAAAGCCAAAATCATCGATAAAGGACGAGAATAAACAAATGTTAAGAGAGGACGAGAGTAGAAAATGTAGACGGAGATGAGAGCCAAGGGGCTGAGAGGAGGGAGGGGCTCTCCATCTCGTGCCAAGCGCTTTGCTTCTGCGATTTACAATTTACAAATTGCCCTTGGCACCGACGCTTCGCTTCATCGTGCAGCGCCTAGCGCCGTTTTCTCTCCCTCTTCTTTTTCTTCCTCGTCGTGCGAAAAGAGCTCCTTCCTCCTTCTCCCCTTTGCGCGCGTGTCTGCCGCGTTTCTCACCGATACTTACCCCGCCCAGTAATTTTGCGTGCGCGCAAAACTTGGACGCCGGGGCTTGTAATACTAATCAATTGAACGCCTAAGTATGCGATGGAATTTCTGATTTTATGGACTAATTTTACCCACAATATTTTCGAAGGAAAATTTCGCAATGATGTAAAAGAGCTAGATGATAATAAAATAGAGTGCGTGATTTTGTTATCCCATCGTATTGTTGTTTCTTTGTTTTAAAATTTTTTTTTCGTGTAGTCGTGAGAAATAATTTTCGCACAATTACAAAGTATACGACACTTCCTTGTAATCTACTTGAACGTATTCCTTAGATCATGAAGATTACGAATATTTTCAAACGCAAAACCGGTTGTCGAGATAATCGTGCAACGCGAAAATTAACTGGTAGTGCAGGTCAAAAAATTTAATGCTGTAGCGTGTAGATAAATATCGCACGTTTTTTCTCTGTAGTAACGCACATACCTAAATACTTATTAGTATTTAATTGCAATAATAATCAAGCAGCTAGTGTTGTTTATACATAAAATTATTTTTAGAAATTATTTTATCCATAGGAATTTTATGAAACTTTGAAATGTAAATTTAAAAAATATATTTAATATATTAAATAAAATATAAATATATCAAATGAAAAACTTATGCATACGAATATGTAAATGAAATTTTTTTCTGCATACATTATCATGAAAATTTGTAATACAATTATTCCGTCCTCATTTTCTTTGAAAATAAATAGTTGTCGAACTCGTAATAAATAATTTAATTATGATGCGCTTAAAAATGCGTACAATCATTTACCCGATACGAGTAAAATGAAAATAAAAATCATCACTTTATCATCGTAGAGATTACTGGAAAGGCAATCAAATATTATATCTATCACTATCATATTATATTGTTTTAACGAGCATAGAAATAACGAGTTAGTAACATCGCCTCATCAATTAAAACATCGCGATTCTCGTATAATATACTCACGGTCGCGTCTCGTTTTACTTTCGAATGTCTTCCCTTTCTCTCTCTCTCTCTCCTCCCTTCCACAAAACCCGCGTCCGATCCTTTTTTTCCCCATCATTTCTACGCTCAAACGAGAAACCGTACACGTACATGCGCGGCTGTATATATGTGTATTTCTCAATTTTATTGCTGCAGCTGCGTGCACGACCGCAAGACCAGGCACACGCACACCAGCCCGTAATACACTGTCCTTTCTATCCCTACGTATGAATGCGCGGAGCTCTCGAGTCTCGACAGCGGAAATGTTGTCCTCGCGATGGTGGTGCTCTGCTTTGGGAAACAAAACGGGACAAATGTTGGACGTTTGATGTCGGCGAGCGATTCGTTGTAATCCCAGAAGGGGTGGCGGAAAACGAGGAGGTGAATCAGAAAATATAGAAGGATAATAGTGGAAATGTCGGTTTCGACGAGTAAACAATTGCTGCCATCGTTTTTTTATTTTGCTGGTTTATTCGTCTAGTTATAATTGTTATCGATGTTATTTTCCCTGAGTTGTTAAACAAGTGAACGAATATTTCAGCAGAGTTTGTTTTCCGTGTTTTTTCATGAACCTACTTTTCGAGAAATCTTAGAAATTATTTATAAAATGCATTCAATGTTTAATACTGAGGTAACCATGTTACTTCAAGAAAAAATATTAAAATTTAACGCAGCACATGGGACCATCGATATCGTGGTATTTAACTTATATTTCAAGTAAAAACCCTACATGAATTGTCAATTATATCATTAATTACAAACATTTACTTTAAAACTCGATTAATGTAATACCTTTCTTATCCGTAAGTTGTACAGGATTAAAAAGGTGCTTTATGAAAAAATGTTTGGGAAAATCCAATTTTCATCCCCTGTACGAGAGCGGTTGTACCAGAGAAAATGATAAAAATCGTATGAGCGATGTAATCTTAATGGACGTTCCAGCTATCGATCGGCTCTGCGCTGCAGCCATGAAGCTATGTGATTAAACTGTGCAAAAAAAGTGCACACACATGATATATACACTGCATCCGACCACATAAAGACGAAAAAGCCAAATCCCAGGATTCGGTTATCCTTTAAGCGATGGTTATTCCTTTCGAATCGATAATTTATTTTTCAATTCTAGAAAATGTAATTTACAATAAAACAATGACGCGGTATCAAGTAGGGCAAAGCGGGGTAAGGCAGGTATAATAATGGGTTTTCAGAGCCAAGTGAACGCGTATATAATATTACGTAACGATACGCATTTCTCGATTTCAACTCGAAGACGAGAAAAATAGAGGTAAAAAGAGAGAGAAAGAGATTAAGACAAAGATAACGACGACTCACGTAATTTTCCATTGTTTCACAAGATTCTATGCTAATTGCTGTCATTTTCAGTCGTTCCTGTAATTTTGTGCTGGACGTATAATGGTATACGTAAAATTTGAGATAGCGAATCAAATATAAGTATTGAAACCGTTAACTTCACTTTTTTTTACATTCACTATTTTGTTTTTATGTAAAAAAAATTTTTTTTCTCAAACTACACTTAATCATTCAACTTTGATTCTCCTGATACAATAAAGTTGAATTATAATCAGTTTATTATGATAATTTCTCGTTTTTTAAGTATGTTGGATATATAATATGCCATTTAATCTTCAAAGTAAAGTATGCTAAGTCAAATTATTCAAACAAATAATCTTGTTTGCTTTGTGATGAGAGATTGCCTCTACTACGCGTTTTTTTTTTTGAAAATCTCATTATACTAACCAACGTGATTAAACTTATCTTTCGAAAAAAATTGAAAAATAAATTTTAATATCAATCACATTAATGATATTACGGTGGAAAATTATATTGCATGGAAACGAAAATTTCCTAGTAAATTGCCTTATTATATTTTAGCTCGTCCAACCCTCAACCCATCATTTTCGTTCGGCAAAGAAGGGAGTCTATAATAAAACTGACATGATAATGGTATGCTGCAAGTGTATCGAAGCAATCGATAAGGAAACACAATGAGTTAGGTAAAAAAGAAACTTTTGAAGCCCGATACTTTTACAACTATTATTTTTCAGTGGAGCTTTTTACAATAATGATACTACAATTAGATAAAACCTTTTTTGTGTTACTAAGTGATAAACTATTTATTTAAAAATCATACAAAAATAAATGTCAAGGATTCATTGAATTATTTTTTCATTGAAAACACAAAAAAAGTTTATTGCTCGTATAATGATGGTACAATTAGATAAAACTTCTTCGTGTTACTGAGTGATTGCATATTTATTTTAAAATTATACACAATTTACTACAGAGAATTGTTTTTTATTTTACTGAAAATCATGAAACCAATTGAGGAAACAACGGGAAATAACCACCCCCTGACTTGAAAAAATCTAATTACCCCTCCTCCCCCCTAAAAAAAAAAAAAAAAAAAAAAAAAAAATCCAATTGACTCAAGACAGTGTTAAAAAAAACTGTAAGCTGACTGAGCTCTACCGCAACAACAACGCACGGGTTGACCCCGTCCAATAATTAAAGCGTCGCGCCCACTCCTTCTATCTTTTCCACTGCCTGCTTCTTAATATTTCAAAGGGAGCAAGAGCAGCCAACACTTCTCTCTATCTCCCGAAGACATGCGCGCAGCGAAGATTATAGCGTGTGCGTGCGTATACGTATGTTTAGGCATACGTGGGTGTTGGAGTACGTGACTTCCCGTGTATAGCCTCCCCCTCCTCCTCGTAGACCCTCCCTTTGGAGCTTTTTGGGTGGCAAGGGGCGGCGTGGAAGGAGGTGGGATGGAAAACTCAGCTACGCTCGTCGTAAAATGGCTTTTCTCGTTTCCGACTTTTTCACGACGGGCATTGCTGAGCCACCGTTTGTTTTATTCTTTATATTCGCATTTGATGCACTTTTTCAAGAAAATTACTCTCTCGCATTTTTGGTTCGCTTGTATAAATTTAAATTCAAAAAAATCCCTCGTTTTTCACGCTCAAGATTTTTATTATTGACTGCAGTAGAGTTAACCAAGCAGCCTCATATTAAATCTTATTTTTGTTAATACCTTATTATTGGTATTATTAATATTATAATGGAAAATTATGACAGATTATTATTAAGTTGTACACTTATGTTGACTGCTACTGACAACATGGCATTCAGAGCTGGAAATCCGAATTAATTCACTCGAAGATTCTGTCGATATCGTTACTAAATGTCGTGAATCATCAAAACGGGAACGCTTCAGACACGCAAGACCGACGCTACAGTGATGTTATTATGTTCATTGTGTAAACATGATAAAAATATATTGCGGTTAAAACGAATTGAGTATTTACTTTTAATTTGAATTGATGATAAAAATCTATTGAATCCAGCGTTGTGCTTTTAACCACAAAATCACATTAATTTCTTTTACAAATAAACAAAAATTAAAAACTTCTGACCGTATCTCTAACAATCATTGTAGACTAAATGAATAATTTTATCCTTTCACAAACCTTGAGAAATACCAGTGGAGTACCTTAATTATCAAAAAATGTCGACCAATTCAAAAACCCTTGCATACCTCGCCGTTTCTTTGGATTTTATTGTTTTTTTTTTCACCTCTATTTTTTACCCGCAGCGTACAGCTCTATTCTGTCCGTTCCTTTGTACGTCTACCTCCGTTCGAATTCGGCCTTCCCCATCTTTTTTTTTTTTTTTTTTTTACACTGTCTATGAATCATCCGGATTCTTTTTTTTTCTCCTGTGCTTTTTCTTCTCTTCTTTCAACGGGGAAAGAAGAAACTCTTCGTTGAGATTAAAGTGGTACTTGCATACTACTGTAATTATTATTTTATTAAAATTAAATTTTCTATAAAATTTCAATTTATCATTTCAATGCAGTAACAAGGAATCAAAAGTGCCATTTTTATCTATTTTAATCGCAAATGGGTCCACTCGTTCAAATTTTTCGCTTGGGGTTCTCGAATCAAAAAACGCGGTAATTATCATCGAAGAGGAAAGAGCACTTCTTCTCCATCCGAGGCACAAAAGTTCCCAAACGTCGTGTTATCTCTTATCTGCTCTCTTCCCTTTTCTCCGACAATCGGGACGAGTATCCTATTCTTCTCTCTCTCCCTCTTCTTTTTCTCTTCTTCGATGTGGTTTTTTTTGCGGCCTCGAAACTCGACGTATAACTCACGTCTCTTGAACTCAACGTCGCTTTTAGTTTCACTCGAGCCCGTCCTTCTTTTTTTTGTGTTTCTTTCATATATATATTTTTTTTTCTCGTCTTCGTCGTCACGGTAAGCTTATCGTTGACTCGTATCGATATGTAGACATTTTTTTCATAATGATAGTCACCTATTCCTCTATGTTTTGTTGAAACTCTTCGTTTGAAAATACTTCTAAATGTCTCGTAACGTGTAAAAAAATTTGTCTACTTATTCCGCGTCATATTTACCAGTGCTAATTTTATCAATTCTTACGTAAAACGTAATGTTTAATGACACGTAATTTTAAAGCACAAGTACTAGGCATCTATTCACTTGATTTTTTTTTTCCAACCATGTATTTTACGGAAGCCTTGAGCATACATTTCCAAGAACGAAAAGCCTGAGAAAAAAATCTCGAAAAAGCCCTGAGCAAACAAAAAAAACGAAAGCTGCATCGCGAGCTACTGTTTTCGATCGACAGACCCGGAAATGAACAAAGGCAAGCGGAAACGCATGCGCATGCAAGAGCTTCTTGCTATTTTTTTATTTTATTTTATACATATATTTTTTTTTTTATTTGTTGTACGTGTATACGTAAATAGTACATCGCCTCGCGTTTGCTGGTTTTGTTACACACATATAAGTAATATTTGTCCGTCTCTGTTTTCTCGTGTGCGCATAGCGTGTATGTAACTGCACAGAGACCGCGCGGTGTGTGTATTATACACACCGAGGCACAAAGTTACGTTGACACGAGCACGTCCGTGCGAAAATACGTGGTGCGGATTGTAAAACGTTCCGTGCATGGTTTATGAAGGCTGACGGGCTAAAAGTAGAGGGAATTTATTTTAGTTGAATAAAATAAGGCTATAATTATAAGTGATTATTGAGTAATCTTGGCAACGTGTATTCGTTTAAAAAATTTTTTTTTTTTTTATTGTATTAATTGAATTAATTTGTCAAAAATAGTATTAAAATATTTTTATTTTTCCCAAACAAAAGTGTTAAACCTTGTAATATTTTTTCAATTATTTCGTAATCGTAATAATTAAGAAATTTATTGTATTATTCACAAAAATTACGTAAAATCCGAACTTGAAAAAAAAAAACTAGTTTTATATACACGGTACAAATAAAGTAAAACGCGAGACCACGTAAAACTTGATAAATTCAAACGACGATAAATATAATTTTTACATTAACTCCAACTATAGAGAAGTTACAACAGATAGGAGCTAAAATTACTCATGTACGTAGCGATACGAAAAGGAGAGAGAGAGAGAGAGAGAGAGAGAGAGAGAGAGAGAGAGAGAGAGAAGAACTTGCTTGCATACGTGGATGTATAAATGGGTGCCCAGCGAGCGTATGTTGGTGTATTCGAGCAAAGGCGAATAATGAAATGTGTCATGAACACGCGGTTATGTGATTTGTCGGAGTCTCGTATTCATAACGTTACTTTTTTTTCTCGTCTTTAATTCCTTTTCAACATTTTATTTAAATTTACTGTTTGATGTATTTTTATTTATTTTTAGAAAAATTTATTTCATGAACGTTATATGATTGAGCATAGTAAAATTATAAATAATCTCATATTAAATCTTATTTTTGTTAATACCTTATTATTGGTATTATTAATATGAAACTTTGAAATGTAAATTTAAAAAATATATTTAATATATTAAATAAAATATAAATATATCAAATGAAAAACTTATGCATACGAATATGTAAATGAAATTTTTTTCTGCATACATTATCATGAAAATTTGTAATACAATTATTCCGTCCTCATTTTCTTTGAAAATAAATAGTTGTCGAACTCGTAATAAATAATTTAATTATGATGCGCTTAAAAATGCGTACAATCATTTACCCGATACGAGTAAAATGAAAATAAAAATCATCACTTTATCATCGTAGAGATTACTGGAAAGGCAATCAAATATTATATCTATCACTATCATATTATATTGTTTTAACGAGCATAGAAATAACGAGTTAGTAACATCGCCTCATCAATTAAAACATCGCGATTCTCGTATAATATACTCACGGTCGCGTCTCGTTTTACTTTCGAATGTCTTCCCTTTCTCTCTCTCTCTCTCCTCCCTTCCACAAAACCCGCGTCCGATCCTTTTTTTCCCCATCATTTCTACGCTCAAACGAGAAACCGTACACGTACATGCGCGGCTGTATATATGTGTATTTCTCAATTTTATTGCTGCAGCTGCGTGCACGACCGCAAGACCAGGCACACGCACACCAGCCCGTAATACACTGTCCTTTCTATCCCTACGTATGAATGCGCGGAGCTCTCGAGTCTCGACAGCGGAAATGTTGTCCTCGCGATGGTGGTGCTCTGCTTTGGGAAACAAAACGGGACAAATGTTGGACGTTTGATGTCGGCGAGCGATTCGTTGTAATCCCAGAAGGGGTGGCGGAAAACGAGGAGGTGAATCAGAAAATATAGAAGGATAATAGTGGAAATGTCGGTTTCGACGAGTAAACAATTGCTGCCATCGTTTTTTTATTTTGCTGGTTTATTCGTCTAGTTATAATTGTTATCGATGTTATTTTCCCTGAGTTGTTAAACAAGTGAACGAATATTTCAGCAGAGTTTGTTTTCCGTGTTTTTTCATGAACCTACTTTTCGAGAAATCTTAGAAATTATTTATAAAATGCATTCAATGTTTAATACTGAGGTAACCATGTTACTTCAAGAAAAAATATTAAAATTTAACGCAGCACATGGGACCATCGATATCGTGGTATTTAACTTATATTTCAAGTAAAAACCCTACATGAATTGTCAATTATATCATTAATTACAAACATTTACTTTAAAACTCGATTAATGTAATACCTTTCTTATCCGTAAGTTGTACAGGATTAAAAAGGTGCTTTATGAAAAAATGTTTGGGAAAATCCAATTTTCATCCCCTGTACGAGAGCGGTTGTACCAGAGAAAATGATAAAAATCGTATGAGCGATGTAATCTTAATGGACGTTCCAGCTATCGATCGGCTCTGCGCTGCAGCCATGAAGCTATGTGATTAAACTGTGCAAAAAAAGTGCACACACATGATATATACACTGCATCCGACCACATAAAGACGAAAAAGCCAAATCCCAGGATTCGGTTATCCTTTAAGCGATGGTTATTCCTTTCGAATCGATAATTTATTTTTCAATTCTAGAAAATGTAATTTACAATAAAACAATGACGCGGTATCAAGTAGGGCAAAGCGGGGTAAGGCAGGTATAATAATGGGTTTTCAGAGCCAAGTGAACGCGTATATAATATTACGTAACGATACGCATTTCTCGATTTCAACTCGAAGACGAGAAAAATAGAGGTAAAAAGAGAGAGAAAGAGATTAAGACAAAGATAACGACGACTCACGTAATTTTCCATTGTTTCACAAGATTCTATGCTAATTGCTGTCATTTTCAGTCGTTCCTGTAATTTTGTGCTGGACGTATAATGGTATACGTAAAATTTGAGATAGCGAATCAAATATAAGTATTGAAACCGTTAACTTCACTTTTTTTTACATTCACTATTTTGTTTTTATGTAAAAAAAATTTTTTTTCTCAAACTACACTTAATCATTCAACTTTGATTCTCCTGATACAATAAAGTTGAATTATAATCAGTTTATTATGATAATTTCTCGTTTTTTAAGTATGTTGGATATATAATATGCCATTTAATCTTCAAAGTAAAGTATGCTAAGTCAAATTATTCAAACAAATAATCTTGTTTGCTTTGTGATGAGAGATTGCCTCTACTACGCGTTTTTTTTTTTGAAAATCTCATTATACTAACCAACGTGATTAAACTTATCTTTCGAAAAAAATTGAAAAATAAATTTTAATATCAATCACATTAATGATATTACGGTGGAAAATTATATTGCATGGAAACGAAAATTTCCTAGTAAATTGCCTTATTATATTTTAGCTCGTCCAACCCTCAACCCATCATTTTCGTTCGGCAAAGAAGGGAGTCTATAATAAAACTGACATGATAATGGTATGCTGCAAGTGTATCGAAGCAATCGATAAGGAAACACAATGAGTTAGGTAAAAAAGAAACTTTTGAAGCCCGATACTTTTACAACTATTATTTTTCAGTGGAGCTTTTTACAATAATGATACTACAATTAGATAAAACCTTTTTTGTGTTACTAAGTGATAAACTATTTATTTAAAAATCATACAAAAATAAATGTCAAGGATTCATTGAATTATTTTTTCATTGAAAACACAAAAAAAGTTTATTGCTCGTATAATGATGGTACAATTAGATAAAACTTCTTCGTGTTACTGAGTGATTGCATATTTATTTTAAAATTATACACAATTTACTACAGAGAATTGTTTTTTATTTTACTGAAAATCATGAAACCAATTGAGGAAACAACGGGAAATAACCACCCCCTGACTTGAAAAAATCTAATTACCCCTCCTCCCCCCTAAAAAAAAAAAAAAAAAAAAAAAAAAAAAAAAAAAAAAAAAAAAAAAAAAA
>NW_019379495.1:946057-961971 GCF_000648655.2 Copidosoma floridanum
TTTTTTTTTTTTTTTTTTTTTTTTTTTTTTTTTTTTTTTTTTTTTTTTTTTTTTTTCATTTCATTATTTCCGTGAAATAGATTTTCTAACTTATACAGATATTCGCATCTCGTTAAATTTTGGGATGATATTTAAAACTCTTGTTTTGGTACTTTAATTTTAATAAGTTATTAACTTTTAAATTATTAATGCAACTGGAAAAAATTGTCATTGTTATTCATCGCATTTTAGACTATAAATATACACATTAATATACCGAAGTAATCTTTTATTGATACTTTTTTTCACGGCGTAATGTAATGCAGTATTGAAATTATCATTGGAGATAAAGTTTTTCTTGAATAACACGCAATAAGACCTTCGAGCTAATGAGTCACCTATACGATAAAGCATTCATTTATCTACGCCGGTATTTACACCGTCGAAAGATATACCGTGAAAAAACTTCCAAGTTTGATTAGCTGAGCATTCGATATTGAAAAATTCAAGTATATAATGAAAAGAAAAAAAAAATTTTTTTTCTTTCTTTAAAGTGTAAAAAAAAAAAAAAAAAAAAAAAAAAAAAAAAAAAAAAATCCAATTGACTCAAGACAGTGTTAAAAAAAACTGTAAGCTGACTGAGCTCTACCGCAACAACAACGCACGGGTTGACCCCGTCCAATAATTAAAGCGTCGCGCNTTTTTTTTCGATTCGATCGCGAGTCTTAAAAAAAAAAAAAAAAAAAAAAAAAGATGCTCGTCAAAGTAAAACCGAGAGTCAGAAATGTGGACGTACACACGTACACTGGACACTGCAGATACACAAGACGGAGGAGGAAGGGATAGAGAAACAAGCGTAAAAAAAAATGAGACGGCTCTCGCTAAATTACGGAGGACAACGGAGTGTAGCGCGAGGGCAGCATAAACCAGTCGCCAAAGAGAGCGAGAGGGAGGGGGAAGGGGGCTTTAAACGCTTTTCTCCATTTCAATGACCATCTGACGGTTTCAATGGCGTACCCCCCTCCTCTCTTTCTTGCTTGCGCTCGTTCGTTTTTTTTTTTTTTTTTTTTTCCCCTCTTCTTTTTACTTATGGCCGTGCACATACTTGAGCTACCATTTTTTTGTGTTCTCGCACATGGATGACCAGCCCCTGGAGCATTAGGATTACAAGAAAATGTTCAAGATTAAAAATAAACCTAAAAGTGCTGAGGGCAAATTCGATCTTTCTATAATTAAGTATTTTTATTCTTCCAGCTACAGATACATGTTTTCGTGCAAGTTTAATAAATTTATTATCAATCTGATGACGTGATCGTTGCAAGTTTGATTAAATTAAATTTTTTTTTTTGTGTACGACGACTTAATATTTTTTATGCTTAAACTTGAATGTGTTTCTACTACTCTTACTTGAATAAACTAGTAAATTATGTGACGATTGGCTTAGTTTAATTAGTAAAGTGTACTTCTCAAAATTGACCATAGTATGGTTCGTTTGAAACATAAATATAAATTTAACGTGTAATGGCAGCAACTCTTATTGAACTGTATAAGACTACATAAATACTTAACTTTATATATTTCCTGTAATTTATGAAATTGTAATTGTTTATTATAATTATTATTATTATTTTTTTTTAATCAAAAATACTTTCAACATACAAGTACTTACACGATGCTCGTGCAATTATCAGGCACTTGAAAGTAATAAAAGTGTGTGCTTACACTCGAAGCCTATCGCTCGTTTATGTGTATTATAAATATACAACGTTAACACGATTATCAACTCAATCACGAAAGTAATAAAAAAAAAAAAAAAAAAGAGTTAAATCCATAACCGATGATCGCTACACGCTCTCGTATCTCGTCCGTGGCAGCTTGTAAATCTTCATTCGCACGTTCGCTCGTTTCCTCTTTCATTCGTGCGACTTTGTAATTGGAAAAAAGCTTCTATTCGAAATTTAAGCGAGATTTCATTCCATTTACGCACAACAATCTGGCAAAAAAAATCAATGAAAAAAACTTATTTATTTAATTTAATTAGAAAATTAATTATAAGATGTGTAAGTACAAATCAAAGTCTTGGTAATATTTTGCACGTGCTATGAATACACTTTTAATTCGCCAGAAATCGCTTTTTGCTTGGAAAAAAAAAAAAAATAGAAAAAGAAAAATAATTATTTGACTCGTCATTCAGCTCAGCATCTGCATTCAAGTGCGGATGCCATATAATAACGTAGCTTTTATTACTTCGTGACTCACTTAATCTCAACCACCAGTCCCCTTAGCTACTGACTCTTACCATGTTAATATATACACATCTGTCAAATGCTCATAAGGAGAAGAGGGTGAAGTGTATGTGTATATAGCACAAACGTAGAGGCTGTGCTTCAAGATGGATTTCAAAAATAACTTTTCGAACTCAAGGAAAGAAATTCACGGATTACCAACACATTTATCTCACGAATACTACAATTGACGATAAGTTTGTTTGTACACGTGTGGACAGTTTTATACAAATTTCAGTTTTTTAAAATATAATTTTTTGATATAAATGTAATGCATTATTCGTGCTAAAATTTTTTTTACAAAGTACTGCTTATAACACAGAATTTAAAAAAATGTTTCGCAGCAATAACAACACGTCAAAATTCAAAAGAAAAAACCGAGGAAAAAACGATTAAGAGAAAAAAATATTTGAAAAGAAGTAATGTCAGTGGAAAAAAAATTTTTTCCGCCCTCGGGTGGTTTTGGGAGGCTGGTACTTCCTTGGGCGAAAAAGCAGTTTTCCGGAACTCGTTCGAAAAGTCTCCTTTACGAACCTCGTTACGTCCCTCGCCTTCGGCTCGGGCCGCAAACCTCTCGGTTCGCAAACAGAGACTTTTCAAACTCGTAGGAAAACTACTATTTCAAGTGTTTAAGAATCCATACAATAAAATTGTATTCAAGATAACGTGTGCAAATCGTGAGATTGACACTTTTTAATTCCGCTGTATTGAGAGCCATTTATCGGCACTTGCGGTTTAATGGACGCTCAGTTGTATTCGATTATTCTCTCTCTTTCTCTCAGCCTAGTGTATTTTTTCTTATTTTACAAGAGTCTCAGCCGAGCGGATTCCGTGTATCTGTTTCACGAGTTCCAACGGTCCAGAGCATGAGAGGGGCTCTGTTTTTCTTTTCTTTTATCCCCTTGATTTGTATGCGGGCGACGAGTGATGACTGGGACTTTTGGTTCGTTGAAGAGTCCAACTACGCGCAGGTCTGTATAAATAAAGTAGTGGGATGATTTTTTTTTTCCTTTCCCTCTTATTCCTCTCGTTTCTTTGACGAAGTAGGGAAGTCGCTCGCTCGTTATTTCCATCGCAAAATAACCATTCCGAGATCTTTTCTCCGATTTATCTTCAATTTAGATAACTTAGCATTAAAGTAAATATAAATCTTATACTCCCTCTCGATCGATACTATCGCCACACGAAAGATCATTCGATTGGACTGACTATATTTATCAAGTACTAAAATTCATCGGAAAAAGTAAAATGCGCGCGTTGCGAAATGCTTCCCAAACTCCGCGGATGCGCGAGAGCACTTGGGAAAGTCGAACGAAAGTTAATACACCAGCGTTCGTTTTACGGAAAAATAAAAAAAAAGTTTACGAGTCGTGAACTGCGAAGCATCCCTGTACACCTGTAAATTGAAAGTTTTCCAATAATACACGTACCACAGGTTTGCTTTTGCTTCCTTGCTTTCTGCGTATTTTTTTTATTTCAGCTATTTTTCAACAATAACCCTTATTTTTCCCAATAATTTAACACAACAAAAATAAATCGTGTGGCTTGGTTCTTTTTTTTTTTTTTTTCATTCCTACTTTGCCAATCTATTATGTAGCCCGTACCACATTGGACTTTGCGGTGAGAGTCAATCCCATCTTCCTCCCTCGTGTAGATCCTCCCTCGCTCGTGCACCTAATAGCAATGAGACGAATGTCTGATGGGTTGGACGCCGGCTTGTCCTCTCTTCTTCTCCTTCGATGAAGCCAAGTACATCGTGGCCATCTCAGTCCACAAGCTGACATTAAAATTTAACGTATCATCGATCGCTTTATTCATCAAAAATGTTACTTATGAAATAAAAAATTTTTTTCACTCATTGCGAGTCAGTCTAAACGAATATACACACTTGGGTACTACGAGGACGCTTAAATAAATGAAAATCGCAAATTTCCGGCGTGGGAGGGTGCATATGGTCGAGTTAACGTGGTGCAAATAAACGCTCACGCGATCGTGGCGTCCTACGGTAATAAATAAACTTGTATGGAGAAAAACACGAAAAAAAATATATATATCACTTGTGTCAGGGTTTTGCCTCGAGTCGGCCACTTACCTACCGCTGGTAATCGAATATCGAGCGCACCGAGTTTCGGGCTCATCCCTCGCGAGCGCTCCGATTGCTCTGTATGTAAGTTTCAATCGAAACTCTGGTTTTTCTATTTTTCCTTCAATTAATCAAAATATTTATACTTACGTATTTGTACGTGCTGCTTGCATGGGTATTTTTCTTTAAGATTTCATTCAATAGCAAGTGCTACTTGTTGTATTCAATACCTGGTATTGTCATTTTTTTGCAACATTTTTTTTACTTTTTTTTCATGCGTAAGTCAAAGTCAATGTCGACAGAGTTTTTTGTTTTCGTGTAACTTTTAAAAAGATTATAGGGCGAACAACGATCAATGTCGTGAAATGAAAAAAAAAAACAAAAAAAAGTTGCTGGTTAAACTCAAGCTTCGTTAGGAATCGCGAACGAGTATGTATACAGCATACACACGCGTCCTCGAGGCCGATTATGTATGGCAATTTCCACCGTACGGTTGTATTAATCAGTGGACATTAATTTAATTAAGCGGACGCTAGCTCGCAAGAGCCGTAATTTCTCGTGATGTGCCATGTTGTGGGTGTGCTTTGTATATTCGCAACGGATACACATGTGTTTGACCATACGAGGGTGACGAGTTGCGAGTTTATGTTGGCCCATGCTCGACTCTCAGAGCTTTTTTTAGACGATTATTTTGAGAAGTTGGTATCCTGCAAGTGGTTTAATATTGATGGCGACCTTTAACATTTTTTAATACTCTTTTTTTGCTGTTGTAAAGATTTTATAACACCTTACAACATATTTAAATGCGAGGGGCTGTCCACGTGATTCACAAATTTTTTATTCAAACGTGATTCAAATCTTTGAATCACAAAATTTTTTTCAATCGTGATTCTGAATCATTTGAATCACGTGGACAGCCCCTCGTGTAAATGCGTTGTATTTTTGGAAAAATTGTTATCCTACATATTTAAAAGAATACTCGTACGTAACCCTCGTATGCATATTTAAAAAATTTTCCCAAAAACAAACATAATTACGATTAATTAAAAAAAAAAAAAAAGGAGAAAAAATTTTTTTATTTTTAACAACACATCATCATCCCTAATGCATATCGTAATAGCGATCGTCATCTGCACTTAATTATCCGCTAATTACCGATAAGCCGTGCAGCGATAACATCCAGCCAATATTTGCCCGCGAAGGTCGACGCACGCGGCAGAGGCAAAAGGTGCAAATCACAATGCGAACGAGCTGTAGACTATATACATATATATCTCTCGGAGAAGCACGATGACGCCTTTCGCAACAAAGACTGTGAAAAAAAAGATACAAGAGTTGAGATTACAGGTATAGAGTCTATACGTGTAGGTGTACATACACCCACTTAAAATAAAATTTTCGCTGGTTGTTTTATCTCATACCTCGTGTCCTAGAGTCTTTTGCTTTGTTATAATATAGTGATTGTGAGAAAACCTTGTAATTTATTGACCAATAATAACCAACCAATATTTTTATAATTTTAAAATAACTATTTCACGCTGCTTGTGATTTTGTTGACGTCAAAATTTTTTAATAGTTTTTGTGTAATTTTTATAACGATATTTTAACGTTGTACTTATTTTTTTATCCTTTAAAATTATTTAACTACATTTTTTTAATTATAAAACGATTATTTCACGCTGCTTGTGATTTATTTGTCGTTATAATTTTGTATAAAAATTTCTGTAATTTTGATAGCGATACTTGCATATTGTTCGTGATTTTAATTTTCTTTAAATATAATTGAAAAATTTTTTAAATTAGATTACACATAATTTTTTCCAATTCGCTTAATAAAATTCATTAAAAAAATTAATTAATGAAAAGTACTGATAATTTTGCACTATGCGCTAGTTACGTTCAGAAAACTCTTAAGTATCATTCCTTTAAACAAAAAAATTTTCTTTTTAACGTCAAACCAAGAAACAGATAACAACAAAAATCAAAAGCAAATAAAACTGCATCTATAAAACGATGTATACATACACACGCGCAGAATTTAATTAACAAAATAACGTATTCGGTCGATCCGAGGCGCACACGCCCCCGTTTTATTACGTCACGTGCTTGTGTTACAAAATGAAACAATGGCAGGTGGAAAAAAAAAAATAATAAAAAAAAAAATATCCCCAGCAACTTCTCCTCTTTACGTGT
The DNA here is from genome assembly GCF_000648655.2 of Copidosoma floridanum. The sequence goes on from NW_019379495.1 coordinate 952,598, forward strand.
GTATATGGTTACACGTACTGTTTTTGAAAGTATGATAGAATTATACACACACACTTACACCTGCGCTCTTGTAGTGCACAGCGACCGACTGTCCCGGATACATGTATACACAACAGAGCCGGTAAATTACAGCGGAATTGGATTTCAAAAGAGAATGATTTCTCGACCCGAATTCCCTCTGTCATTCCGTCAAATAAAATTTTTAATCAGTTTCGCTCAATAATCTTGACTTCTATTTCCAATGCACTCTGGTGGTGCTGTCGACTTTTGAATATTCCGATCATTATAAAAATTTTTAACTCGACGTATTGTGTTTCAATGTTTTTTGATACCCGTGATATTTACAAGCTGGCTAAATGTAGTGCGCAGCTGATGTGGCATTAATGCTATCAGAAAAGTAAAGGCTCGATAGTAATTTTTCACTTGATACGGTTCGTCTATATTATCAATTAATTAAAATTTTCGTTTACAGTTAACGTTCGAGCTAAAAAAAGGTATCGATGGAATTTTAAATATTATATACCGTCTCTCGACTAGCATTGATAAGTGTACATATTAAGCAGGTGTAGCGCAAACGCTGATGCCTTTGTTTCATATTGTGGCGCCACTCGCTCGCTGTAACAGCGAAAATCATTATTAATACGTCAGATGTTCGGTCCATTATATAGGTTGCTACGTGAGCGCGCATAAACACCTCACACTCCCGTTTAGCTCTATAAAAATGATTTGGTTGCTATGCTTCTATTCTTCATTTTTTGTAGTGTTTTTTTGTAGCGTCTTGTGTTCCTTTTTTTTTTTTTTTTTTTCCAAGAGCATTTGGCATTGTCATGTCGAGGGGTGATAACGGCGATATAACAATGGGGACCGGGGGCTTTTACGTCGTATTAATGCCGAATCAGGTCCGTAAAACTCGAGGTGAAGTTGAAGCTTCGACTTTTTATTTCGTGTTCTTGTACGTGAGTAATAAAAATTTATATTTAATCACGTCTAATGCAAAGCAACACATTTTTTTATACTGATTCTTCACATGAAGGACGAGTAGAATAAAATTTTTTTGGAATAATTATGTGGTGAAATTGCTCATACGCGTTTTCTGAAAAAAACGTTTTTTTTTTAATTTTTTAATGTGTTTTATTTTCCATCCAAAAAAATAATTTTTTTAACAGTTTAAAATTTTTTCCAAAAATTAAAAAAAAATTTTTTTTTCAAATGTTCTACCAAGAATAAAACATATTTTGTTCAGAAGAAACCCACAATTTACTTGTTGATCAATGTATAAAGTTTTGAGGAAACGTTGTTTTTCTCTTACTAAAACTATTGTGTAACCCTGTTGACTCAGTCCAACTAGTTTTCTTAAAAATTAGCACCTTTCTGTTTTGGCAACTGATAACTGAACTGACCCACCTCAAGTCGTAGTTTTTAAAAAGTTGCTTTTGATGAACTGTGGATGGTAGAGTTATATTTTTTATTTATTGGTTTTACCTACAATTTTCAAACCCTTAAAGGTGTATCATTCCCTGTGCATCTTAAACAGCGTGATTCCAACTATCGTAAATAATGACGCGGGGCCATAGGGGCTCTGAGAACGGTGCGAAACAAAATACCAATGTTTTCACGGTCATTGCGCTCTTTTTTTTTTTTTTCTCTTCTTGCTCCCGTGGATGAGTATGCATCGCATTCCTCTTGGTTCATGCGCTCTCCCATACACTCACTCCCAGCAAATAATGAGAGTGCACGTGTTCCTTCTAATCTCGATATCCCATACATTTGCGTACAAGACTTGCCGTCTCATTTTAAATATGGCATCGTGTAATTTATAATAAATGACTTACAAATGCAGCGCTTCTTTATTTTCTTTTTTATCGCAAATCTCTATGAAAGTGCACGTACTTGTTTAATTGTAAGAAGAGTCATTCTCACGGTACGGTGAAGTTTGATTTATTAATGGAGATTAAACATACGTTGCACTATAGGATGAGATACAGAAATATCAAAATGTTTTAGAGAAAAAAGTTTGAACACTGTACAATTTTTTAACCGACTTAATTATATTTTAAGTATTTATTTTTGTAAGTCTAGAGGTATACTAATTTGCAACTTTCACTTCTAGTCAAGTTGTTGTTGTAGTTTTGAAGACAATGATAAAATAGTGTTTTAGTAAGTCTTAACCAGTAAATAAGTAGATACATATCTTTAGGGGGCTCATACGAGTGTCGTTGAGGAAAAAAAAAGTTAGCTAACAAAATGTATGATTAGATTAAAAAACCTTATAGCTTTTTATTAGGCACAATAGTAACAAAATTTATTTAAATCGTCTATTCTAAAGGGTGTACTGGATTATAAATAAATAACTCAAATTCTAAAGTAGTCAAAATTTTTATTCACACATTTCTATAATTCTTTGTAATAACTACTCTTAATACATGTACGACAACACCTTCGTATTGACGACAAAATTCAAATATATTAAGACAAAGAACGATTGATAACCTTAAAATATTGTGTGCACAACGCATGACTAACATCAGTCGAGGCTAATCTCTACTTTCACGGAGCTCTACTTAAACCGAAATAATGTACGTATTAATGTAGTATGCAATGAAAAAATCCATTTTGTTAAAGTTGTACAAAGTAGTAGTTTTTTGATTATTGTATAACTTGNGGCCGGGCGCACTTATACCTATGGTATTATTTATGCACGCGTGAGCTCATTGGCAGTAATTTAATGGGCTCTCCCGCTGCCGATCGCTCGCGCTGATATGTACATATATTGTTGCTCTCTCTCGCGCGTGCGTGTGTGTGTGTGTGTGTATATGTGAGCTTGTAATAATCGAGAACTCGGGTAATATGGTGTATACCAATCCACTCTTTCGGGAGAGTCAAATTGCATGCTTTCCCCCGCGTGATGCCGTTCGTTCGGCAGTATGAATTGTTGTACGGTGTTGACGCGAAGTAAGTATATCAAAGTTGCACCGCCCGGAGGGACAAGTTTTTCTCTGCTGCTCGTGCCTGTACCTGTAACTATTTATTGTATTATTTTTTTTTTCTCGTGTCAAAAGAGAGTAAGTGCTAATAAACATTTGGTCATGATACATCGTCGCGTTACGGTATTCAATCGGCATTTTCGGCATGACGTCACCCGGCAACTATCAATTTTATGCACCGTGATGTCATGCGGTATACGTACACGCAAGAGGCGCGGGGGAGAGTTACGATCTTTTGAAACGTACGAATACGTCATTTGCAAAAAAAAAAAGAAAAAAAAATTGTAAAGCCACATCCCCCCCACATCAAAAGCGTTTCACTGTAATTTCCCATCCCAAAAGCAGGAAAAGCGTGGACTCATTTCCACTCTGGTCAATATTTACGTGTCCGAACGTCCATTCCATTCGAGATATCAACCAAAACTACATGTAGCATGTAGCCCCCTCCCTGTCCCTCTGACTTTGGCATACGACTCCCCCCAACCATTTGCGACCTCGTAATTTCGAACCGGCGGACTATCGGTAATTATTATCGACTGGGGTTGGAACAACTGGTCTGGACATATTCTCCCGTCAGAGCGACGACCACTACCATCACGAGTTATCCCACTCTCTCTCTCTCTCTCTCTCTCTCATTCTACACTCTACACTGTAATTTCAAGTGCGTTTAATAACACTTTTGAAGCTTGCAGTTGAAACCTATTGCAGTAAATGGGTGGTTAAAAAAAAAAAAAAAAAAAAACAACTACCTAAGCAATTGTCTATATAATATTATATCAGCTCTACGCACCAAACATTATTTTATTATCATTCTCTTTCTGTTTTTCTTTCTCGTTTCTTCGAATATTCGATTAGTATTGTACTATATTAAGAATAACACGTAGCAGCAGAAGCTCGACGGTCATTGTATCCTTGGAACTTTTATCTGTTGGACGCTTATTTCTTTGTTTCCTTGACACTGAATTTATAAGCTGATTTCTTCAAAAATAAAAACAACAAACGAGTCTTTTTGTATGATAATCGACAAAGAACAGTTGACAATTGTTAATGATTTTTTTTTGTTTATCTATTTTTCGAAATCGGTTTTGGAAGCAAATCTTATTCTTACGTCCTTCACCTGCAAGTGTAGATATTCGGTTACTAATCGAGTCATCATTTAGCTTATCTGTAATCGTTCTTTTTTCAACTATAAATAAATATTGTTCAATATCGCTTAAACCGAGATAAATACATCTTTAATGTTTACTATATACTTTGTTATTTACTAATATTACAATACTACATTATTAAGAAAATACACAATTTTTTAACTTAGTTTTGTGTAACGTACGGTAGTATAGGTGAGACTCTAGGCTCCCTCTCCTCAAACCTCATAACGAGGGGCCCTAGGGCCAAGGGAAGGGAAGAGCGAGCAAGGAGAGAGTCTATTAGGGGAGTACACGACGAGCCTTTGAAGGGAACACACGCGCCACCTTGCCTATGATTTCCGTATCTTGAATAAAGCTCTTGAAGGAATCTGTGTTGATCATTCTCGCGAAGCACCTCCTTACCAATATCTTCCCTACGTAACAGTTTCTTATACTTTTATACCAAATTAATTTTGAAGATAATTTTATAATTTAAAAAAAATAAAAAAAAAACATCTAAAACTGTAGAATTATCTGCATTAGCTACAAAAAATATCTAAAAAATTGAGATAAATAATCGAATATTATTGCACAGCGATGGTTGTCGTTAAACATTATCCATTGATATCATGTTTATTCTACATTTTTTATCGAATTGAAAAAAAAAAAATTATTCCCTCAATTTTCGTATAAAAAATTTTTCTCACGTACGAAGTATATTTTAATAAAAAGGTTGGCTCCGAAACAAAGCATCAAATAAAAAAGTGATAAATCTAGTAAAAACAAATAGTAAACATTTGTAGCGCTGATTCATGTCTGAGCAAAACCGTCTTATATCAGCAGAAAAACAACCGGTGTAGTATATGCACACAAAATTATTTTACGAGAGAGAATATCACATTCATAGTCACGCTCCGAAAATAGAAGGAGCGTATTTGACGAAAAACCATTTTTTTTAAATCCACTTTTTGTGTTCAAGCGGATGCTGTGTAAGAGCAATGCATTGCTTACGTTGCAATTTCTATCTTTTAGAATTGCTGTTGTAAGTGGGCTCCGTAGTGCTACGATGGAGACTCTCTGTGAGTTTCCATCTTTTAGGTACTATTGTACTATCCGAAAGAAAAAAAAAAATTATAACCTCAAGTGTACAAGCACCAATGATTTTCCGTATTTCTCCTTCTTCTCCTTCTGGTCGATCCGAAAAGCACCTTTTCCTCTCTGCTTGTTCATTCGAATTTTTTACAGCTTTTTCTCTACGCGATTGACATGTTTTTCCATCGAATCTGTCTTCTCTTCGAGCGCAAGAACTTGCTTTTCCCTACACAGTAACGCTTACATCGGCTTGAAAAGTACCTCAAAAGCCGGTCGTAGTATTTTCTACAGGCCATGAAAAATACAAAAACATGGAAATCTCAACAATACCACGACGGAAGAAAAGTTCTTTACATAACAAATATCAAAGTTGCAAACGAAGAAATCTCTTATCATTGTTTAACAACCAAAGGTCTTTGATTATCGATCGCGTGCGACTCGTTATCTCTTTCAGTTACAGTACACGTAGTCCATACCACTACAGATGCACGTACTGTTTAGGCGTTGACATTTTGTACAAAAAAAAATAAAAAATAAAAAAATTAATACATTGCACTCAAGAGGATTCACACTTTGAAACTTTCGCTCTCGTGGTTTTATTTTCCTTCATTCCGTTGCACCAGAGCCCCATGGTGTGAGAGACAATTGTGGCGAAGCTAATATTTCTTGCGACTCTTCTTTCCTGGTTTGCAGGTGGGTTTAATTAATATTTCTCGGCCGAGCGAATTTAGCGAGTTTGGCTGAGTTTTATGCTCACGTTTCAAGATTTTACTTTCGATTGTGCACGGTGGTCGTGTGTGGAGTGAATTTACGTTTATTCAAGTATCTTGATGTGGCTTCCCCCGCAATTACATGTTATTTTTTCAATGTTCGTTACATCGATTGATAGGAAAAATTTGATGACAGGAAAATCATTTACAGACTTGCACTGTTCAGATATTGTCATGCTATTTTTGTGTCACCTCTGTTATGCAACTCATTCGAGATCACTTCAATAAGCTGTCAAATTTACTCTGAAGATAATACTAAGAAATATCGAAGATTCTTTCTCGTCGCGGTAATCCAATGCTGCCACTATTTTCGGATCCCCATGATATAATCCTTTTACCCCTATCGACTTTACGCCAGACCAAAGTCTCCTTTTACTTATTAAGTACTTCCAAGTGACATCGTTTATTTTCATCCAGTTGAATATTAAATGAGTAAAATTGTCATCTCAATGAAGCACGAAAAATCAATTTGGAACTGAAATCCTTATACATATATTTTAGCCAAAAAAATAATTTTTTTAACAGTTTAAAATTTTTTCCAAAAATTAAAAAAAAATTTTTTTTCAACCATTCGCATTCTTTCATCCAAAAGTAAAGGGTAGACGTTTCAGGGAAGCCTTAGTCACCTGGTGGACGATCGGACCGTTAAATTTTATCGTGGGTCCTGTAACCGTTCGAGTCATCAAGCAGGGGACCATACATTTTATGAAAGGGAACGCACTAGTGGCTAATCTTTTTTTTCGATCGCTCGCAACGCGGCCTTGGATGCACCTTTTTTCTCCGTATCCACGCCACTTATCTGACAAACAAACCTCATAAACGTTAAAAAAAAAAAAAAAAAAAAAATTGATTATCGAATAATACTACTTATGAATATTCATTGAATTTGAACGCTTATTTATAGTAATGACGATGGCCTACTAAAGATCATATTTTTCTTTGATGGACAAATTTTTTTTTACCGCACATACTCTAGTTTTATAATAATAATTAACGTGACTAACCACTTTCTTTCTTTTTTTTCTGTTTTAGGTAAGTTTCTCAACAACACACGCCATCAGTTTATTCCTGTCAAGTAAATAGGTATGCCATTCACAATATGATAAACATCGATTTGATGATTAAAGATAACAAATGCTCACGCGCTTACAATGTACAGCATATTTAGATAAGCTCGACGTCTCTTTTGTTTACGAGTTCATTGAATTCAAACACAAAGATCGACCCGTTAGAAACGAAATTACGTCACTATTACGTTCAACAATGCAAATTGGTTGAAAAAAAAAAAAAAAAAACCTGTTAAACAACAAAAATTACTTCATGAAAAATGCATAGTGTACCTATACAGTGAAAGTTAAAAAGACGATGAAAACCCATCGTGGTTATGCTCCTTAGCAAAAGCCTCTTGTGATAGATGGAGATTGATCAAACGATGAGTTTGGGTGATAAATTGAAACGGGTTGTATATATATTATGGGCTATGCTCACACGTACGTCTATGTCCTCGAGTGCGCGTGTTGTATGCCCACAGGGCACCCTTAACCCGTCCCGACTTGCGATCTTGGCGTTATTCCGCCCGAATCGACAGAATCCCATTGTTCCCGGGTGTGGGATTCCTCTCGTGCGTCTCCGTCTGTTTGCGCCCGCCGAGCTTCGGATGTTGTACTACAGTGTATCCGTATGTATACGTATACGCGAGTGTGGAGGTGAAACGTTAGTAAATCACGAAACTCGCGATTCGTGACATTAATGGTTGACAAAATTTAAGGACCCTCCCAGCACCGTGTGCTCTATGTTTAATGTATGGGTTATTGGGTCTCGATGCGCCATCTGTTTGGTATATCTCCTATCCGTTTTCTTTTGACAATCAAGTTTTGCGGTGTACGTATCGCGCACTAGATCGATGGAAAGGAGTGGGAGAGAGGGGGAGAGGAGCTGGTGAAATTGAACCTTCACTCGTGTGTTTCCCGAAGGTCTTTACTGGCCGAGGATAATAAATTTTCTTCCTCCCTCTCTGCTCGCAATCGACTTGTTATGCCGCGTGTTTCTTTGCATTCTTATTTTTCTCTCGTGTGGTTTGTCCTTTTTTCGTCCGTCTGCATCGAGCTTTTACGAGCTAGATTACTTTATTATGTTTACAGGATTTTTTTTTTGCGACGATTATTGTATATACGAGCGGGCTTTGCGGGATTTCGTTCGACGGTTGTGAAAAAGCTCGGGTGGAAAATGTAGATCGAAGCGTATGAATAACTTTTTTTTTAACTCTATTGGTTATTGATGGAAGCATCAAGTCTCTAAATAATAATTTTTAAAGGCCTGAGTTGTGTTGGAAACAGCGTTTTTTGTCCTTTTTACTTTTAAGTTTAAAAAAAATCTGTTATTCAAAGTCAGAGATAATTGGAATTGCCAATATTTATCGCTAAAAGCTTTTCCATTAGAATATTTGCTGTTAAATCGGTATTTTTGATCACATGAAATATAATTTGTGTATCCCGTTGCTTTATTTTTTAATCAATATTTTTTCACACCCATCGTTCTAAACCATGTTTATTTACGGTTTTTAAAAACAATATTTGCACTGCCGATTCGTATTTTGATTCGTGTATTTCTGATACAATCTCACTTTATATTTATAAATTTTTCAGCCAAAACAGAAATTACTAAGAGGAGTGAAGTTTATTGAAAAATATACCATAAAATATTAAAATATTATTTTAAACGATGCTCTGTTGCTGAAAAATGTATTTTCTGTACACTATATTATAAACAGTAACGAAAAAAAAGTTGTATCACCAACAGCCCATTTTATTTGTAGGAAACACAAATATTTGTAGAATAACCATTGTAGTAGTGATAAAGTCGAGGACAAAGTTTTCCAACAACATATTAATGCTCGTAACAACGAAACATATATATTTTAACTACACACGCACTCGGGCGTACACAATAGGCTTCAATAATGCGTAAATGAGCACGTGCTATATATTTACGATACACGTAAACGCCACATCTCAAAGAAACGTACACTGCAATACCAATAAGGAAAAAAAAAGAAACGTTCTTTCCTATTTGTTTCCTTCTCTGCAATGTTTTCCTCTCTCACTCGGTGTATAAATACCCACACACACACACACACACACTACGACGTGACGTGCAAATGTGAAACGTAGGATTCGCTCGCATTGTTTAATCGTATTTCACGCTCGTTCCCATGATAATTGCGCTTTTTGCTTTAATTTATCATACGCCGCGTCATTATCGTATTTTACGATAAAATTACGATGCACGAGAGAGGGAGTGCTTAAAATGCGCAACGGGTGCTCTTGAGCTTCGCTAGTTTGAACGTACCTTTATGAGGTTTTTTTTTTTTTTTTTTTTTTTTTTTTTTTTTTTTTTTTTTT
>NW_019379495.1:967106-980364 GCF_000648655.2 Copidosoma floridanum
AGATATATATATATATATTTTTTTTTTTAAATAGTACTAACAAGAGCAATGAGGAGAAGCCAGATTGAGTAAGAGCCTGTAATGAAAATTAAGATGTTATCATTCGTTTGCAAAGGATAAGAAAATGAAGAAAAGCTGCATTATTACAGCGTAAAACAAAGTAGGGCGCAGAGTTGATCCTCATGCATACAATCGGATAATCTTGTAGACTGTATAATTTATTTAAACGTAATACTTTCTTTCGGTGCATGTACATTTTGTTGTGAATAATTTACTTTTGGTCATATTGTGCATGTTTATGGTTCTCTTTTACTTTACAACAATTTATTTATAAAATTTTACACCTTTTCTTGTTCTTAATTTATGTGTTAGAGCCCTTGACCTGTTGGCTAGATATATAAATAAAATAAACATTTAATTGGCTACTTAATACGTAATATAATAATTACGTATTACAATATACTCAATAAATTGATTAATAAACACAGAATAGTAATTAGTCAATATTTAAAACTATGGAATGAGTTAGAAAAAAATGTATTGATTCGAGAATATGTAAGAACAAAAACAAATTCATCGATATTGATGATGATTCGACGAGTTGAAGAATAATAGACTCGTAATCCAATAATAGTCTCGTGCTTGAGCCTCAGTCCTATATTATTCGGTAGAAGTGCTGATGTAACGTCTATTTACGAGTGTCTGCTGAATGATGCCCAGCAGATTTTCATCGCTTGATAAATGTGTTGTAGTGCACGAAAGCAAAAAAATACTGACGCTAAATAAAGCCCTCACGACACGCGTACATTTTTTCATTTTGTTTCATCTCACCGTTTCCTACACGATTAAACGCTTGAGTCTTGGAATATATCTATAATAGATAATGAATTAAATAAAATACCTGCAATGTATCCACTTAACACGTCACGCAATAAATGTTTTTTTCAAGGTTTTTTCACCAAACTATTCCTTCCTCCGATGATGTTAATACTCATAAAAGGCGCATAATCTTCCGAAAGTACAATAGTTTAATTTTTGTTCATCAACACCCTAATTCTTTCACGTGTTGTTTAGTCCCTCTCTGTTCCGATCTACGTCAGCTTATCTCCGCCGTGCTTGTCAATATTTCCGAGCCGGGGATTCGCTCGTTAATTCTCAATTTCCTTCCGACTTGTTGTATACAGCTTGCGGCAATTTCTCTCTCTTCTGTCTACTTCTTCTTCTCCTCCTGTTTTTTTCTCTCCTTTTTTTCTCCTTTTTTTTTTTTTTTTCGTCTCTCAATACGGATCTCTTGGGAATGACGCAGCCACGCATGGAATTGCTTTTAATTCACACGGCCAAGTTCTTGGAACTACGAGGTTATTTATTTATTTTATTCTCTTATCACTAAATGTTATTTTTATTCGTAAAAAAACAAACAAATAAACAATCGAGAGATACACTAATAAACGAGCTGATAAATAATACTTTTTAGTATTTTTTTATAATACGGTACATATAAAAATGTATCACTATTTATATGTTATAATAATATTACAATACAATATATTAAACATAATATTTTCAAAAAATACAATAGACGTTACTTTTCGTCAATTTGGAAGAAAAAAAAATATTATAAGTTGTCTGTAAAGATTACAAATATTTATTTAGTAAAAATTTACTATAAAACGTCAGCCTCACTTTTTTCAAGATGGTTTAAAAACTGCAGTGAATAATGTTGGTACCTTTTTGATGCGCACCATTTATAAAATCTATTCGACCATTAAAAGTATGCAAGTATCTTTTCTCAGAACCCATAACGAAACTTTTAACGAGAAAAATTTTCCTCTCAGTAAAGACCATCAATTTATAGTCAGTATTTTTATCGTCTAAACTTTTTAAATCGATAAACTCGGTATATCTCTAATGAATGGGTAGAAACGGTAGTACTCGACTCATTCAATTATCATATCTAACTTGATTCCAAAATTAAAAAAAAAAAAAAAAAAAAAAACTTATAATTTATGTAATGTACTAGATAAACTAAGCATTGGCGCGTAAATTAAAACAACCACTGTATTTCACAAGTATCGGCAATACAGCAATACAGGGACAACCAACTGAAACAGCAGTCGATATAACGGTGCTCAACTTTCTGAGAATCATTTAACTTTGCGGGTAATCATTGTAGCTGAGCGGAATATCCCATCTTATTTGGAACTCAAACTCACTTTCTTCTCCACCGAGCATATCCAATTAGCTCCGTATCATCCAGTGATTCCAGTAGTGAAATTGTCCTTTTTGCTATTTGACCATGAAAAATAATAAGATGAAATTTTTCAGCTGCGCAATTATTTTATACGTGTTTCTTTGAAATAAAATATTTCCTTACGAAACTACAACGCATTTTTTTCCATACCATGTAAATGTTTTTAACACAAAATTGTGATATGTATATTTGGAGAATAAAGCTCATTATATAAATGTTTGAATACCTTAACATCCAGTTACTCAATTAAAAAAATTACAATTGAAATTTATTTCTCAATTATTGGTTTTTATAAGTAAGAATCATATATAATTGTTAGTTGAGTTAGTAAGTTTTTAAAATTAATAATAAAATTCAATTGTTAACTGAAATGTTAGTCAATTGAGCAAATAATTTTAACTTTTTAATAAACTGTAATGGCATATTTTAGACACCTAGAAATAATACATTATTGTTGCCAAGAAAAAAAGATACAATTTATTATTAGAAAATTTTTTCATCACCAATAAAAAATATTAGAAAAAACATGAACAAGAAAAAAATTGTAACGCAAATGATTTGAAAAAGGATATAAAAATAAGCTGTACTTGAGCCTTTTTTTTTTTTTTTCATATATTAGATACCAAAACTCAACGGCACTCTCGTTAGCTTTGCATAACACCCAATAAATCATTCCGCACGAGAGCAGCGAGAAAAAAAAAGTTAAAACCCCGTCGAGCGTGAGATACGCCAGCGCTTGTCTGAAATATGTGTATGTGTATAAATATATATACATAAAATCGTGCGTATTGTATCACGTTTGAGAACGGCTTTTGTAGCGAACTCGTTCTCTTTCATCATCTCTATAGTCCTATTATCTATCCAACTCTATTTGATGTATTTTTAACTGCGTTGCAATGAAAAAATTTTTTTACAAACAATTACGCAAATAAATTCATAAAACTCGCTCGAAGGACCAAAGAATCCGCGGAAAAAAATCTTGACAGATATTCAATATCGGTACATCGCATTCAAGCGCAATAGAGGCTTTTGACAAATGTACCTAGTTGGTCCTTCTCCCATCTCCGATCATCCATCAAATAATCCCCACAGATACACATAAACACGCTCAATAAATTCAAGCACATTATCGCATCCGGTCAATCGATATTGCCTCCTCCTCCTCTCGCTTGTCGTGCACAAACTTTCTCCTCTCCCTATGTGCATTAAATCAATGCTCTAACTATTATCGCGTGCCTAGGAATTGCATTCTCTCGGCCTCGATGTTTGTCGCGTGTGCCTTTTTCACTTTTCTTCGTCTTTTTTTTATTTGTGCGTGTTTTATATTTGACACGGTAATGGGGGATAGCAACGTAGAGCTTTCTACCTTATCTACTGTTGGACTATGTTGGACTAAGCGTTAGGAAGATGCCGTGGCCTAATAACTCGTTTTTATAGTAATAATAAAAAAAAAAAAAAAAAAAAAAAAAAAAAAAAAAAAAACTTATAATTTATGTAATGCACTAGATAAACTAAGCATTGGCGCGTAAATTAAAACAACCACTGTATTTCACAAGTATCGGCAATACAGCAATACAGGGACAACCAACTGAAACAGCAGTCGATATAACGGTGCTCAACTTTCTGAGAATCATTTAACTTTGCGGGTAATCATTGTAGCTGAGCGGAATATCCCATCTTATTTGGAACTCAAACTCACTTTCTTCTCCACCGAGCATATCCAATTAGCTCCGTATCATCCAGTGATTCCAGTAGTGAAATTGTCCTTTTTGCTATTTGACCATGAAAAANAATTTTTACGAAAATGCTTAAAAAGCCATTAAAATTCATTCCGTTAATCATCTGGAAAAAATTTGGAGCGAACAAAAATCGCTGTCACATCGGAACACTGATAATCCTGGTCTTAGGCCTAATAAAGATAGCATACATTGCTTTAAATACTGTTTTATCTTTAAAAATGTAACAATGACCCTCATTATGATAAATTAGTGGAAAATTTTCAGGGTCAGAAAACCATTAAAGAAATATAGCTATAATCACTAAAACGCTAACTCATATCAATTTTTTAATGCTCTAAATTCAAAAAGAAGCGATAACACGAATTTTTCTATCACATTATACGGCTATTAAAAAATTATCTTAGTTAAAAATCAATTACTTACTGTGTAAAGCTTACACGGAATTTTTCTCGTCACCTCTGCGGGAGGTTATGGTTTAACCTCGCATTTGATTAAAAACGATGGTACGCGTGTTTTTAATGGTTGATTTCACTGGATTCCACGTACACTCTTTTGTTTAAGCTTTGCCAGAGTAAGTTAATGATTTTCTCTGTTTTAAAAGATAATTTTGATTCATTCAATGAAGAAATACTTACCCAACAACGGTGTCCTTCCAAAATCCCATCGAAACGGTTAAAGCAGAGATCTCTGACAACACTTAGAGAAATCGCTCACAACTCCTCGATGAAGCAAAGTGGCACCAATTTGTCATTTAAAAATCATCGACGCTTATCTGCTTTTGCAGTTTCGTGAGCGTCACCATAGCTATAAAATGACAATTTTATACAGTCCTATTGTAGCTACTCCTTACGCAGTACTTTTAACTGTGAAAATCTTTCAACCCCCTCGTAAATACACTCTCAACAAAAACAAATCGAGTACTCATTATGGACGGAAGTAAGTTCGCGTAATGTACAACCGTGGCAGAATAATTCTAGGTCAATAAACAACAGTTGCACGGTAAAATACATCATAATATAGTACATAGGGAGAGTGAAGCCTAAGCCATGAACTACAATCCAAGCGCGTAGCAGCTGATTTAATCAGCGGAATGTCTCTCATCATCATTATTATTACGCCACGACTAAACTCGACAGCGTCTACATGTATGAGCGTCTCACTGCTGCCACGTTGTAAACCGGAAGATCTTACGTACAACAATTAATGTGCTCTGGCATGAGAAAGAGCTTTTAATTAAGAGTGATATATCACGTTGTGTGTTTGCTGAGTCGTTTGAATTTTTTTTTTTTTTTTTTTTATAAATTTGTAGAATCTTTTGGTTTTCATTCCACATTATTTGTACTTAAAAAATTTTTTTTTTTTTTCAGTTTGCTTTCTGTTTTTGATAATAGCTAGTAGAAATTTTATTTTCGTTTCATAGTTAGCAGTTTTTGATAGATAATAAATTATAAAATAGTCAAACGCACTTATTGATGGTACGATCATTAAAAATTGATTCGATGAATAAAAAGACAAAAAAAATTGATTTATTTAATAACATACACGAGAACCAAACGACTTGCCTTGATTAATTATAAGAATTGGTTTTTACACCCTAGACAAGCAGACCATGAAAAAAAATGCAGCGAAATATGAAACGAAGTCGATGCCGTGGCAGAAATGACCTCGTCAACTGAAAGCCCATCCGTTTACCGTGACGTACACCCTTCGAGTCCCTCATCACAGGAGGAAATCGAAAAAGCCAAGATCAGCGAAAGAACTCATCCGCTCGCGTGCGTCGTTTATTCCAGCTCCTGTCGTATACAGCCACTTACACCCCCGAATCTCGAAAGCCCCGGTTCTCGCCCTCGCGCCCGTCTTTTTACTCCCTCCGTGCCGGCTCCCGTCAAGGGAAAGGAAACACGAGCTTTGAATCGTAAATGCAAAATCGAGCAGGAAGCCCCGGCATTTCGTCTACTTGCGAGCTCATACATTCGGCGAAACGAATGAGCGCACAGCGAGTGGAAAACGTCCGTGTCGGGGGTTTCTTTCTATAATATTGTACCTCGCTTGCGAAAATCAAAGAAATTCGATCGGCGGAGCTTTTGGAAAGCTCTCGTTGATTCGCGTTGGCGTCTTTTCGGGCACACCTACTTGGGCGTCCCCTCGGAAGGGTTGAGCAAAAGCACGCGTTAATTATTCAACTTTGGTGGCGAGTAATCTCCAGCCAAGCTGAAACGCGTCGACCTCGGTTTTCGGGGTTGCGCGTTGTAGTTTGGTTATTACGTATGTTGGTGCTACATTCGTCGAGAGTACGGGCTAAATGGATTATCCCGGCGATAAGCGGAACTTATTTGACCGGTAAATTACGTAGGATGTGAAGGGTCACTTTTTTTTTTTTTTTTTTAAGTAAAACAGCTCTTTGTGTGGATTTAGCTTATCATGTTTTTGAATAATTGATTCGGAACTGAGTGATAAAGGAATTTAATTAATTTTTTTTTTTTCTTTCAATCAAAGGCGAAAATTCATCCTGCAGTTAAATAACGAAAAATTCGAGCCTGGCAAAGGAGACACTTGCGTTATTGAAAAGCATTGTTATTAATAAAAATTACAATTAATTGACAAAGTGTACCGTAATGCATCCAGACGAAAAAAAATGTTTTACAATTTCAATCACTCTGTAGGTGTGTGTGATTATTTCTAAAAAAAAAAAAAAAAAAAATAAGCAATAAAAATGTCCTTTATTTAGATCCGTACTTATAATTATCATCATTCAGTACCTAGAATTCATTTTAATTAACAGAATATAAATCAATGCATATTACACTTTGACAAAAAAAAAAAAAAAAAATCTTGAAGCATCAAATGCACTTGTATCCAAGCAAATAATTAAAATCACTTACTCTAACATTCAACAGACGTGTAGAGTTCATATACCTCAAAACAGATAATTTATACCATTGATGG
The DNA here is from genome assembly GCF_000648655.2 of Copidosoma floridanum. Next base: position 974,043 of record NW_019379495.1, read on the forward strand.
TATAAACTTGGATTGCGCTCCATCGTTTTATTGATCGGTTTTAATCCCCAGTTGCAGTGCTCAAAAATTCCAGTGCTCGAAAATCAAACACCATTCATGCGCGTTGTCGAGCTGTCATACATCGATATTTTTGCGAAAAAAAAAACCCTCCAACTTCGTCACACGCTAAAACGAAGAAAAAAAAACTTTAACAGACACCTTACGAGATTTTCCGCGCTTCACCACTTCTCTACAAACACTCGTTTTCTCAGCTGTAAGTACATTCAGGCATTCAAGATTTTGTCGGGATTCGCACGCACGTGCAAGCAAAAAAATCCCCGAGCCGAAGGCACGAAGGAGGGAGAGATGAGAACTTGAGATATATACATGTATACTTAAAGCATACGTACACCACGACGACAACACGTGTTCGTCGACGGAGAGGATGATATGAAGGTGTGAAATAGACGCAATGCACACGTGCAAAGCTTATGCTTGTGTGCAATACAAAAAAGTCGAGTATACAATTCTGGTGCCGTAGGAGAGATACTACATGGCTAGCGATAAAAAAGGAGGGTGGAAGACGAGGAAAATAAATAAATAAATAAATAAATAAAANACGTTGAATAAGTCCTGAGCACTACCGTATCTTGCATCGATATATAGCAATTGCAAAAGATGTTGAACAACAGAATTTTTTTCACGCTAATAGTACTGAGCACAAATACAAAGCATTTTATTGTTACTTATGTCTGTGCTCTCATGTACCATAACTGAAAAAAATGTACCGTTCAGAATTTCTTAAAGTTTTGAAAACTTGTAAGGGTATAAAACATATTAAATAAATAAATAAATAAATAAAAAACAAAGGATAGGTCGATGACGAGCGTATACATATAAGTACACATGCCTCGAAGAGCCAAGTATCCGCTTGTTGGCACGTTTCCTGCAATTTTGTTCGCTCGTTTCATCCTTGTATTTTGTATACACATACACACTAGCCTTTACTCGCATTAAATAACACTTACATCGCTCTCCTTTGGATTTTCGGCATTTGCATGATTTTTTATACTCGTTTTCGCTTTTTTCTGTCAATCGAAAACTGATTAGGGATACTTTTTTTGACGTAAAAGGGACATTGTCCCAACTAAAAATTGTTGAATAAATTGTTTTTTATTTTTTATGTACACTGAAACAAATAGGCTACGACTTACTGCCTACAACTACTGTTCTGAGCACATTATCATGTTTAAAAAAAAAAAAAAGGGACATATTATCTACCGATAATTGGAAAATATTCTTGACATACAAAAATATGCCCCCACTACTAAAAAGAAACTGAATTGGCACTATTATGAAAATCATTAATCGAGTATCCAGAAGCTTTTTTCGGTACAAAGTAAATCTCCCAATTTACACGCAGCTAATACAACTTAAGAATTCTACCCAAATCACCCACATAACGAATAGCTTTTTAAAAAACTATAAAAAAAAAATTACACAGTAAAAACACAGAGAGAAAAAAGCTCGAAATTCACTCAACGTCCTTATTTTCTACGCACCCGCAAGGAAAAAAAAAGATACCACAAAAACGTCAAGAATAAGGTGTTAAAAGTGGTGGAAAAAAAAAAGATTAATCAACGCCCCCGTTTTCTTAGCTCACCCCAGAGAGAACATCAGCGCTCGATCAATATATAGAGCTGCTTGTATGACCTCTGCAAAAGTTTCGCCATTTCGGATTTTCTCCACTGCCAATAGAGTTTTTCAGATATCCAAGAGAGCCGGAGGAGGAGATACAGGGTGGGATTGGACGGAAAATTCTGCAGCTTTTTCCTCCATAGGTGCGCGCTTTCATGAAAATTCAATTTCCATCCGGACGCTTGGCTTTTGAGTAATGAGCACTGGCTTGAGTTGCAGTAATGGAGAAAAAAAGGGTGCTTGGAGGAAAAGAAAATTTTTCTCCTTTTGTGTTAATATGGATTTATTAATCCGAAAGTTTACGCTGCGATTTCTCTTTCGTTTTTTTTCACAAACGTTAACGAGTTTTTGAATTAACTCTATTGGGGTTTAACTTTTTTCCCTCGAATTATCATCGATGGTTCGAAAGTTACAATGGAAAAAGATGTTGTGTCAGTGAAAAAAAAAAAAAAAAAAAAAATGGGGTTGCACAAATTTAATCCAAATGTGTGCTATGTAAAGGCTACTTTGCACGTTTGTGTTGGAATAAACCTACCGCAGCCGCACTTTTTCTTTAAAGCAAATTCAATTAAAAGTAAAACCAAGATAAAACTCTTCTCGTAATTAGGTACTTTTTAGTTGAATCAGGGGTAAAAAAAAGGCTACAACTCATCAAATTAAGACTTCGAGAAGCACAAAACTTTACTCTCGGTATGAAAACTTTTTGACGATAGGTTCGGACTTGGGCACGATGATTTTTTTTAACCTGTGGGAAAAAAAAATTTTTTTCAATTACTACTTGAAATACTTTGCTCAATCGATATGTAATCAGCAAAAGAAAGTACTGATAAATTATTTGAAGAAAATACCACGAGACTTTTTGCTTCAAAATTTTCTGCTTTAAAAAAAAATTGCATTGTTTTTTTTTAGAAAAAAATTATTCAAGTACCGTGTTGTAATTAGTAATAGCTCAAAAATTTCCCATTGAAATGATAAATTATATTTTAAGGAAAAAAATTGTTGTACTGATACCCACAAGTCTTTATAGATTAAACGAATCTTGTGATTATTATATTGCTAGTATCTTGCCCCACTCGGATGCTATCGAAAATCAGTTTAGACCGCGATTTCCTCGGTAAAATGATGATCCCACGCTCAGCCCACGAGCCGCAGATTGGTACACGCAGCTCCGATTAAATTTCGGAAATCAATGAAGAATGCAGCAGATCCACCGTTGCTATTCGCTCGACCGTAGGGAATCGTCGCGCTGCTGTAGTTTCTCTTTAACTTCCGATCGGAAATACCCGATCACTCGCGAACTATTCGACAACAATGCCCCCGCAATCGAATCGTGTTTGCGCATTTGTGTGATTTTAATTTTATTCCGCAAAAAAACAGGTACGTAAAGTATCTTTTTGGAAAGTGAATTAAGTTTTTTGTGCATACGATCTTTTTTAAAATGGTTGTTCGACTACTGCGTTCTATCGACGAAGAGCAACATATTTCGGCGAAGAGAAAAAGAAAATCACTGGGGAAATCGATGTTTCATTGAAAATGCTTTTTGCTCTTCCCGGGTGGTTTTTTTTTGTTTTTTTTTCTTTTTCCCTCGAGCTCAACTTTGCTCTCGAGCCGGTTGATTTATGACCCTTCAACTTTTCGGAAGTTTATTAATTTGACTTTGAGAAACTACGAGAAAACCAATCTTGTCTGCTGCTTCTTGTGTGTTTTCTTCTGCTGGTAGATTCAAATTGAATCGTGTAAAGTTTGCTTGTTTAGTTTTTTGATGCTAGTTGAATAAAATTTATTTATTTATTTATATTTAGTCGTCCGTAAACAATGATAAAAAATCCAAGTCACCATTATACCGCAATGCATTGAAACTAGTATAATTTTACCAAAACGCTGCTCTTGTATTGGCAGGACAGAGATTGGCAAAAACTGCTGTGTACAATAAGCACCATTCCTGCGTTACCATCACTAAACTCTCAACAGCAAGGGAGCATACACTGTGCCGTCTTTCCTGCCGTTCCTGGTTTTCTCAATCCCACCATCGGTCCAAAGCTCGCAGAGACAAAGCGCAGCAGTTCCTCCACTCCGTGGATCCGTTCCTGCGCTTTCCAAGTTGCCTCGGCAACGGCGCGTACCCGAAGAGATAAGGGTATATAAGAACAACCTTCGGACTCCCAAAGTCTTTTTTTTTTCCCTCGTTTATTGCGCGACGATTCGCTCGCCCGAGTTTTCCGCGAGTCTGGAAAAATCCCATTTATGAGTCCTCTTCCTTTCTGCTCTAACGAGGCTCGATTTGCCTCCTCTCGTTTTTGCTCGTTTGGCTCGAAACGCGACTGTGCAAATGTTCAGGGGATCGCAGGGGACGTTATTTCGGTCTAATTGGCTAGTTTTTAATACTCAAAGAGAACTATAGGTTTTCGTTTCGTCCCTTTTTTCAAGCAAAATTCGCTGTTAATCCAAGGGTATGATGCAAATCCGTGTACAAAATGAGTCACAGAAACAAAATAATAAATACGAAATTAACGATAAAGTCTGAATTAACTGATTCTTAAGTGTGTTTGGAAATTACGTGTTTCTTCGAAAATGTAATGACTCGTTTAAGCTGGAAAATTTTTCTTTCATCGGTCCCGTTTGGAAATGTATAAATACTGGACTAAAATTTATCCAGGAAAAAATCTTACGATACATTATTAAAAATAATAAAATTTATTATAAATCATTTTAATAAAAATTAAAGTATATAAATATTTATCATTCGTGAATTTTTCTTCCTTTTTATGACGCAACGCCTTAGTTTTGCTAGAAAATTATCAAATCAGATAATGCATTATATTTTGAAGAAAAACATTTTGACAACAGGTTGTTGAGAAAAGTAATCATATGTGTTAATACAATACACCAAGGCTAACAGCAAATAAATTCTCACTTGGAAACAGCAAAACCTATTTTTTCAAAACAATCCAACTAATATAATGCGAGTACAAAGCAAAAATGAATTACCGGTAAAATCAGCAAAATAAGCGCGAGAAAACGCGCGCCATTGTGCCCCGAAAGATTTTATTTGCGATAAAAGCCTTTTAGTTTGATAGCCGGAAGTTTTCACAGCAGCGTCGGGGTGGCCAAACTTTTTAGACTCACAGCTACACAACTACGTTGAATGTGCGCGTGCGTGCATTATACAGTGCCACGTCTGTCTTTTCACTATATATATACTTATATATACTTACAGAATCTAGAAAGTTTTCAGCCCCTGTCGCAGCGACAATAAAGAGGACCCTGTCTCCCTTTGGATGATTACAAAAAAGTATCCATGCTCTTTTGACCTCCGTGACGAGAGACGATTGTTTTTGCGTTCGCGTTTTTTGTGCTAAATTTATCTAAAATTTATGAATTTAGTCCATAACATTTGAAAAATATTTATCCAACAGAAAAAAGTCAATAAAGTAATAAACAGTTGCCTTCTAGTTACCGCGAAACATATTATAACGTTCGACTGTTAACAGTTATCTCATTAAATATCATTCGTACGTGTGGATTTTAAAGGAAAAACAATTTAAAAGGTGTAGTCCATTAAGAGCCTTCATGCAAATTTTAAGCCACTACCAGCTTTTCTTATATCCCATTCAGTAAAACGAGTGTCTCTCGCGCACATACACGTACTCGCCTAACAGCTCCCATTATGGTGCGAATCAAATTAAACTTCAAATGAACAAGGCCGTCCTCCTCGGCGTCGAAATTCTCCCTTTCTCTCTCTTCCACCTCGTTGTCTCGCTGTTTCTCCTCTACCATACTTTGACCTTTTTTTTTTCTCCAAAAGCCCTTTCCTCCGTACTATACTGTATTGCGGTCTTTTTTTTTATCCTTTACTTTGGCGAAGTTGGCCGCTCGTCGTGATCTGTTTACCTTGTTACACGAGATTCGTGCCCCTCCTTCGGCCTTCTGCCAATCCTATTTTGTTGCTTGAAGTATTCTTCGCTGCGTTTGTATACAATAAATAATTTATATTGATAAAAATGTACTTACTTGAGAGTTACATGTAAATAAGTCACAGTTAAAAATAATTCATTGAAAAATAACTATTAAAAACTTTCTTAATCGATCTTTTATAAAGACATAAAAATATTTTATGATGTCCCAATAGAATTATTCAAAAACTGTATTCATACTCTAAAATTAAAATTTATGCATGTTCTTAACTATAAAGTTAAAATAAGCAACGGGGAAATAAAATATATTTTTCTTAAAATTACATTTAGTTACGAGAGATGCATATCTTTCTGCAAAAAATGCCAAGTAGACAAGTATTTTATGCACTTAAAAGGAAGCATCTCAGACATTCGCATCCCTAAAGTTTGCCAACAGCATTCCTTTGAAAGTCTAAAATATTATACGATAAAATGTCAAGATTCTTGCAAACTCTTAGTGTAAATAAATTTTATAAATGAAAGAGTATCTAAAGAGCATGGAGAGTTGCCACAAGTTGTGAAGTCGGTAAGTATGTAACCTCCGTGCACACACAGTTTGTCTTTACGATCAATAAGTCACTGACACGTTGAACTCTTTCGTAAACACGCGGATAGAATTGGTAGATGTCAGCAGAATTTTTCTCTTTTATTTCATTTTATTATTATTATTATTATTATTCATTAGATTTTAC
>NW_019379495.1:995040-1023064 GCF_000648655.2 Copidosoma floridanum
GTTCATAAGTCGATAAAATAGTGCTGCTGCTCATGGTTCCGCCATTCTCAATCGACATACTTCGAAGGAGTTTTCAAAATTGGAGCTCCAAGTTCAGCCCTTTGTCCATTCAATACGTGGTATCGATTTCGTTATACTACAGCGACTTCTCAACTGAAATTTTCCCTTTATTTTCTTTCGATTTGAGATTTCAAGTAATCCTATTCAATCCAGCTGAAAAAATGAATCATCCAGGAGTGTATTCATCCATACTTTTATTACAGTGGGATTTTCGAACTATTTTTAAATAAATCAATTATAAATCTACTGCTTACGAAAATTTAATTTTTAAAAAATTACAAAAAAATTTATCCACGTATTTTATTTCAATTTATTTAATTAATTTTTTAATTAACTAGACTCGCACATCTCGTCAAATCGTTACTTTTTAATTTTTCAATTAAGTTGTTTCAACTACTTCTGTATTGATAAAATTTTGTTCTTAAAAAACTGGTGTACTTCTTTTTAATTATGCTAATTGTGCTATTAATTATAGAATCAATAATTATAATACTTCTGATAAAAGCAGGAGTATAATTCTATCAGGGTAGTTTTTATTATAATTATTAATCATATAATGAGGTAATTTTTATATTCCGTACAAATTTTGGTTCTTACACAGCGTACCATTACTTAAACACTCGAACAGTCGCACAATAAAAACAAAACGTCGTGACACACGACCCCAACATCATTTGCATAAATAAATCAGAAACGAAATCGCGGACAAAATACGTACCTGGGCATGCTCTAGTACGAAATCGCAAACGTGCCACTGTAGAGTTATAACACATATATGTATATACCTATAGACGAGGAGAGAGCGGGTGGTGGAGTGTCGGAACGATAACGAGAAAATCGATTGCACCACCCTCCCATATGCATAGACTTGTGCTGGAACGAGACAGACTCATTCGCGAAAGCTTCCGACGAGGGAGAGAGAGCGAACTTTCGGAAAATTAAACCGGCCGTCCTTCTCCCCTCGTCCCACCGCGTAAGTTTTTGAATATACACGTATTAAGTTTATTCGGTGCAAAAAGTTTGTGTGCCCATCGCATTCATAGACGGATCTCGGCGTGTGTTTGGTCGGAGCTTTTGTTTCGAGCTTTGTTTCTTTGGTTATTCGTGAAGCTTTTTCCCCCCCTCCTTTTTTTTGGCTTCGTGTGGGTTTGTTGGAGAGAGAGAGGGACAAACTTTTGTTACGAGTATGAAATTGAGCTTGTGTTTTTGGTCTCCGTTCGGCTTTGTGGATTTACATTGTTTTTATCGATTCTATTGCAGTGGCTACGCGCGTTGTTGTTTTTGTAAGGTTTGTGGTGTTACGAATACGTCACCATTTTAAATTTGAATGTACGGCAATGTTTTTGTTTTGGTTGCACTATAATAATAATATTTTTGAATAAAATCTTCTAAAATTTTCTGCTGCTCAAAGCTTGGGCTGAAAATAAAATTTCAATCAACTCGTGTTTTAATTAATGCGTACTCGTAAAGTTCTCATTCATTTTAATTTTAAAAATTTTCTAAAGATTAAAAAAAAGTATAAAATAATCTTATCAAACAGTAAAGTAATAAACTACATAAAATTATTTAAGTGGAAAAGTAAGAAAACTGTCAGACTCAAGTTATTAAAAGTAAATACTTGCGTCATGAAACCGCAAGCATAATTTTTTTTAAACTACGCACGCGAACTGGGTCAGCTAAACTTCCTAATATTGATTTTCCTATCCTTCCATATTACCCCCAATTGAATTAAGCTCACTTAAATACATTATTGTTGTATAGTTAATGTCGATGACAAGTTTGCTTACTTCTCGAGAAAGTTTTCTTACAGTTCAAAATTAAAAAATAAATAAGTTCATCAAAGGTTTCTTCTGTACTAAATTAAACAGTTATCATATATAAATTATAAANAAGTTTAAAAATCTTAAAATAATTACACTCATGTCTGACTCAGTCACGGGGTCGATAATGGTTTTTTTATTAGCGTATGCACAGATGAACTTTTATAAAATTAGCAAATCTACTTTTCTGCTAAAACGTTCGTAATTTTTTAATGTATTCTCGCGGTCATCGGCATCTGACATTACGATTCAAATTATTTTGTAACGAACTCAATTTCAGTTGATAAATAATTTGAGAAACAAATTTACCTCGCACGTACAAACTCGCAATTAAACTCGTCAGAATTTTACAGTTGAATAAACAATTCATTAGCTGTAATGTAAATTTGGGTGCTATTTGCATAAATAACAGTGAATTTCAAATGGAACAGAAAGCCCGGCTCGCAGAGCCATTAGCTTGAATAATGATACTCGAATATTGTTTCGAGCAAATTAAATGTAAATAAATTTTCGTTCTCACTGTAATTAGTTATCCGCACTTTAATTATGATTACCTTTGCCCGAATAGACAAAAATAACAGAGATGCACATGTATACATTGCAAATCATAAGGAGTACTCGAGCAAACGAAGACAATTTTTTTTTAATGGACCCTAAAAATTTTACCATACCATATGGCGTACCTGCAGTAGATTTCCAACAAATTAAACACTTGCGCATCATCCACCGACTATACCCCAAATGAGAGTTGACTACTCCCTGTTATTACGCCCGTCGCTGTGTATACCTAAACCCTGATGTATGCGCTTGTAATTACATCAAATCATGTGCTCACACACACCACGAAAGAAACAGTCACGTCAAGCTGTTCAAGGGGTAGTTGACAGTAGGAGACATTTTCATGCTCACGGGGATAAATATAAGCGAGGACGTCGCGGGAGCCTCGACGCGTGATTTTTGCTCTTCAAGCTTGGGTTTTGTTTGCCATTGGCGTTCGTTCGTTTTTGAGCTTCCTCTTTTTCATCGCTCGAGCATTGAATGTTCATTGTTACATTTTTCCAGGAAAATGGTTTGATTTTCATCGAAGTGCGTATATACCGTGCACTTGTACTATTGTTACGTATGTTTTTTCGGTCGATGGTTTTGTAGGCGGTGACCCGGAAAAATGTATAAAAATGATAAAAGGAATAACAGAGGAGCTCGAGTTCAGCGGGAAGACCCGAGTTGGTTTATGAAAATCGAATGTTCCGGATAAGGGAAAGACTCATCGGTGAATGATTTTCCGATAATTTCCATTACTGCTCGCTCGCGCTCTCACCGGTAGTATCATTATATGGACTGCAAATAAAATGATCGGTTCGCCGAACTCTCGTGTGTTTAATGCTTTACCCGAGCTTTTCTGCCATTGCGATGGACCAAATCATCGTGATGGACGTAGTTGTGTAATATATTATTATTATTATTATTATTATTTTTCAACCAAATATAAAATAATGTGGTTATTGAATTCCATGTAATTTTATGAAAAAGCCATGCGATGTTGATAAAAAGCCAAAAAAAAAAATTCATAATTAGGTAACCGAGCACTTTAGAATAGTGGCAATGAAGGAGTCGATTGGTAAATGTTTCTAATTGAAGAAAATAACAATTAATACCATTTATTTTAAACATCTTTCAGCATAAAAATTATCTCGTTTTACTTTTTTTAATTAGTAAAGTATGTTGAGTGACTGATACTTTCAGTTATTATACAAATTTAATAACCATATTAAAATAAACAAATACAAATATTTGATTAAATACTTTTTTCAATATCAAAGCTGAAAATTAATTCATAAGTAAGATCTGAATGTCTTAGTTGCAAATGAACATCTACTGTACAATATTTGCGCAATAAATTAATATTTGAAAAAAATTACATAAAAAACAAAAGTTACGTATAGAAATGAAACACAAATGAATTACTAAATTCATGCATCAGAAAATCCAGATTCGACAGTAATTTATTGTTTGAATTATTTTTTTTTATTTAAAAAAAGTTACGAATATCATTAAAGAGTTATGCATTAACAACGATATCAAAAAAATGATTAATGTTGACAAAAACCCGTTAAAGCAGCATAGCTATTTTTCTTCTAATTTCAGTAAGCTCGCACTCTCGTGACTCCATTAATCGAGCCCGTTGTTGCGTTCACCGCTTTGTGCGCTTGCTGCCTTGTATATACTGGATGCAGCCGAGGCAGAGCACTAAAGGTTTAGAATTTCAGCGTAAATATCTTCGTGGTGTACACGGGCCGATGACTTCCTTACGATCCGTACACCGTACTATCCTCTTCCCTCTGATTTCCTAGTTTGCTATGGATAGTCAAGAAAACTCGAGCAAATCTAATTTGGAGCATAACTCCGGGAAATTCGATGATTCCTTGTAGTCGTAAAAATGTTGTTTATCTATTTGCGAATTGTTTCGTTGCCCAGTGAGACTAGTCAGATTTTCGAAGTAGTATAAATATTTGTTTTTCAATGTGCCTGTAATTTTTTAAAACTATTTTTGGAAAATTCCATTGATTTTTTATTCCAACACCGCACAAGATCGAAAAGGAGCTTAAGGATTAAAATAAAATGGTAAAACAAACGATTGCCGTTTACAGCTTTTGCACTCTTATGTGTCAATATATGAAAATTACTGCTTTCAAATTTTAGCCGCTCTAATATGAAAATTGCAAACCAGTCAGTATTGTCCTTGTAGTAATTATATTTAAAATGCTATATCTCTTTATTATAATTCAATTTAAGTAGTATCGTAAGCGTATTTTAATAATAATGGATAAAAAAATAATTTTTTTCTAAGCTTACACGCGTCATTTTTTAAATTAGTTCCTAGAATACGGTCAAATCGGGTATCTGAAATTTGTATGCATAAAGATTACGATAAAATTTTTATCATGTCCAAAGTTTTTTAAGTGATGACACAAAATTTTCTATCTCGTGGAATTTTTATGAAAATTTCCGTTAAAATATGCTTTGGGCTACATTTAAAAGTCATTAATTCGAAGTTAATGCGATAGTTTGAAACAGCTTTCTTAAGTGGCGTTCTGGAATTATCTACTATTTATCTATATGATGCAATGTTGAAAAAAAAATTCTAAAATATTTTTAAAACTGAAACAAGAAGTAATTTTTTTAAATACGTTAGTTTAGATATTATTTTAATTGTTTTACAAAAATATCCAACAAACCACGTTTGGGTTTTGAGGCCAATACCTACTTTTTTCCTATAAAGATTGTTCCATTTGAAGTTTTTATGCAAGGTATTTTGGTTAGTTTGGTTTTAAAGTTCCATCGGTTGATTTATGCAAACGCTTGTTTTTTTACAAAGTCACATTGTTGGGGTACGGGTATGAATTATTCATAGTTTGCCAGACATGTATTCGACGCGTGGGGCGCACGGATTATAATTTTGACACTGATTTTCTTTGTCAATTCGATAAGTATACTTCGATGCTCGTGTCACCCGTGTCGTTTCTAATTTTTTTTCTTGAAAATTGATTGTTTGCCACTGAGCTGTAAAAAAATACATTTGTTGGTTACTTGGAATCGAAGGAAAAATTAAATTTTCGAGATGCCTAAAACCAAGATAACCAAGATCAAAAGGTAAAACGTTCGAGGGAAAAAGCTGATGGAAAAATAAAACGAGGAACCGTTGAGAGGTGAAAGAAAAATACGCGTACACACTCGTTGGGCGGATAAAAAGCCAGGAGATGAAGTTCGCAGTGCGAAGGTATAAGAGAAAAAAAACGTGGGTGTCGGTCGGGATTGATGCGAGGTCGACACAAATTTTGAGGAGTACAAAGATGGAAAATTTTATTTAAAGTAAAAAAAGAAAGAAAACTATTATCTTCAACTTTGTTGTTTTTTATTTTATTGATTTTTTTTTACAGATTCGACTGGCAATAAATTACAAATTAGAGGAAAATATTTTTCCTTTTTTTCCAATGCAACTTTTTTTTACGCAGAAAAGTTCCCGAGAACTTCATTTTCTACCTCTGTAGCACAAATATAAAAAAAAATTTAACTCTTCATTAATTTACTCGATAGTTAACGCAAAAAATAACACTGGACTCCTGTTTGAAACTGTTGAAAAATTTCATAAACCGCAACGCTAATTGGGAAACACTTTTATCCATCTTATTCTTTGATTATCGAAATGTTAATTTTTCTTGCATGAAAATGTTATTTACCTAAAGCCAATGCATAGTACAAAAGTTTTAATGAAATAGACTAGCAATTATTCCTCCGTTTGACGTCGAGAAAATAAACTACCGTAATAGCCATCGTAAAATTTGACATCCGAAGGAATTACGCTCCCGCGGGCAATACAAACTTTTTGTTGCTGCTGCGTTTGCACGTGAAAATCGTTTACGCAGAACTTTTCTGATTATTCACGCGCATCGGGGATTCACACGCACTTGTGCGATCGCAGTAAAGTTTGATTTGATATTTTACCCTATGCGTTAATTCAACAAAAAAATTATTATAAAAATGTCGAAAACTTCGCCTTGAAAAAGTAATTAATGAAAATGAATTTAAAAAAGCATCGAGTCGAAATCAGGAATTATCTGTTCCGATACTCTAAAAACAATTATATATTTTTCAGTAAACTCGATTAAAAACCATCAAAGTTAACGAAGGCATCGTCAAAACTATTATTAAACGATTAGTGATTAAAAGTGACGTAACTATTTTGTTAGACAAAAGAAAGAAATGTTACCACAGATAATTATTAATGAAAATTCGACAACCCGTGGTTTTACCAAGTAAATTAATTAACAGCAGCGATTTTTAAAAATAAAGAAATGAAATTTATTCTCCCCACGTACACGCAAACACTTCTCTGTGAGGAAAAAGAATTAAAAGTCGCTAGCGCGTATCGTATACATATATACAGCGGAAAACTCTCCGCCGCAATTAAGGTTGAAAACTTTTCGCGGCGAGTGTATACACCAATACAGTGGAGTTCTGTTTGTGATGTGCAAAAAAGGGCTGCGTGAAGGAGGAGGGGGAAAAAAAATTTCTCGACTCTGCCATTATCTCCGAGAAAATGCGATGAGTCCGTGAACTATGTACAGTTTCCTTTTTGATGCTATACTGTTTGAACGCGATTTAAAATCGAGAGCATAAAATAATGGTTTCCAACTAAAAAGCCAGGTCTACACGTCTATTGTATCAATATTAAAATTTTCTTCTGGCATCTCGTCTCTTATCATTTTTGTCCCCCCTCCGTACCCCTCACCTCCTCATTCCTGGTGAAATATAACGCTGATTCAGAAGAAAATCTTAAAAAATAACAACTTGCTTTGATCTCTGTTAGGTTATATATAAGTAACAGTAAAATGAAATTCTGACCATCACCACTGCCTACTAAAGGATCACATTTTCTTTGTCTTCTCAAAAACATGCCTATAACCATCGTCGTTCGACTAGAGTAACAGCAACAGTGAAAAGCATACAACTAAAATAGAGCAAACAAACAAGCCAAGTCTTACTCCCTTAAATAACTACAAGGCGAACCACTAAGTATGCGTTTATCGGACCCCTGGCGTTTTTCTCGCGATAGATTCCGCAAATCGATATTAAACCGTGCACACCCCCACCTCGCAAGGTCCTTGTGGATCGTTGCATCATCGCTTCGATAGACAGTAAAAGTGGTTGGGAGTAGCGATTTGGACCCTATGGAATTTATTTGGGAAACTCCGTAGTTCCAGAATTAAGTACACCTCTCACTGTCGCGAGATCTTAGTCCCTTGTAACGTTGGCATGGGAAGTTGTATACATGCCAAACAATAAAGGACATAACGGCTGTATATTTTCACCCAACGAGTATACAAGCGATGAGAAAGGAGTCTTTTTGTAAGCGCTTTCGCAGGGGACGAACAAAAGCAAAAAAAAAGTGACGACAGTACAGGTAACAATGTAACTTTCGCATTCGAACTCGATTGATCGAATGTAACCTGGGTATATAGGTGCATGACGAAGACAACGAGCGAGTAAACGAGACAGCACGAGTGACGGGACCAAACAACGTGTACACTCTATAATAGGTGCCCCGTGTCGGAATAACGCGGTTAACCTGTTACGTGGAGACGTGTGCATGTACATATATTCTTGTATATATATAATATGGAGCTAGCACAGCTGCGAAGTTTTGAGAAACTCAGTTTCCGTTTGAATAGGGCCGATGATATTCAAAGATCGGCATGGGGAGGGAAACTGTCGGCCGCTAACCCAATAACCCGTCCCTCCTTGTGTGTACACTCCATCGAAGTATTTGGGCTCTCGTTGGGGGTTTGTGAGTTTTACTTGGACGTGGTTGTCGCTGCGGTGGACAATGATAAACTTTCATCTTGATTGTCACAAGTTGACGTCGATATATCGGTGTAATACGTGGTTGACCCTTGGGCGTTGTGTGTGCGTTACATTTTGGTATAGGTAAGCACAGCTGGATGTACCTTATACTCCAGTGATGAATAATATTCACACGTAGTCAATTGTTATATTGATAAATCGTTTATAAATGCCAATTAGAAGTTCGGGTATGACCCTATTGTTGTGTCTCGCTGGTAAGGCATGATTTTTACTTTTCAGAGAGTCCTTGGTTTTATGGATTATTTTTACTTTTTATCACGCCTTTTTTTTTCAATTAAAAAAAAAATTTTTTTTTTCTTGCTTTTTTTTAGGATTCAAGAGGTACTTTGTGCACAACATTTGGCTTTTTAATGTCAAAATTTCATTTAATTGTATGAGGCATTAAATCGAAGTAAATTAATTAACGTTTAATTGAAATTCAATCTCATATTTATCCATTAGTGACAAAAGATCGAGGGGACAAAGAAAAAATGGCATAAAAGAGTCTTTTTTCGTTTCGAATCAATTTAAACTTCGAAATAGATCTGTCACACCCTCGTTTCCGCTTACACAAGCCGTGTAAACTTCAATGAAAATTTTACCCAATCTCGTATAACTTGGTCGTACTAAATCTTTGTGATAAAAAAATCGATTTTCGTCACATACTTCATTGTGTGTACATAAAAGAACTTATTTAAACTTACAAGCACAGGACGATCGTTCAGTTAAAGTATTCGAGACGTTTTCGAAATTCTCGTCCTCGCGATTACAGCCCCTACCCTCCTCTTTTTCTCTTTTAAGCTCGTCTCGTTACTCGTCGCGAAAATAAACTCCAAGGGCCATTATAAACTTACGCTGCTTGGAGTTACGAACTTTCTCCCTGAAATTCTCTGTGTAAAGTGATTAAGTATAGGTTTTTATTTTTTTTATTTTTTTATTTTATTTTATTTTTCCAATAAGTTTGATTTGATATTTTACCCTATGCGTTAATTCAACAAAAAAATTATTATAAAAATGTCGAAAACTTCGCCTTGAAAAAGTAATTAATGAAAATGAATTTAAAAAAGCATCGAGTCGAAATCAGGAATTATCTGTTCCGATACTCTAAAAACAATTATATATTTTTCAGTAAACTCGATTAAAAACCATCAAAGTTAACGAAGGCATCGTCAAAACTATTATTAAACGATTAGTGATTAAAAGTGACGTAACTATTTTGTTAGACAAAAGAAAGAAATGTTACCACAGATAATTATTAATGAAAATTCGACAACCCGTGGTTTTACCAAGTAAATTAATTAACAGCAGCGATTTTTAAAAATAAAGAAATGAAATTTATTCTCCCCACGTACACGCAAACACTTCTCTGTGAGGAAAAAGAATTAAAAGTCGCTAGCGCGTATCGTATACATATATACAGCGGAAAACTCTCCGCCGCAATTAAGGTTGAAAACTTTTCGCGGCGAGTGTATACACCAATACAGTGGAGTTCTGTTTGTGATGTGCAAAAAAGGGCTGCGTGAAGGAGGAGGGGGAAAAAAAATTTCTCGACTCTGCCATTATCTCCGAGAAAATGCGATGAGTCCGTGAACTATGTACAGTTTCCTTTTTGATGCTATACTGTTTGAACGCGATTTAAAATCGAGAGCATAAAATAATGGTTTCCAACTAAAAAGCCAGGTCTACACGTCTATTGTATCAATATTAAAATTTTCTTCTGGCATCTCGTCTCTTATCATTTTTGTCCCCCCTCCGTACCCCTCACCTCCTCATTCCTGGTGAAATATAACGCTGATTCAGAAGAAAATCTTAAAAAATAACAACTTGCTTTGATCTCTGTTAGGTTATATATAAGTAACAGTAAAATGAAATTCTGACCATCACCACTGCCTACTAAAGGATCACATTTTCTTTGTCTTCTCAAAAACATGCCTATAACCATCGTCGTTCGACTAGAGTAACAGCAACAGTGAAAAGCATACAACTAAAATAGAGCAAACAAACAAGCCAAGTCTTACTCCCTTAAATAACTACAAGGCGAACCACTAAGTATGCGTTTATCGGACCCCTGGCGTTTTTCTCGCGATAGATTCCGCAAATCGATATTAAACCGTGCACACCCCCACCTCGCAAGGTCCTTGTGGATCGTTGCATCATCGCTTCGATAGACAGTAAAAGTGGTTGGGAGTAGCGATTTGGACCCTATGGAATTTATTTGGGAAACTCCGTAGTTCCAGAATTAAGTACACCTCTCACTGTCGCGAGATCTTAGTCCCTTGTAACGTTGGCATGGGAAGTTGTATACATGCCAAACAATAAAGGACATAACGGCTGTATATTTTCACCCAACGAGTATACAAGCGATGAGAAAGGAGTCTTTTTGTAAGCGCTTTCGCAGGGGACGAACAAAAGCAAAAAAAAAGTGACGACAGTACAGGTAACAATGTAACTTTCGCATTCGAACTCGATTGATCGAATGTAACCTGGGTATATAGGTGCATGACGAAGACAACGAGCGAGTAAACGAGACAGCACGAGTGACGGGACCAAACAACGTGTACACTCTATAATAGGTGCCCCGTGTCGGAATAACGCGGTTAACCTGTTACGTGGAGACGTGTGCATGTACATATATTCTTGTATATATATAATATGGAGCTAGCACAGCTGCGAAGTTTTGAGAAACTCAGTTTCCGTTTGAATAGGGCCGATGATATTCAAAGATCGGCATGGGGAGGGAAACTGTCGGCCGCTAACCCAATAACCCGTCCCTCCTTGTGTGTACACTCCATCGAAGTATTTGGGCTCTCGTTGGGGGTTTGTGAGTTTTACTTGGACGTGGTTGTCGCTGCGGTGGACAATGATAAACTTTCATCTTGATTGTCACAAGTTGACGTCGATATATCGGTGTAATACGTGGTTGACCCTTGGGCGTTGTGTGTGCGTTACATTTTGGTATAGGTAAGCACAGCTGGATGTNACAAAGACGGACAGCCATGGCACAGTTCGTTCGCGTGACGCGTCGCCGTTGTCTCGCGTTTAACACACACACACACGCATTACACACAATAATCATCATCTCAAGGCCGTACAGTCTCTCTCTCTCTGGCACTAAATATGTATATATATTTGTGATATTCTATGTATACACAATCATCGCGCGGAGTACACCTACACACGCGTATATGTACATTCTTTCGTCATCGGCCGTTTCCGCCGTTGCTCGGGCATCACCACGCATCACACTCCAGATAGAGAGAGAGAGAGAGCATCTAAATTTGCAAAAGCAAGAGAGAGAGAGAGAGGAGCGAGATAATATAACACACGAACGCGCGCCCCGCCAAACTCGGCCTTCGCCGGCGCGCATCGGCAAAGCTCCCTCCCTCCAGCTCGCGTGCTCCCAGGAAAGTCAAGTTCAAGGCCACCAGCCAGATAGCCGAGAGCGCTCTGTATATATACGCACTCCACCTCCCCTTCCTGCGCTCTTTTAATCACCACGTCTCATGCGTAGTGTACACACACACATGGGGTGCTTGCGGCTGTAAGCTCCGTTGTGCAAAGGAGGGGGGGGGGGAGGAGGAGGAAAGGAAGAAACGGGACGCGGTGGTGGAGGGATGGTGTGCTTAGCTTTTTTTTTGGCAGCTCCCTCTCTCTCTTGCGTGACACCGTTAGCCGTGGCTTATCGCGCGGGTCGAGGTTCGGTTGTTGTTGTTGCCGGCACGCCAGGAATTTCGGACGCGCCACCACCCTTTTCTTTCACTTTGGCGCGGAGAGACCTTGCTGGAGCGTTTTTTTTCTCTTTTTTTTTTTTTTTTTTTTTTTACCGAGCTCTGAACATTCTATTAATTTAAGGTAAATTTTAATCGAGCAGCATTATAGTGTATATCATTTTCAACATCAACTCCTATTTGTTCCTTAATTTGCAAGGCAATAAAAATTTCCCTTTTCTCTTTAAATGTACTTTAGAATCCAATCGATATTAAATATGAATTTGTTCCGAGAAAGAGGATATTTCAAGAAAACCTGTCTCGAATATAATAAGACAATGGAATAATAAAAATACCTCCTTTGCATCATAATTTTATTACTTTTATTAAATGCCCCTTTATAATGCAGGGGACTCGCTACCCTAAATTGACCTGTACGGAAAATACACTCCGAGAAGATCATAAAATTTTCAACTGCTCAGCTAATAAATTTTTCCCGGCGCTGCAGCTGTCCAGTTTGAACTATTGTAACATAAAATCTTTAATTACACGTGTAGGCCGTTTGCAAAAATAAATACTGTATTTTAAAAGTATTCGTGATTCCGTAAGTACAAAAAATAAGGAAATTTTAATTAAAAATTTCAAAAGATAAACGAACATCAGCCACGTATGTGAGGGCTACAAATCACATAAACTGCGATATGAAAACACCGAACCAGTGCAGCACTGAGCGTCACGTACGGATCGTTAAAACCGACGTCTCTATTTTTTTTCTCTCCTCCCTTTCACGGAATTCATGTCAGTTCGCCTCGCTATTTCTACCACGGAATTTTTCATTTTTCACAAAAAGTTGCACTGTATACGAGACAATGCTCGAATTGTACTTTTTCTCTCCCGCAAAAAACATTTGTCTTTTTATTTGTGTATTTTTTTCCTCCAAGCTAAATAATATTGTTAATTATAAAGCAAAATCTCTAGCCCAATAAATGGTGTTTTTAAAGCATATTTTATTTTTCTCTTTGTCATAAAAATTGTATGCACATTTACTACACGACAATTTAAAATAAAACAAAATATGCCACTTTCAAGTTTCATCAACTTATCGTCATTACACGCAACGATTCAGCAAAGATGGCTAAAACAAAAATCCTGATAAGCGTCAGCTTCGAAAACGAGCCCTTCCCTTCGGCTTATTTCAATTAACGTCCCGAAAGCACTTCCCTATAATATATAGGCGAGCCTCTGCAAATTCGCTATGTCACTGGCTCTGTACTATATATTCTGAGAATCCAAACTATTACAATGGAGGACAAGTAGCGCCAGAGGAAGTGGTGTCGTCATGGTGTGTTTGTGTGTCATAGCTATCCGAAAAATTGATAGGTTATCGATGTTGTTCAAAGCCTTTAGAGTTGAGAATGTTGCCATGGCAACGGAACAATGAACTTTAACGCGTGTGCACGAGTGTTCCAAAATGTTAATTTTCAATCTGCTGTGTGTGCGCAGCTCAAATAATTTGCACGAAAAAATTTTATTAGCTGAGGCAGGGAGATGATAAAAAAATGATTGATGCGTTTTTTTTTTTTTTTTTTTTTTCCCTGAGAAAGAAAAAAAGTTAAATTAGCAGAATTTTTTAATGCTTGTATCAAAATTTGTGTCCCTACACTTTTTTGTGTGAAAAAAAGGCCTTATAAAAGTATTTAGCTTCGTATTGCAACGATATGAGCTTGAAACACGGTTTTTGACCGATTGCCAAAAGCGGAGAGAAAACCGAGCAAGAACAAGCACACTTGAGAAAAAAAAAAGAAAAAAAAAAGCTCTAGAGAACTTGAGAGCTGGACGCTAAAATTGAAGGGAACAAAAGCGAGGAAACCCATAAGGTACAGAACAAAGAAACCAGATTATTATTACAGCTCGGGGTGGATGAATAAAAAGCACCGGACTGTGCTTGGCTCTTCAAGAAAATCCCTCTGTGCTCCAGTGTAAACCATCTCATTGATCGAGAGATGGGATTAAAAGACGCCAAAGTCAATCGGCTTGTCCATCTTTGCAAACACAGCGCTATTTTATTTTCTTGGTACGCTGAAAGAAATCCACAACTCTTTATAGTGTAAAAAAAAAAAAAAAGAATCCTACTAACCATTGTTCTGTGTACAACGGAGTAAGTAAATTCTCGGATTTCGTTAGAACTCGATTATTCAAGAGGCTAGTTTTTTGATGAATAAAAAAAAAAAAAAGGGAAAGAGCTGAGAACCGGCGCTTATCAAATATCGGCAAAGTCGATGATAAACAGACCAAGGGCGCATGTTATAGTGCATGGGAATTTGTACTCAACGCATTTCAGGAGAAGAATGTGGGAAAAAAAAAAAAAAAAAAAAAGGAGAGAGAGAAAACTCAGCCGGGAGCCACGCGAAAAGCACAAAAGGAGCATCCGCGGTGAGATAGGGTGAAACAAGTCCAAGATTTGTGGATGAAAACAATGGCAGTGGTAAAAAAAAAAAAAAATACTTAAATAAAAAAAGGAAAAAAAGGAGGCTCGCGTTAAAGCTCATCGCAAATGGGTACACAGAGAGAATTGCATTTGTAAGATGAGACGGGAAAAACTGTTATATACAGGATATAGGGGATGGGGCGCTCGCAAAGGACTTTTTTCTGCGAATCTCCGACGCTTATACAATTTCTGTGTGCCTAGATGAATGTGTCGTGTCTTGTGTGTTCACGGAAGACTGGAAGAGGTGTACTTGTCTGTATGTATTTGAGGGCAAATGTATGTTGACCTGTACGCATTCAGGTATATATATATACCGAACGTCGGGGGAGATTATAATATTTGCTACTCGACAATGTTCCTCAGGGCCGAAGGAATAATAAGGGAGTAAAAATTTAACTGCACCCCTATAAATTCGAATCCATAAATGCCCCAAAATTGGTTAATATCCCAAGTGTGCTCCGCGTGTCTGTTTCGGTCATACTTTTTTTTTTCTCCCACGCCCGCCCTCCTCTATTATATTACTAGTGTTTATTGTATACCGTGTAACATTGTTTTTTTCTTTTCTTTTGTACTTTCGAAATATTTTACATACAGGTACAAACGCGTGTCAAGATAATATATATTACATCACGTTACATCTGTGATATATTATGCCATCCGCATTATCAGTATATTATACAGTACATCGTTAACGCGATAAGCGACAATAGGTATGTGATGCAAGCGATTCGTGAGCTCATCTTGATGAAAAGCGACGAAACTTTGTTGAAAAAGAAAAAAAAAAAAAACTACCGAATACTGTAACAGTACTTTTTGTTTATCAAAGCAAATTGATTCAGTTTATCTGTTTGTTATCAGATTGAACGTGGTCACCTGAATTCGTGGTGATTTTTTAAAATAATTTAATCATCGAAAATTGATTCGTCTGTGTGTACAGGAATTGACGAGAAAAAAAATGCCCAAGAGTACTGAAATCGAGCGTCATTTTTCCTCTGGTTTACAGTCGTATTTTTTTCTTTTTTTACAAAGAAAAAAAAAATAGTATTGCATATCATAAATTCAATATCGATCCTTATCTATCGATGACACCACCCAATAACGAGGTCATGCTATCGAAAATGAAACATATCAAAGAATCCATTAATTATCTCTCACTTTTAACACAAAGAATTTTAATCGAAGAAATCATCATCGTGCTATTAAAAAGAATAATGATAATAATAATAAAAATAATAATAATAATAATAATAATAATAATAATGTTTTTCTACCATTTGAGCTAATCGGCGTGATTTTCTCGTTCCCGGAGAAGCCGACAAATTTAGTGCCATTTATGTACCATTTTTCGATCTTCCAATGTCCTCGATGCGCACAATAATTAGGGAAAAATAGAAAAACAAAGACTCTTAACAAAACCTTGGTTTTTTTCCTTTGCAGGACGAGGTGCTGTCGATAACCGAGAAGGTGGTGGTGCGCGTGCACGATCTGGTGACATGTCTGCCACCGTCGTTGGAATGGTCGTGCGGTCGGGAGGTCTCTTACCCGCCGACCCCGATATCCTCGCGGGACAGCAGTCCCCAGCCGCAGACCCTCTCCGACCCGGGACTCGACTTCTCGGACGTCGAGCGCCACCAGAAGGACCTCGAGACTGCCGCCCTCACGCGCCACCGCGGAAATACCGACAGCAACAACGTCACTCACAACCACAGCAACAACAACAACAGCAGTAACCCAAACAACAACAACAACAACAACAGCTCGACAAAAAATAACAACAACAACAACAACAACAACAACAGCAACGAGAATTGCGCGGCGCCGGGGCAGACGAAGGTGGTGGTGCTCTCGTACCCGAGGTACTGTCGCTACAGGGCCCTGCTGAGGAGGCTGGATGGCGCGGAGCCCAACTGGCTGTGCTCGTCCATAGCGGCGGCCTTGGGTGGCTTCACCGCACATCCCGGCACGCGGGTGCTCTTCTGCCGGGACACCTTTGACTATCCCGATCTGGAGACTCACGAGTTGCTATGCAACCATTTGGGTTGGTCCTTTGATTTAATTAATATGTACATAACATGAACACAAGTGTAAATAACTCTCTATCTCTCTGATGATGGATACTTGATGGTGTATATTTTATATATTGTACCTATTTTTAAAGTGTCAATTTTAAGAAACGGTCAAATAACAATTGAACGAGGAAAAAAAAGCGTTTGATTTACAATATGTTATATACAACAATAGAGCAAGTATATATAAGTATTGTATATAATATATATGGTACGTTAAAAACAAAGATTCCCGAAATACACGTGTAAAGATTTGAAATTTCAAGAGAAAAGTTTATTAGTATACTTATGGATACGTTACCGTAGTTTGCCGTTATTCCATTTTCCGACCTTTTCCGAGAATTTTCCGTCTCTCGTCGCCGTGAAACATAACAACAATAACAATATAACGTACACCTATATACGCACACATTTATACCATTATGTACAAAATTAATTTTTTATGTATGGCCTCGTCCGAAAGTACTTAAATTATTGTTGTTTAGTCCGGTTTGTTGATAATGAACACCTATATGTATACTTATTTTTTAAACAAATACCCACCGGTTGGAATTCATAATAATAATTGATCTATGTAGGGCTGGAACTTTCCCTAAAATCGTTGTGAATCGTTTTCTTATCTGAGGAAATTGAATTGTGCGTGTTATGCTTACTTCCTCACCCATGCAGCTTTTGTGCGGGTACAGTCCTGCAAGAGCATCATTCAAAGTATAGGTATTAGGATGACTCAGGTAACGCACGAGAGAGATTTGCCATCAAAGTGCATGTCATGTCATATACCTACCTGCAGTACAGACTACAGATGCTTGTGCAGTATCATAATCGAAGGAGGAAGAAAGAAAGAAAGAGAGATATAGCGCATGCACATCAGAGTACAGTAGACACATGACCTACTAGTCGGGTAGGAGAGGGGAGCCGGGGCTGTAAACACGTGCTCACAGGTCTCAGCTGCTGATGGCGCCGAGCGCTGCGTATTTTCTTTTCGGACGCGCGAGCGACAGGTGATGCCGTTGCTATTTACAGCGCAATAGTGCGCATATCATTGTTTTTCTCATTAGTGTTAATCTTTTTTTTTTTTTTTTTTTTTTTTTTTCTACGAGTAAAATATTGTGTTGTCGATCGATTGATATTACTCGAGAGTTGTTATCGCGAGGATGGCGATTTTCATGAAGATCCGCAGGAATCGGGTCATCAAACTCGAAATTGACGGCTGCGAGTGCAGGGAGACTAGAGAAGCCGGTAATACCAAAGGTTAGAAAGATATTTATGTTTTGATATTAGT
This sequence comes from Copidosoma floridanum, assembly GCF_000648655.2. The sequence goes on from NW_019379495.1 coordinate 1,012,866, forward strand.
ATCGAGTTTATATACCTAGTGTCGTGTGTGTAAATACCTAGGTATTATTTGATGGTTGACTTGGAGGATGTGAAAAGTGGCGGTGACTCGAAGTTACACGTGTTAGCGTTTTGGCTGTGGTGTTTTTTTTCTACTTTCCCGTTTTTGATGCACCTTGAGTCGGTTCATAGCAGTGGTCATTCATTTGATATCTGTCAAGTGCAACTTGTCTGGAACAAATAACAAATAAAATCTTCAAGTATTTACCTGCAAACAATTTTTATCTACGTAAGGTTTATCTAGGTTGAATAATCACATAAACTCGTGTCATTTAAACAAGCATTATTTGCGACTTGGTTGATCTGTGTTGTAAAAAAACAGTTTTTTTAAATCATTAGATCACATTAAATTAGTTTCTAAAAAATACCTACGCATAAACCTACCGTTTGATGGTTCCTTTTCCAAAAAGCGTGTGTTACCTGATGGGCACGTGGTCAGTAATTCTCCGTCTCCTCGCGTTTTTAAGTGCAGTATACCGAGAATTTATCCTATTTTGCGAGGGTAAAAATTTCGTTCATTTCCAAAGAGTTTAACGAGTCCATACCCGTCCTTTTCTCTCCTTTATAGCCGCTACATTACACACGCCCTCGTGCAGGACCTCGTTGGAAAAAAAAGGTAAACAAACACGATGAAGGGAACTGTTAGTTCGCTTTCTCTTCTTTAAGGACGAAAAAAAACAAACTTGGACGCGTTACATACTACAGTATAGTATATAGACCCGATTTACTTAAGTGTGTATTTGTTTGGGTCACATACCTTTGCTCGTGAATTTCCTTGCTGATATTTATCGCGCGTCTATTAATAATTGATCTATTTACAATCATTACAAATTGAGCAGTACTTAGGTACTTTTATTTCTTGATTCCAAACAAGATTTTCTATTGCCATTTGTTGTTGCCTTTCTCGAGTTCTCGCTAAATTATTTCAACGTCAACGTACTTATAAAGTACAGGTTGACACAAAATTTGTATCATATACTATAAAATACGATATCTTCACGTGTTTAAATATACACGTTCACTTTGTTATTTTACAAATCTAACATGTGGAATAAACAACTGCACACTTATTCGTCGAACTGCTGACGTATCCCAACTTTTTATAGGTTAATTCACTAACGGCTATCGATGCTGTCTGAACGAATCAGACCCATAATTAGAAGCTGAATGAACTTTCTCTAAAACAAATGAACCCTACAATTGCAAATTTAGATAATATTGTATAGGAAACAAAAATTATTGCTGCACCTGCGAACAACGTTTTTCGCGGTATTTCCACACGTACACTGAATTCATTTGTTTATTCCAGCTTTCAAAAGAGCGTAACGCTTACGTGGAAAGTATTCGTTGATAAACAAAATAAACGAACCGCGACTCAACCAAAACAATGTAATAAAACACGCAATAAAAAGGGGGGGGCGGGGGATAGGAGGAAAATTTGAAGATAATAAAAGGTGATTGCCCTCTCAAACTAACCTATTCACATATAGGTACGTGTGTAATGTTTGTCTAGACGTAAACAAACACGACGTGGGTCATTTCCATCCATCATTGTTTTGAAGATTTCTTTTTAACAACACTTCCATGCGGTTATGTATTATTAATTTAGAAGAACGACACAATAATGACCCCTTTGCCTTTATTTCAAGAAGAAGAAATTTAGTAATTCCATCAGAGAGCTTTTTACACAAATTTTTTTTTTTTTTAAGTAAAAAAATAGATTCTCTTTTACTTTGATAACAATATTTACAAGGTAAATAAAATTTTACAGCGCCAAAGCTGAAAGGTCGACCGCGGCGCAAGCGCAAAAAACGGAGCGTCTCACCGGCCGGCGAGTCGAGCAACGAGAGCGAAGCCTCGGTCGCGTCGACTGCGAATCTCACCTCGGCTCCATCGACACCCGCAAAATCGACGACCTCCTCCACAGGTGAACTCAGCGCGTGTAAAGGAACGGCCGATCGCAAGACCAGCGCCGAGGAGAAGAAGTTTGTCGGCGACGTGCACAACTTCATGACCTCGCGCAACACGCCCCTGGGGAAAATCCCGCTTCTAGGATACAGACAGAGTACGTAGTGTTGGCATGGCTTCTTTCTTACTTTTTTAATTTACGTGTGCCACGTGTGCTTTGATTTAACAGCCAAAGAAAGCGCTGTTTCGAAATCGCTATGAAATTTGTCATGAAACAATACCACGTCGAATCTAAATGTAAATACCTACTTTTACATTTTTTCAGTTGATCTGTTTTTGTTCTACACAAAAGTTCAAGATTTGGGCGGCTATGATAAAGTCAGCGCGAACCGTCTTTGGAAGACAATTTACGATGAGCTTGGTGGTGCTGTGGGCTCGACGAGTGCAGCGACGATAACGAGAAGGCATTACGAGAAGTAAGTCAGGGTGTACCAATATTACTGTAGAGTAGAAACGATTTGATTAAAAAAAAAAACTTGCCCTATGTTGATGGGATGTATTTTTTTGCATAGGCTATTACTGCCGTACGAGAGATGTCAAAAGGGTGAGGAGTTCAAAGTCCTGAAGCAAGTTGGCAGGCCTCGTACAAAGACATCGAGCGTCTCAGAGGCGTCCGAAGAAGAGGTCAAACGAGAGATCGAGAGTCCTCAGCCTTCGGAGACACCACCCCCAGCCGACGGCAATTCGACGACTGCCCTCACCTCTCCTCCTTTACAGTCAATTCTTTCGTCTTCGGTAAGTTCATTTTTCTCTGCCAACGTACTTTGGGTGGCTTACGGTACTGACTTTTTTCATCATTCACACACATTCAACATACTTGTGACAATTGTTTGTTTCCTCATCATTACATTGTTCATCGACATAAGTAATTACAACAGTAGTAGGTTGAATTAAAATCGTACAGATGTGATGAGCACAGATAAATTTACTCAATGCAATTACGGAAGTAGACTATAGTCACGCATATAAAGACACTTGACCAACAAAAAAAAAAGGAATATAAAAAAAAGTCCAATGTATAATATTTCTCGCGTCAGTCGTACCTGGCAAGCAGCGGTGACTCGAAAGCAATTCCGACGCGGCCCGAAAGCGCCTCGTCTTCCTCTTCTAGCAAAACGTCGTCTCTACGAAGCGTAAGAGTCAAACCCGAGCGCTTGAAGTCTTTAAACACGATGATAGCTACGTGCAATAGTCAAGTCTCGCCCGTAAGCAGCAGCTCGCCCACGACAACGTCGATGATGACGACGACCACAATAATGATGACGTCGACGACGACGACGACGACGACGATGACGAGCAATTCAACGTCGTCCTCCTCGTCGTCTCTAGTCTCTTCACCAGCTGGTACACCACCAGCATCTGCTGTCAATGCTGCCTCGAATCAGCAGCATAGCGTGCTCGAAAAGCAGCTCAACAGTCCCCTGATTAGCCAACAGGTACCGGCTCTAAAGTCCTAGACGCTGTGGCTGCTGCTGTGCTTCCCTTTTACTCCTATACACGTACTATTCTACTTTACCCCGAAAGAGAAAAAAAAGTTTATTTACTGTTTTCTGTTTATGTTTACCTCTTTGATCTTAGTTCTCAATGAATGGTCTTCCTCTTGAGTTACCCAATATTTGTACGATTTTATTTTGCTACTTTTTGCACCGCTGTGGAATGAATGTTGTAGTATTACTGCTAGCATCAGTTGAGAATGCGCTTTCAATAATTGTTGTAACGTGATTTCTCTCATTATTTTTCAAACACTCCTCTTATTCAGGCATGTACGTTACGCTATACGTTAATTCATGCTAACTCTTTCGATATGTATATTGTAAAATAGTTTAGAACACAATCTGCGTATGTTTTCACTTGACATATTTTATGATCCATGCATCTGCTATCGAGAAATTCACCCCGAATTCGCTATTAACGCAACAAACATGATTCTCCAGGTACCACCTCCGTGTTCGCCAACCGGCCTGCCAGTGAGTACAGTGACAACGAACGCCACAACGGTCGTTACGTTAACACCGCCACCAGAAAAGGACATGAAAGAGATCAAGCTCGACTCGAAACAGACGAGCCTCTTGGCCCAGGGCAAAGAGAACATACCTCTGTTTGAGGAGAAGGGTGCGATTTTCGTCCAGGACAAACCCCGCTCGCCTGAAGTTATTGACCTTGAGACTGAGAATGAGTCGGGTAGCAGAGACAAGCTTATCATTCCTAGCTTCAAGAAGCGCAAGCTCGAGATACTGCGTGAAGGCGGCTTGGAAGTCACAGCTGTCGAACTGGGTATGCAATTTGATTTGTTTCTATCTTATTCCGTGCGGGATGTATTTTAAAGTTTGGAATAAAGATTATTGTATTGATCATTATTTCGTAGATTCTCGACCAAGCGTAATCCAACCGACGTCGACACCAAACCACACAATACCGATGACTACCCCGACGACGACGACACCCCCAGCGTCGGTCACGACGGGCCCGTCGCCGTGTTCAACGCCAGTCTCTGTTTTCTCTCCCGCGAAACAAGAAGAGAAGCCATCGTTCGCCTCACCCCCGAAGATCATTCCCAAGCTCATAAACGTCACGGTAACACCCGACATCGGTCACATGATGCCGCGAACGGAGGATCTGTCGTCGCATCGTCAAAATCCGCACTTCCCAGTGCACGCCAAACAACAGACACCACACGCAAACGGAAGCCCACCGATCAGCCTGCAGACGCCGTCTAGTCACAACAACAGCCGAGTCATGAACGTCGGTAGTGCGAGCCACAGCCCGTTGTTACAGTACTACGGGAGTACCAGTGTGTCGTTACCACCCTCGTCACCGCATGCTGGTCTGTCGCCGTCTCCTCTAAACTATCAGTTCGTTCCGCCATCGTTGCCCATGATGCCATTACCAAACGGCAGAGCGCATCCGCCGATGGTAACGCAGGGAAAGTCGATTTTCGCGAAAACCGGTGAGAGTAGAGTCTACGGGGATCCAAGGGATTATATCACGGTGCCGAAGTACGTGCCCTCTTCCATACCTCAGCCACATGTATCCAGGAATCACATGTTAGTTTATATATTTGAAACGATCACATTGTATTATAATTAATCCTTTGAATGCTAACTCTGTTGAATTTTTCGCAGTGGTGTGCCGGCTCTGAGTGTTCCGCGCTGCAACAGTACTGATAACCAGGCTGTCGGAGCACTTGACCTCTCGAGACAGCCCAACAGTTCCTCGCGTACGAACCTCGAGATCGTCAAAGTACCCGTTGTACCTCGACCTACGCCTTTGAATCTCGAAACGCACAACCGTACCGGTGGATTCATTAGTGCGACTGAATTGGTGATGTCCAAACCTCCAGAATCGCGCAAGAATATTAATAGTAATAATTTGTACATACCCGGACCACCTTTGATGCCGAGTAGTAACGCAGCTGCTCCTGGTGGTTATCTCAATGTCTTGGATAATCGTACAATGACAAGCAATAACCTTGAGATTACGTTAGTCAGTCCAAAGAAGGGAGTTAACATGGTCGGGCTACCAGAGCTCAGTCCACCGATCGTTCGAAGCAACAATGTGGTACGTTGAGTCTATTTCCAAGTCATGTTACTATCCCTGATGACACTTGTAAAAAATTTAAGTAAACGTAATTTAACTTTAGATACAACCACCGCCACCATCGATACCAATGCAGAGGAGGCATCCCCTGCCTCCTCAGTTGTCGCCACAGCCTCAGCCGTCACCCCAGCAGCAACACCATCTGAATGGCAAGTATCCGTTAAGGATGCCAGCTGAGCCCATATCTCCGTACACTCCTCGCAAACCGAGTACATTGAGCAGCAGTGGCAGCAGTATGCACCATCCAGTGATACCGAACGTGCCAAATCTCAGCCACCTGAGCTCAAGCTACGGCAAGCCAACTCAGGTGGCGGGTGGTACAAGCTACCAGCAACAGTACGCGATGGAGCAGAAGAGAAAAGCCGAGGCTGCTGCGATCGCGGCTTCGAACAGTCGAGAACAGCAGCAGCGTAGGATAAACGTGAACGACAAGATTTCGATGCAGCAGCAACTCAGATTAGACGCTTCGATTGCATCGAAGCAGCAACAACAGCAGCATCAGCAACAACAATCGAGGTTAGTTGAGTTGTTTTACTTGGACGTAATGAATTTCATGATTTTTGCTTACCAATGTGTCTAACGTGATTTTTTATTGATAAAGGGATGCCGAAGCGAGGAGGCACAGTATGCCAAATATACCGACCAGTTACATTCCGGCGATGCCACCAACGTCGAATCCAGCCTTCCTCGCGCACCAGCTCGTCGCGTCCAGCAACGGTACCTCAGCGGGTGGCAAGTACTTGCCGATACTGGACCCGTCGATGTATTACCCGGCCTTTTACAACGGGCTCTTCCCAGGAGGCCCGATACCAGCCAGCGCAGCTGCAGCCCCGACGCCTTTTCTACCGCCCGAGCTTGCCAACGCCTACTACAAGGAACTGTTTTCCGGGCCAGCCACGGCCCAGCAGACGCGACTCGCTGCCCTGGTAGCACAGCAGTCACTAGCACCCCAGCAACAGCAGCATCATCAGCACGCGGGGTCCAAGTAGAATAATACGCGATAGTGATGTGAAAGAGCTTTCCTCTTGAACGATCTCAGTGCGCGCGCCGAACACAAATGATGCTCGTGAACTCTGGGTTTTTTTTTTAAAATTTTTTTATTTATTTCTTTTTTTTTATATACAAGTCTCTCCCGTCCCCCTTCGCGTTGTTGCAGAGTCGAGTTTTCAGTTGTTCGACGCGCTTGTCCTTTTTTTTTTTTACTTTGATTTAACAAGAAAGGAGGATTATGCAACGTTTCGTATACAGACTAAAAAAATTGTGAGCGTACGAGTGCGTATCCTTATTTCAATTTTCTATGCCGCGGTAGTTGTCGCGAGCGTGCGATTGTTTACTATTTTAAGTATTTTTCTTTTCCTTCTCTTTGTTTGGAAATACCAGAAATTGGTATGGTTACGAGTTAAGTCGAGGCTGGGGCTGTGTTGTTCACTACATATTGATTGATGTATAATTTTTTTTTTTGTTTTTTTGTTTTTTACAAATAAAATATCTGTCGTTTGTAAAATTATTACTTCTATTATCGTTTTGACTGCTCGTTTCGTTGCATCTTAAATAAGATAATGTATACTCTAATTAAGATGTTTTTATGGTCACTTTGGTCAATTTGCACGTTAATCTCCGTCCGCAAACGATGATTAGAATCGTTAAAGCTATCTGTCAATAGTATCTAGTAATTTTTTATACTTTTAAGCTCAAAAGAGAAGTCAATAAGCAAAATTGAGTTGTGCGAAACGAGCAGTCATGAACCATTTTTTTATTTAGATTATAAAATTTGAAGAAAAAGTTACTATGCAATAATTAGTAAGTTGTATGTGTTTATCACTTCGAGTCAGTGAAATTATGGTATGCNACTCCCCCTCGGCCGAGCAACAACACGCGGGGTGGCAGGGTTTTTTCAATACCAAAAGTGTCCGTAAGAAAACAAAAATTGATGGTGTGACGTTTGAAGCATAACAAAAGGCACTGAAAAGGAATACGACTTCAATGTGCAACTTACACATATTTGGGCTAATCGTACTCCGATAAGGCGCATTTTTTTCCTTCCGATTACAGTGTACATGTAATAACAATGCGCGATGTGATAATTGTAAAATGTATTTATAAAAAAAACGAGTATCTCTGAAGCGTCAAGTGAGCGAATCGTTGAAAAAAAAAGAAAGGCGTACGAAACAAGTTCGCACAAAGGAACTAAACGTTTTGCTTGCGTATTAGATTAACGACTTAAATAAATTAAATTTTCACAGCCAACGACGATTATCACACTCGAATCCCCATGCACACAATGGTCGTAGGTTATAGATATAAATGAAAGGAGTTAAGCGTTTTTTTTCCGAGTCGTTGGATTAAGCAAGGAATAGATAAAACGCAACTTAACGAACAGACTCTGGATCTGTACATAGTGTACATATTGAATTTTAAATATAAGCTCGCTCATAAGTTGAGCCGATTGAATTTCAGTCGATAAAAGAAGAAAATGATTAAAAACATCCCAGGATTGTCTTTAAAAATTAAATAATACTAGTAGCGAGACGTTAAGATTTTAGATATTGTGTGTACAGGCCGTCCCGAATCTCGTGATTCACGAGTCTCACGTTTCGTGGCGAATATTTCATTTCACCTGCTAATGTTGCGATAAATTTGACTTGATGACCAATTAGTTGTTTTCTACGTTGCGTTGGTTGTTTATTTTATTATTAATAAAGTTTATCCTCAGTTGATGGCATAACCATATTATCATAAATTACTTGATAATTTTTTCTAGGAATCATTTTTTGCAAAATTATTTGTTTTGAGCTGAGATTTTAATGATTTTTTTATGATTAAAAAAAAAAGTTCTTGTAATTGATAAAAAATACCATAGGTTTGGGTGTGATTTTGTGAAAGGTTGATCATATGAAATTCAACAAGAAATTGCATACTTGGATATTATTTTCATTTTAAAAAATATAAAAATTTTTATGAAAAACTACCATAATCGCAACAAGTGCATGTTGGAAATATTTGTCAAACTCAGAAGCATTTTCTGTTTTATTATTTTCATACCTAACGATGAATGCGTTAGTATGTATGAAGAAAAAACCAAGACATCATCGCGATTACAAAAGATAAAATGAAAATTTGGATACTTAGTATCGCGAGCACGCGCAACTTTCTTTTTAAAATTGAATAGTAAATACTATCTTTAACACTCGGGCTTTGCTTTTCAGGTTTGTCTTCGGCAAATTGTTGTAAAAGTTTGTAAAAAAATTAAACAGAAGTTGCGGGAAACTAACGTTTGCGTTTTTTTTCCATTGTAATTATTATTATTATTATTATTGAGTCTTCATTGTTACATTAGAGATGATAAAAAGAATATACGCATAGGATGTCGATCGACAATTTAAAAAAAAGTGCGATTTGTAGACAACTTATTTATTGTATAAAACAAAAATTTTGTAATAAATAAATGTATAAAAGTATAAAACAATCAGATGGCGTTGATATTTTTATTATTTATTAAAGATTCAGCCACATAATTTCATCCTTTTTTACTTTTTAACGTCCAAGCGAATCTACAGGTTCGACTGAAATGTGTCACATGCCTAAAGTCAAACTTTGTTTATTTTACTGGACACGTTTGATATTACATATACAACAAAAAAAAAAAGACTATTGCCATCAAGATCGTAATAACATTTGTAAGTCTTTCAAGTGAGATTCTAAATATACGTATATTTATTCATTTATAACGTAATTAAAACTGAAGACAAAAAAATCATCGAATAGAAGATGTCTTTGAGATGGGAAAATTCGAATACAACATAACAAGCATTTGTATTAACTTTGGATTTATATTCGTGTTGCAAAAAAATAATAAATAAGCTGTGTCATTGTGAATAGAAAATATACTTGTTTTTGAGATGGTGTGCTGGTAACGTGAAAAAAAAGTACGCGGCGAAGCTTCTTTTTCACATATAGAAAAACGATCCATATATACAGTATAATTGCAATGTAAGTATATCAACGAAATATTAGAAAATTCAAACTTCTCGGTGTCTTTTACGAATTTTGAACGTAGGGAATTGTAAAAAAAATTGTATTGCTTGCATTGCAAGCTCGATGTTTCTTTTTGATTTCCAAACCCTCTTTTACATAAAATTAATAATTTAAAGTTAACGTATTGCAAGTAATACTTACTATCTTAGAAAGTAAGAGTAGTAAAAAAAAAAAAAAAAAAAAAAAATTTGCAAAGCAAACGAGCTACTATTAAACACTCGAGTGGAATGTTTGCATCCGAAAGAGGCTTCGCCGTAGGCGTATTACGGTTCTCGTGGTTTGTTGGGTATAAATATGCGTGTGGATTTAAAGAGAAATTAATTACAAATAAATTATTGTAGATGCAATGTATACGAGCGAAAAGCTTTGGGTGAAAAGAAGATCGAGGGAAAGGAAAAAAATTGTACGGATCGGCCTGATAATTGTGTATCCTGCCCGATTCCTGCGGCCAATTTTGTTTTTTCTCTCTACGACGACGACAATGATGGAGTTTGTGTGGCCCGTCATTCAATAATAATGATAATAATCAACACAAAAACACTATTATTAATAAAAAAAAAA
>NW_019379496.1:0-32515 GCF_000648655.2 Copidosoma floridanum
TTTTTCCCCTTTCTCTACCCGCCCTAGCCTACTAACTTGGCCTAACGGTGGGGCACCGTTACAATTTATACATAGAAACATGTATAAATGAACCAATAATGAAAAATGAGAATAATGTAAGCCTATCCTTCAAAATGTTTTTAAAATAAATTTTAAAAACAAGTTGATCATTAGCCGTTTATTTAAAATTAGTAAATAAATAGAAATGTTGTTTTTTATCAATGTACAGAAAAACTGTTTTAAAGTTTAAGAAAGTATTTATTTCAACGAACTAAGCGATTAAATGATAGCACAATGATTCAGGATTGAGGTTCTTGTAGCATGGAGGCTTGGTAACATATGGTCACGAGTTCAAGATCTAGCCTTTAGTACTCAGATACAAAAAGAGTAATTATTTTAAAGTTAAATAACTGAATTAAAAATGAAACTTAAATAAAAAAGTCAATTGAAAATGGACCAGTATTTTTATTTTATTTTTTTAAGTTATACATCTATCGACGCGTTATGTGCGAGAGTTAATCTACGATTTTAGATTGGTGATCTTGAGAAAATGTGCGATAAAAAAGCATTGGGCATATTACTCGCCCTTCGCCCAACGCCCTTGCCATACCACCCCGCGCCGGTCTAGCTATTAATCACATGCCCCAACTCAAGCAACCAAGGCTGGCCACAAGTTGGTATGTTATACGGCACTAACTTGGGCGCAGTTTGGCCTGGCTTGACATAACTTTTGGTAAGTAATAAAAAGTTTTTACTGTAATTTTTCCGCAGCCTACATTAAAAATTGTATATACATGGATAAAGTCACAAAATTCTGTGAGCGATTTTGAGTCGATGTCTTAGAACTTGCTCAAAATTAAACCACATACTCCCTACCATCTACTGAGTTAACTCATCAATTTTTAGCCAAAAATATCAAGTACAGCCATAGCTATGGACTGTTCTGTAAATTAAGCATTTTTTTCAAAATATTTTATCATAGCTCTAATAAAACTAAAAAAATTTTTTCACACCGTATACCGACGTAAAATTTCCTGCTCTTTCTAATGGAGATGTCTATTTTGTCCCATCTGTATAAATACTGTGATAAAATTGATGTTGTTGAAAAAAAATGATTTTTCAGTGTTATTCCATCAAGGTAGCTAAAATCTGAGTTCATCAGCCTAAAGAGTGGGAAATTTTACGTGAAAAAAAGTTATGGAAAATGGGGATTGGCATTGGGACTTAAGTGAAAAAATTAAATTTCAAACGTTGCAAAACGTGGTACTCAAGTTTTCTTATCGAAACTAATTTTTTAACGAACAACAACTATTCAGCATTACTATTTTACATTTACAGAAAAGGCTGTTTTTTTTTACACTGTATAATTTGTTATATGACCTATATTACACATGAAAGGGTAATATTTATAATTAGATTTTGATAATTAGAAATAAGAGTTTTTTCATTTAGATTACAATTTTGTTACTTCGATTTGAGTTTAAAATGGTTTTAACAATAAGATTTTTATTGTTTTCGCAGGGTATAAACGCGTAATAACTTAAAGTATACCTTTAACAGTCTTAAGATTTTAGAATCTTGTTTCGAGAAAATTTGAAAAAGTCAAGTACTCGTCTTGTGGCACAAAAAAAATTTCAATATTTTTCATCGTATCTTTGGCCCACTTATATAAGGAGAGAGCGTTCAAAATAGTTTGATTTTCTAAACTAGCTCTTGATGCATTGCCCTTTATTGTTGCTCCTAATCCATCGCATGGCCCTTTTCCGTGAGAGGTAGCAAAAAAGTGCCACTCTGCTTAGATATCGAAATCTTCATGATGCAATGATAGATTTTTATAAGGATTCTTATCTTGGAACTGTTGTGGAACGCCATCAAAAAAATAAAAAATCTTATCAATTCTTGTGAATGTACTCTTCAAATAACTAATTATTTTTATTTGAAACATGTTGACAGCAACTGTATTATGTGTGAGACAATCTGACAGGAAAATCATGCTAATATTTTTCAGCTCGCCATTTTGTTTGTAGTAAATAATTACTGGAAATATTTTGCACTGATTGTTGTTCCAGTGAAAAGCTTGAGCTGCTTCTTGATAAATGAACGCATAATTCTCGGAAAAATCAAGCACAATAAGGAACTCGTTTTCTTTCCAGTTATTTTTCAGTTCAATATAAAATTTACTGTGTGATTTCGAAACAAAGTCATGAGACACCAACTTTTCCAAAAGTTCAATTGAGTTCTCTATAAAGTCTTCAATATTGCATATAACTTCCAGTAGTGTACATCGTTTTTCAATACACCAAAATTTATATGAAAATTCAGTCATTGACGATCTATCGAAAACTAGTTGTAATGGTTGTCTTAAATCGTCGATTGGTGGGCAGTTTTTACACTTTTGAGAAAAACACTCTTCTTTCGGATCAATTCACACCAGTTTTAAGAGCAATTGTTTGTATAGTGATTTATTATCACCTGCATTGTTAATCCATTCGTTATTTTCGAGCAAAAGGAATAATTTACTTCTTAAAAATTATGAATGATGAAAAATGAATAAAACCGTAAATTTTTATTTTTTAATTACAGCACGAGTACTTAATTAATTACTTTTTGAATAATATAAGAAATTTCAAATGGTATCCTATTTCAATATTTTATTCTTAAAGTAATTTTTTATTCTTCAAACAAATTTATGAAAAGTTCATACCGTCCAATTTTCATTTAATATTTTGGAGATACGGGCAAACACACACTGTATGTGTGCCACTATTTTCAGCCAATATGCAATGTTGAGGTCTTAAAAGAGATAATGATGTTAAACCAATTTTGTGATCGGGATATTTTGCTTTAAATTTTTCAAACAGTTCCTTCAAATTCCACAATATTAACTTCTTTGGCACTAAATGCCTTTCTCCAGTTGAATCCTTAATAGATTTGACAGTTTTTTTTTTAGGTAATTGACGAGAATTGTCTTCTCGTTCATAAAAATTAACAACATTTTTTTATTTCAGTAGATTTTTCTGATGTTTCTGTTTTCTCATAAAAAGGATCAATGTTAACGTTTTCTTTTAGCATCGCTTTTGTGTTTCGAATGAAACTTGGTCCAACTTGAAACATTTCTCTTATCTTTGGTTCACCCCATTTTTTTGGCAAAATACTTCATAACAAATTAATTTTTTGTCTACAAGTAACAATGAAATAAAAAATTAAAATTTTTTAAATTACGAGTTTTTAATACATCAATTATTTGCATTAATTATTATATACTTATTTCTCAGTTTCTGATTTGATAAGATCTTTAATATTTTTAATAGTTCTATCTACATTCTTTGCTTTTTCATCGTTTTCTTTTTTAGGGCCAACATAAAAATTAAAAAAAAATTTTTTTCTCACTCCTGTAATGATTTCTTCGTATTTCCTTTTGACGTAAGACTTTTGATCACATCTGCAAGATTTTCATAATTATTTGCAAATAAATTACATTGTGTAACTTACTGACAAGAGGGCGAGCAATACACGAGTGCGTTCAATTTTTACTTGAAATATTTGTCACTTTACAACATGTTAATAAGCGCGCAATCAAGTACTTATATTACGACCTTAAAGGATGACAATTTTTTTTGTTAGAATCACAGATCTTACTGATATTTTTGTACTGGAGACACATTCAAAACATTTTCAATCGATTGCGTCAAGCATTCATAGGAAGATTGACTTTCGAGAATTTGACTTTCAGTTGACGTTCTTTGTGATTGTCTATCTGAGGATTTGCTCTTGATAGATTGAACTTCAGATTCTTTGGGACAAGCCAAGCATATAAAACTGTTACCTAACGCTTCAGGAAACTGAATTCTCACATCATCAGTTACTTTTCTCAAATCAGCCTCACTTTGATCGTCTAACATACGATAAGTTCTTTGTTCTTACAGTTCCATGTAATAACTCCAAAATAGATTAACTAGAGGTAAATGTACTTATGAGTTGATTTCGGAAATGGATTAAGACACCTTTTATGAGAAGCCATAATGTCAGAATGATTTTTAAAGATAAAACTTATTTTTTAATGAAATAGAGCTTTTTTTAATGCGGAAATAAGGATTCAGGTAGAAGTAAGCATTAGAGTCGCATGCCACAGTACCTACACAGGGACGTTTGCTATAAGTCTGCAGAAAAAGTAACCAAAGAGCAAGAGAGCCACCTGGATTCAGTAAAGAGAACTACTGAAAAACGCGATTTTCTTCAAATATTAAAAAGCTTTTGTTTAACTAAAAAATGTATAAGTTTTATAATGGATTATAAAGTTTACAATCATTTAAGAACATGTATTAAAAAATGATGCTTAAGATATATGTAAGATATTATTGCTGCATAGTTGTTGTTCGGTAAAAAATTAGTTTCGATAAAAAAACTTGAGTACCACGTTTTGCAACGTTTGAAATTTAATTTTTTCACCTGAGTCCTGATGCAAATCCCCATTTTCCATAACTGTTTTTCATGTAAAATTTTCCGCTCTTCACGCTGGTAAACTCATGTTTTAGCTTACTTGATGGGATAACACTGAAAAATCGATTTTTTTCAACAACATCAATTTTTGACATTATTAATACAGATGGGACAAAATAGACATCACTATCAGTAAGAGCAGGAAATTTCACGTTGGTATACGGTTTAAAAAATTTTTTTAGTATTATTAGAGCTATGATAAAATATTTTGAAAAAAATGCATGATTTACGGAACAGTCCATAGCAATGGCTGTACTTGATATTTTTGGCTAAAGATTGATGAGTTAACTCAGTAGATAGTAGGAAGTATGTGGTTTAATTTTTAGCAAATTCTATGACATCGACTCAAAATTGCTCTCAGAATTTTTTGATTTTACCCATGTACATGCATGTAATTACTTTTTAATGAACTATATATATATATATCTTTATTCAATGTGAAAGTATACATTTATTTTAATGATTAAGTCAACATAGAAAACGATTTTGAAACTAATGATGTTTAAAACTTAGTATATATTTGTCATCACATTAAATACTATTGATAAGTTCATATTACTTATTATAAGATTATAATACTGTAAACTAGAATATGTTTTACAAACTTTGCATCCATTATTACATAATGCATACACGTATTCTACACTTATACATGTGTAAATACATGCCTATAATACATAAAATTTTTTACATACATATTACTGTATTATATACTGATCTGCAGACGAAAGTTTGCAGTTACTGGGCAAAAGTCATGCTAAATCAGGCCAAGCTACGCCTAAATCCACCATATTACTAACTCACTAGATGACAGGTTAGGTGCGAAGCTGTGGCCAAGATATAAGTCGTGCGGTATAGCTGAGCTTGGCCTAACTTTTAGCCTTTTTCCAATTTTTACTCAGGTAAGTAGCTACTGCTTGCCACTTTACGATTTCTGGTCAGAACTATTATTTGTTTAAACATTTGAAATCATACAGATAGCTACGATATTTAAAGTCATTGTGATAATACATACAATTTTTATGCTTAGCGTAATTGCAATTGGGAAGTACTTTGGCATTATTTGCAATCAGCAAAGTACTTCTGCTACAAGTCACACTATTTTGGCATCAGATAATTAGCACCAATACATGCACTTGTACTAAGAGAAAATGCGTGTAGTTGTGTTTTCTAACAATAGGTACTGCAAGTGTCTGATACCCGTGTTAATTAACCTCAAGTGGTAAATAATAAAAACCTTTAGAGGAGGCTTTGATAACTAGCGCCAAAAGCCTGTAAGAAATTTCTTAAGTACTGAAAATTGTTAGCAGCAAGAGGACAAACTATTAACAAACCATGTACAGATGTAATGGAAGATAGGAAAGACGGAGAAACAGAGATAATTGAGAAGAGTCGTTATTGAGCATAGGCAAAAGGTACGGGCGCTATGGCTAAATATAGGAATGAGGAAGGAACTGCGGGGCGAGAGGGAGAGAAAGTGAAAGGCAATGAACTGGACTTTGAGTCATGTACGATATTGCAGCAAACGGAGCAGGCAACAAACTACAAGCCTGTGAGTGAGCAAGAGTATAGAGTATGGTGAAACGTTCTCGTAAAGTCTCAGTCACAGGATGGTAGCCGTTTCGTCTTTCAACCCTCGCACTTCTGCTATTATTATTTATGTCGATATCCTAAATTAAATATCATACATTATCTTTCATTGTACAAACAGTAACACGTATAACTCTTTAATATCGGATAAGTTGGTATCTTATAGTATTGTATACCATGTCACCTTATAGTTGTGTAAGCATTTACTATGCCAAAAAAAAGACAGGCCAAGAAGTAGTACCAACGTGTGTAGTGCAGTGATTGTACTTTCAGTAGATCTTTACACACCTCTGTATGAAATTCTATTTATCTCATAATCACTAGAATATGTTTTCATGTTTAGTGACCTGTCAAAAATTCTGAAGTTCAACAAAGGATTATAGAAGATAGAAAAAAAAAGGTAAACAACAACCTGTCGGCATATACGATTGGTTGTGTGTAACTATATGTATGTCATTTTTGATAAATACACAATTTTTCAATAAAAATCTCCTACAATTAACAAACTTTAGGTTGAAAAAAATATACTGCTACACAGTATGACAACTCATCCCAGTGATCGAAAGTCACAGTAAGACATAGTATGGTGTGATAAAAAATGCCTTTTCTGTTTTGAAGCACTGAGTTACAAATTGATATGTGCAAGCTATTGGAGGGGGTAAAAAAAACGACAGCAGATCCCATGGCGAGAGAAAATTGCAGACTTGCCGGATTTTTAAAGACTTAACTCACTATTAATCATAGATTATTAAGTTTCAACCACTTGGAGTTGTTAGACATAATGATAACGGTCCATACCATGAATGTAAGCTTCAAAGTTTTTTATTGAAAAGAAATTTTAGTTTACAGTGCTATATTTGAGTACTAGTTAATAAAACGAAGCCAGTTAAAACTACATATTTTTGGTCACTCTTGTAATACTTGGGTCATTTTACGACCAAGTTCAGTTCGTTCTGACAAAAAACAAAGGTTATGTTGACAGATTGGGTATCGTCTTGAGTTTGTTAACATGGATTTTAATATTATTATTTGCACAATACATTACGTATAACTAGAACAATCTTAGTAATTAATATTCTCACAGTTTTTACGCCAATTATTATAATTAGTCAATAATTTAAAATTATTTGCGGCAGATAATGCTTTAAGTCCCCAATCATCTAGAAATTTCGTGCTATTCTGGCATCGGATGGTGCGAACTAATATGCTTCTTCCTGCACAAACGATACCACTTAGTGCCATATAGCACTTTCAAATTAATTTAATGTGAGGTATAAATTAATAAACCTATTATATTTTGCATGCTTTGCCATAAGAGTGAGTAAGACAGAAAGTGCGTGGACAATCAGCTCTATGTGTCACTGGTAGTCGTCGTCTTACATCTCAGATTTTTTTGAGTCCAAATACAAGTAAAATATCTTATTGATAGAAAATTTTTCGCTCTGCATGCTTAAATTTTTTTTTTTTTTTATCTTACACAGATTTGCGAAACAACCCTTTAAACCCTCTTTTATGGGTGTTCAACAGAGCTTTGACACGTTTGATTACTTTTCCTGCGTAATCTACAAGTTTAAGTACGTATGTTATAATAAATGTTCCTATAAAAAATCAATCTTAAGAATCCGCATAACTCACTAATTATTAACATATACAAGTACCTATGTATGCGTGTATGCATTAATGTTTGAATGCTTCTTACTAATATGTATATATTTTTATATGTAAGTCTGGATGAGCATTTCTATGAATCTATGTAAGCGGGTAAGTATCTATATACGTATAAATATATGTTTGAAAGGTAAATGTACCTTATTGCAACACGGGAGAAAATCAGATTACCTTTTCTTAAGGCCCACGCAATAAAAAATGCAAGCATATGCACAGCCACAGAGCACAAAAATAATATTGGTTGGTATATCTATAGCTGTCAAAACGTAAGGTACACCGCGCTGTGCATCATGTGTATATATACGTGTACCAACTAATGTTATTCTTGTGCACTATGCCTGTGCATATGCATGTTTTTTTTTAACACTGCATAGGCCTTAAAAGTAGAGCTATTACACCTAATTAACATCCATGGTATTCGCTATGCGCCTGTGTCAGGTGGCGCCGTCGAGTGAGAGAAATTGGCCCTCGCTAAGATCGCCAGAATACACGGAGCCTTATAGGGAAATTTTTTAATAAATTAAAAAAAAAAGGTTACTAAGAGTGGATTGACCAAACGAATCCGTGATTTGATCGTGTATAATGTTAGTGTACAGTAACAAATTTTTTTTGGTGTTGTCATGTGTACTACAAGATTGGAAAAAATAAAAACATAGATTNGGCCACACGAGCGAGCGCGGGTTGCGTACATATATATATATATATATATATATATAAGTGCATTATAGATTACATGCTTCCACTTGTGTAAAGCTTAAAGGATACCCTGTATCCTGTATCCTTTAAGCTTTACACAAGTGTAAGCATGTATAATGCACTTATATGTATTATATGCTATATGTTATCATGGTCGCAATGAATGTTTTTATTTTTTCCAATCTTGTTGTACACATGACAACACCAAACAAAATTTATTACTGTACACTAACATAATACACTCAAATCACTGATTCATTTGGTCAACTTACTCTTAATAACCTTTTTTTTTTAATTTATTAAAAAATTTCCCTATAAGGCTCCGTGTATTCTGGCGATCTTAGCGAGGGCCAATTTCTCTCACTCGACGGCGCCACCTGACATAGGCGCATAGCGAATATTATTACTCAACGTATCTCTAGTTGTAATTTTTGGGGCATGTTGTTTACATCCATACATAAAATACATTATACACACATGCTTACATATGTACATCCGCACACACAGGGCCCGATTAATGCATACTCGAAACGCACTGGGGTAGATGATAATAATTAAAGAAATAAGAATTAATAATAAGAATCGTATAGTTCAATAATAATTCCTTATTAATTCCTTTTTAAAAAAGTTGTATTTATAAAATATTGGCTTCCGTAATTCTTAAATCAAAGGTGTCCCAAAAGGTAGGAAATTCTTCGCAAAACTAATAAAAGTATCAAAATATATGTGTTTAAAATTTCAGATCAGTTTACCATGTTGTTATTGAACTATCCTTGTCGAAAAATTACTTATTTTATCACCTATTAACGTAGGGCAATGGCACCAGCACTGTAAAGTCTAACTTTTTTCAAAACTGTAGCTTATCGTGTATCTAAAAACGGTTGAAAAACATCTTAAAAAACTACCTTAAAGAATAAACAATTTTTAAAAAATTTTTTACCACACTGGAATCAACTACCTCATATTATATTTGCAAACAACTACCTTGAGTGGGCTACACAAATCTTGGAAGAGGGGGAAAAATGCCTGAATCCCGCCCTATACATAGATGTGCTTACATACATCCACACATTTGTTCAGACATACTTTTTTTTACACATGTTAACATTCTAATCTATTTATTACTTATGAATTGCAGTTTTTTTATCAGGCACCCCTGAACAAAGCTCATCACCTTTTGATAGGAGAGCCATTGCTTCCTGGTTAAAATCTATGGTTACATATGACATTAAATCAACAGTAACAATTTTAGGACACGTTGCTTACAAAAATTAAAGGAAAAAACTTATTTGAAATTATTACGTGGAACTTATAGGGCCCTTTTAATTATGTACCAAAGGTCGTAGCTTTTTTAGAAACTTATAAAGTCAATGGTTGACAAGCAAAAAAAATGATTTAAAATGTTGGTAGTTGAAGCCGAAAGTAGGTCTCATTTTAAATTCTATGCACAAGACCGAAAGATAAATGTATCAGAAATGAGAAATTGTAAAAATATTTTATAATATTGTCATAACCTATAAATTCTGTTACACGCAGTGTTTTTGATGTATAGTACTGCAGAAACTTAGTATGAAAACATTTATAGACAGTTGTTATAGTAATTCTATGTCAAATAATATAGAATGCGATTCTAAAAAGAGAATTTTTTTTATTCTTATTTTGTATTTGATCACAGATGAATACGTTAAAAACAATATAAAAAATAACTATGATAAAAATAACTTTTATATTTTTACATTAAATAACAATCAAGTATTTGGCATTTTTTAAAGATTGTGTTTGTTCTTGAATCTAATCAAGGAGTGAGAATAAAAACTCCAAACATGTCAGATGTTTATTTGAGCAACGTGTTGTTGATCTTACTGCCAACCTTATCAGGTTTAGTCTGTATTGTTATAACGATCGTTACAGACTCTTATGCACTAACTCTTAAGCAGCAAATTCATGTAACTTCTAGTTAAAAAAAAAATTTTTGCTGATGAATGATGGACAAGACTGATATTGAGCACTAACTACATTTTCATTCATTTATATTTCATACAACTCTTGAATTTATGACAATCACCCCTAGTGCCCTGCTAAATACGGCACTATCGCGATAAGTAGCCGTTATAATTATGTCTTTGTATGTGGAACTTTGTACGGGGGTAGAATTGATCGTTACATTTTCTATAGTAAAACCGTTGTATAATATCCAAATTTAATTTAAAAATCATTGTATAGTTTATGAATGTAAAAAGAACAAAAAAGAACGAAATATGTATGCATTTATATGTACGTACGGAGGCATGTACGTTGTGAACGTAAGAAAAACAATAATCAAATTAGTAATAAGATTAAAAATAATAACAAGCAGCTAGATTCTTGCAAAGCATGATATTTTGCATTTAAGAAATGACCTATACCTACGGTGTGCTACAACGGAAAATGTGATATCAATTAAAGAATTTTATTTCAAGATCTTTCTTTATAGGTTATTGTAATGTCAAAAAAGGTTTTTACAATATTTGTAGTTTATCATACAAAACTAACTAATACAATCTTTATTACCACCATAATTTTTAAAAGATTATGGTTAGTTAACTTATTTTAACCCTCAATTTACTCATAAAAATAAAAAATATTGTTAAAATACTTTGACGTTATCGATGTAGTATATCGATATAGTAGCTGGTTTAATGTACGTATGTTGATATGTTAGCATGGTAATATAAATTGAATAGAAACATGTTTTTATTGTGTAATGTTTTTAACCATTATTAATTGATTGAAAAATTGAATCAATATTATATTTTGTTACGTATAATCAAAATATAAGCATTTAGCCCAATTTATTTGACTGTAAATAGAAAAAAAAACTTTTTAAAAAATTTTCCTATTTATGGTTAGATAGCTTTTTCTTCTTATTTGTTCGTAAATGAGTTCGTTTTATAGCATTTGACGTAGTTTTAAAAAGTTCAAGTAAAACTATTTCCATTTATGGGTTAGTTAATGGTTGAATTATGCATGCATCCCATTTCATTAAAAATGAGAGCCCTTAATATAATTACACCAGTAGCATCTATATTAAAAAAAAGCAAAATTTTTTTTATTGTTTCCTTTCACATGAATACAAATAAACATGAATGAAAGCCTTAACTTGTTTCAATACTTGCCATTTTGATAGCTTCTCATCTTAAAATTTTTATTTTACGGTAATGGCTGTTACTTGAGTTTGCAGGAAATAAATAATTTCAAGAATTTGAATCTTACGGTTCAAGAATTATGTTTCGTTGGGTGTACGTAATCAAAGTGCCTTAGTGGTTACACATTTTCACATTAAAGGATAAAGTTTGTAGTTCGTTGGAACGGTGATGATTTCACATAGACCACCTCGAGAGTGAAGGATCCAAGTGATAGGCCATTTTGCTGCAAAAAGGTTGCCCATCCTTTTACGAGAAGCATTGCATAGTGAAAAAGCACATGTTGAAATTCACAGAGGTACTTGCTCAGAAGAGTCGCACTGGCCGGGAATTGAACGGCGGTCTCCCGCGTGCCGATCCACAAACCAGCCAACTGAGCCACTGCGTGGTCAAAAAAAGTGTATTAGAGTGTCCGTTACTTTTACCATTAGGCATTTTGGTTATTTTTCTCTTACAATCTCTTCGTTATATCCTAAAACTCAATTCAATACTTTAAAAAATTTAAAAATGGCATAAGACTAAAATATTTCATTGGTGGGTAGTTTTTTTATTAATTTCAAATAAAGAATTTTTAAACATTAGAATTCTAAATATATTGCTTCAACATGAAATACAACTTTTTTTAGCTCATAAATAGAGAGAGTAAAAAAAGGTACTTCTAACGTTCGGTGATTTTTTTCTTCTGAAGCTACAGAGATCAAAATCTAAGTTTTCTTACACCCCCTTTTTGGAAAAAAATGTTTATCATTGTTTAATTCTATGTATTATAATGTGTCATCGCTTAAACATCTAAATGTCAATTTTTTTAAAAGATAACTAAAATCATTTAACTTTGTTAAAAAATTTAAGCTCTCAACTGTTTTAATATTGATCATGTAATAATAAAGAATTATGTTTTGTGTCTATCAAGACATATATAAACCACAAACTCCTTAGACCTTAAAGGTTTATATTCCAGTTTTAAAATGTAACAAAGATTATAAAAGGCTCATTACTACGATGACGTTTTAAATAGGGCTCTATAGGGAATTTTCGGAAGATTAGGAGTGCTGAAAAATAAAGAATGAAAATGAAGCAATGGCTCCATACCAAGTCTTATCTACCATGCATGAGTGAAAAACCTGTTAAAAGCAGGAAAGTTATGAAAATATGCTATTTAACCTAGGCACTGAATCTAACGTATACGTACTTATTCCAACAGACAAACTCGTGCATTGGCTCCTCTGCGTTTGTGTGAACGCTAATAAATCAATCTATTTTAAATAAAGTGTTTGATAAAAGTGGCCAAAACGAAGTAACTTTTGTCCTAAGCCACAATATTGAGGGCAACCCACGTATTTCTCGCAACAAAAAAGTATTTAAAAAAAAAAAACCTAATAAGTTATTGTTATTTACTATAAAATATAATAACTTGTATTATTTTTATTATTGTTTATATCATTATCAAATTATTTATCTGTAATAATAGTAATTTATTGGACTCTTCTAAGCTTTTACCATATCAGAGCTCTTTTTGCTTTCAACTTGTTGCCCTTACCACACGGTGTGCGAGTTTTTCATGCGGACCCCTTGAAAGGTTCCCCTCAAGCAACTGGGTCATGAATCCTATTAAGTACTATTAACAGGGCGCAGAGATTATCTCAAGCACGCCCTAGCTGATAGTAAGTTGAATGGGAAAGATACATTTCCAATAAACCATCTAAACTTGCTGTACCGACCTTTGTACAACCAACAGCGAGTCTTACCCGATGAGCTGGATAGGTGTTGACATCTTTCGAAAAGCCCCTGGAGATCCAGACATTACAGAAAAATCGACTATTAGTTACAAAAATTAGATAAGTGATATTTCAGCATCCTGGGTACACAATATTAGAAAAGCCAAAGAAAAATACCTCAATAATTTTCGACACGATTCAAACCCATCCCCCCTCGTGTATCTTCGGCTAGAAGGCTTTTATTTACTTAGCATGATTTTTTAAACTACTGTCATTACCTTTTTTTCTACAGAGTTGGCAATAATGTATATTCAAGGTAGTTCCTATGGCTAGAGAGGGAAAGAGTAATTTGTGCCAGTGAGACAGAAAACAAACAGCGAAAACGTGAGAATGTTGCACACTTAGTCAGCAGAAGCGATTGCTAGGTTAATTTTCTAGCTAGGTAAGCATGCTTGCTGCATTTGAGAATTGAGACGTTGTCACTTTTGCAAAATGTGAATACAGAACATAACTATGCGTTAATAAAAGTGACCTTACACAAATACCATTCGGTGGATATGTCAATTTTTTTTCTTTGTTCATTACAAATTTTACTACACACTTGCCAAATCTAGTATGATTGGAGAATCACATTAAAAATTTATTAAGTGATAAACATCAAATTTCGCGATATTCACAAAAGAGCCGATGATATCATCTCTAAATATTAACTCTTATATTTACGAAAGTGGATGATTGAAAAATCTAAAAAATTCAGTCGTACTCAGGGCATTATAAAGAGTCAGTCATTAAATTTTCATAATAATCATTAATCTTTTTCTTAATCATAGAAACCACCTTGAATACTGTATATGACGTAAAGTGTCGGTAAAGACAATAGATATCTCTTTTTTTTCATTCGGGAACTGTTGACTTGATGATTTCATGAAAAAAAAGATTGTTGTAAGTACCTAATTTTAGTTTTTGGAGCATGTGACTGATCGCTAAACCAAAAAAAGCTACGACTTTTGCTACATAAAGCATTATGCCTTATAAGCCTCATGTAAGACTTCGAGTTTTTAAATAACTTTTTTTTAATTATGCTGAGCAACACTTTTAAAAAGGTGGTGAGCCTTCTTAAGGGGTGCATGTCAAAAAATCTCAATTGGAAAGTGACGAATAGCCTAGCATACATGCATGTGTACAAAATTGTATGCTGGTATGAATATGTAATTCCTGTGTAATTCGTCCTTGAATTTTCTTGAACGAGGTTGTTATTTGGTTTTTTCGGAAATTTCTTGGGATGTGAGTGGCAGTTAACTGAAGGGCAAGCTTGTTTTTGTTTGGGGTGAGTCATGCTAGTAGTCACGTTAGCTACTTGCTTACGTTAAAGGCCCATGATTTTGAAGGCCAAGCTTATTTACATTTTGGGTTCGGCTAAATAACCTTTTTTTTACTTTTAAAGTCTGTTATTATTAAAGGCCAAAGTTGTTAATGCCTCAGAATTCCTAAAACAGAAGAAAATCGATTTTCCAATTCTCGAAAAGCTTTTGTATAGATGGGGATAATCTTTGCTTATTATTATTGATGCTTCAATCTTAACTTTAATAATAGCCATAATCACCATATATTTAATTTTTAGGCACGAGTGATACCCAGGAGTATCTTAAAGTTTTGTTGGCGTAATAAGTCTCGTTATCCTTGAAACTTATTGATTTTATTTATTTATTTATTTATTTGAAAAATCAGCGTGCAAAAGCCCTATACAATATATAACAAAATTTAGTGGTAACATGAGGTTACAATCTACCATTCACGTTTATAAATAATCATCACGTATACCGCTGCCCCACACACTGCATTAACTGCCTCTTAAAGGCAATAATATTACTCGCATTCCTAAATTCAGCAGGAAGAGATTTACATACTCTCTTAGGGCCAGGCAACACAGAGCTATTTATATAATTGCGCACTGTATTGGTTTCGAGCAAAGGTCTTACAATTTTTAAAGTATAATTACAATCTCAAAGTACAAATAATGAAGTGATCGACACACAATCACCAATTCCTGCAAATAATCCAAACATATAACAACAGTCCTAATAGATATAAAGCTGACAAACATCTAATAGGCCAGTCTCTGACTGAATACGCGAGTAATCGTGATTAATTGGCGAAATAGGAGACCCACTTCTGAATGACACAAATCTCAAAAATCTATGTTTTAATCTAAAAATCATTTTGTTAAAAAAAATTGCAATTGTGGTCCACTGTGTCAGAGGTGTATGTATGTATATTTAAGCATAATTAATTTATTTGATTAACTTGTGCAGTTTTTGTCAGATTGAGTTGAGACTTCACAGAGAGCTTTGACTTTCATGTATTACGTGATCGTTTAAAATTGGCAAGATTTTCTGTTGTAGAAAAAAAAATGGCAGTCAATTTAAAACCGTACTTTTCGTCGAAAAGAAGTAGTTTTTTCGTTATAACCTTGTTACGTGATATTTCCGAGGTTTGCTGTAAAAGAAAAAGTTGTTGATATAATTTAAAAACACTTTTTTCGTTTTTAACATTTTCGTCCAGGACGTAACCCAAGCGTTTTGCAAGGGGAAAAAGTGATCGTAAAATGAATAAAAAGTCGTTTTTCCCCATTTGGCTTTTCTGTTTTACATTTTAAATAAGAAATTAAACGTTAGACTAATAGATCTTGCCATAGTACAAGTTTTTTTAAAAAACACACTATATTCTTGTATCGAGTTAACGCTCAAAATCGCAAAAAATGCCCGAAAATCGCAAAACTATCATTATCTTTTATCTATCTTACTTTTTTTATATTGTATTAATTTCCGAGGCTTTGTTCTCTTCATCTAGTAGAATGTGTAAGTTTTTTTATCAATCCTGCACCAAAGAGTACCAAATTTTGATACAACGTGATATTAACAGTAATATAGTCCATCATATCAGTCGTGCCTGATATGCAGAAACACAGTTTCTATTATTGAAATAACTTAATTCTTATTTCCAGTCGCAGAGAGCCACAGTACCACTCAAATTATAAAGCGGATGTAAGAATCATTTCTTAACACAGTTTCGTCCATGCGCATACTGGCAGATTAGGTAATATTGAATTCAAAAGTAAGGGCAAAATCAAATGATGATTACATTAAAATGACATTGTAACACTGCTTCTTGACCTGGAACGAAAAGAGGCCCCAACGCAGCATTGTCAAATCTCGATCACGTTCGTCACCTTTGTCCCTCTTACCTCTTGAGTTTCTGCTCCTGAAAAAGAGGAATTGGTGCGGAAGTTCTCCCGTTCTACGGGGAGAACTAATAATTAACGCACAAACAATTACCTTTCACTATTTCTTTTATTCAATCACTTACACTAATACACAGTATCTCGGTACACCATACACTACACAACGCTTCACCTTGTTCTCTGGACTGTGCTGCAGCGACTTTGCCTCGCTACCCACGAGCTGCGAGCGCTCGTCCACCACGTCCTGCTGGTCCTGGACCAGAAAGAACTCCTGCTCGTCCTAGATCCACACTACTATGCACGCACTCACAATCCGTCCCCAATCTCTCACACTACTATACTTTCTCTCTCTCTCTCTCTCTCGCTCTCTCAACTCTACTATCTACTGTAAAACTGCTCAGCGTCACTCTTGGCAGCTCGCTTACGTGGTGATCTCACTATGCATTAGTTGCTAGAAGCTGTTACTCAGCGTTAGCTAGACTTAAGCGCTTAAGCTGTAGTCTACCCAATGACACTAAGCTACTTCTCATTCGCTCGCTGGTATTCCCACACTTGGATTTTTGTGCATCTGTACTATATAGGCTCTCTGCCGAGATGGAAACAAAAATGACCAGATGTTTAAATGCAGCACTCCGTTTTGTGGACAACCTACGCAAGTCTGAACACATTACTCCTGTCTATAAAAAATATGGCATCGTCTCCTTCTCTAGCAGAAGGCTATACATTATGCTTGGCCTCCTTGAGAATGTACTCATAACTAGGTCCCCTTCATATCTGGCCGAACTCTTCGAATTTAAGACTAGATCATCCGATGCCATTGCCCTTCGCAACACCGATTCTCTGGAGCTACAAGTGTCACCAGTCAATTTAGACATCTACAACAACTCTTTTACCATTGGAGCTGCTAGAGAATGGAACGCTCTGCCTCCTTCTCTACGCCGCCCACCGCTCACCTGGACCACAAGCTGACTCTTAAAAGTCATTAAAGAAGATAACAGCCACTTGAATTCTTAACTATCTTTCTTTTAGTTTTAATTTATCCACATCAATTATTTATAAGCCTAGCTTAAATAATTATATTTAGTATTAGTTCAGCATCTACGATGTATAGTTTGCATTATATTTATCTTATTATTAAGTACTATTATTATTATTATTATTTATTGTCTAACTAACAATTTACTCATCTGTATGTGATATTACTTGCGAACACAATGTAATAGGACTCGCTCCTTATTAAAACTCTGTAAGTTGTCTGAAACAACTATGTATACATTGCAAGGCTACTTTGGACCGTTGGTCCTTAGCCTAATAAACTCTACTCTACTCTACTCTACTCTTAATCTCTTCTTCTTCTCTCAGCGGCCGTATTCCTCGACCTGGACACCTCTTCGTCTTGAGAGAACACAGCAACTTCCAGACTCACTCGCACACTCCTCTCTCTTCTCTCAACATTACGCACCTTCTCGAAAACTCTCTCAACTCTCTCTCTCTCTCTCTCTCTCTCTCTCTCTCTCTCATGGCCGCCGCCACTGCTGCCGCCACGCATCTCTTCTCGCAGTCACTCTCAACATGCCTAGCAGCTGCTGTGTCTCGACAGTCGCGTTCGCATTTTCATTGTCCTTTTCTGCTGGCGCTGCTGTGCCTCTGCATCTCAGTTGGTCGTCCTTTGGTGTTCTCTTCTCCTCCTCTGAGCGTACAAACAGCTCCCAAAAACAAACAAATTCGGAAAAGCTTGGACTTCCTGCTTTTTTGTATACACGTTGCATCAGCGAGAGCATTTTGGGACAAGGAAGCCATTTTGCCTCGTTACAACATACTATTAGTATTTGTGTATCAGCGTATTTGTGTGTATGCCATAATAGAAAACAGTAATATACAAATACAAGGAAAATAAAATTCATGCATCTTCACACTTCAGTTCTTGGAAAAAGAAAAAGATTGCTTAGAAATAATTTTAATTCTGATAAATAATGGGGAATTAGTTGAGCAACGCGAAGCTTGATCTTTCTCATTACTAATTATAATTAAAATGTTATGTTATCACTTCCAATAATTAAATTTTTAAGTATCTTTGAAAAAAACAGTAACAGATCTGAGATAATAACTAAGTTAATAAACAAATACCTCATCGTGTTTATAAGTTTTGTGTATGATTTATTTTACTATAAATAATAAAATACAAAAATAATTAAACTGCTTGCAATAATTTCTTAGATGACTTTGAAAAGTGGTATATAGTAAATTGAAAAAATTGCTTATTCATGGTAAGAACATTACTCAATGACATTAAAAAAATACTTTGAATCACAAATACATAAAAAATGTTTTTAAAATTTTTTGAAAACAGAATGTTAAAATTGATGTTAGAACGATATCCAGATATATCCAACGAAAACTGGCCCTTTGTCGTGTATAAAAGTAAATGGCAGTTATAAAATTCTTCTCAGGTACAACCATTACACTCTCACTACACTAACACTGAAAAACTTACTAGTTGTTTCGGTTGTGGGTGCCAGGATCTCTCTCTGGCTGGTAGCGGCTGATGAGGCTCAGATAATGCCGGGTAACCACATCTAATATGGCAGCACCCTTTATAAATAAAAAAGATTTGGTGGTCTGACTAATCTAGGCTTACAACCACTCAGAAGGCTACATGGTAGCACTTTTAGTGCATTGTTTACGCCAGCTCGTTTCGGTGAGTTCTCTGCTCTAATGGTAAGATTGTATGCCTGCTGCTTCTCGTGCTGAGGCACTTGTAGTTTGCCTACATAAAGATTCACTACACAAAATTACTACTCTCACACTTTTTTACACAATGCCAGGGCAGTCTTCACGGGTGGAATTGAGGAAAAGTGGCAACTCCCTGCTGGCCTGAGCAAGTAGCACTCTTCTCTGGACACGGAGAGGACTGTTGTCTTGATTGTAATCCTTTCTAAATCTTTACTTTAGAAAAAAAGGAAGTGCTGGCTTTTATCGGTCAACACTTTACGGAGAAGATGCAAAAATGAAGAGCGTCAATGAAAAACTTGTACCCAAGATAGTAATCTCACAGAGGGAATATACAGGCAGTTCTAATCTGGTAAAAGCCTGGATGGCTGCGGCAAGCCCCATGAATTCTGGGAGGAGGGAGTCACAAAGACGCTATTTCTGGACAGCAGGGACTGTTGGATGTCTCATGGCCTTTACTAGATAAGAGACGATGAACAAGTCTCTCGAGTATTGGCAGTAACGTGAGTGAGGAATTAAGCGTCACTGTTTTTAGCAATCAAACAGAAAAGGAGGTTATATATCATTCGTCCATACTTCGGTAGAAATGTAAGTTTAAGTTTCTATAAGCTTAGTTGTATTCAGAAAGAAGTGAAACGCGGTGAATTAAAGCGAAAATTTTTAATTAAATGTAGGACTTATAACGTTTTTCCAAGACATATCACACAATGTACCAATAAGATTAATTTTGTTTCCTTTTTTAGTTTCCGATTAAATATGAAACATAAACTAGCAATTTCTAAATTACACAAATCAGTTTTAAATAATAAAATTTTGGACTCGTATACAAAAACTAATTTTTAAAGAAATAAAATAGAAGTAACTAAAGAAAAGATATTAAGTGATGGCTGTGAATCTTAGATCATAAATTTAGTTATTGATTATTACGAATTAAAATTAAATAGCATTTTTCGTGAATATCATTATAAATTAGAAAAAAGTTTAATGCCCTTTTCTCACATGAAGAATCAGAGAGCGAAGATGTATACAAAACACTTCCAACTAAAAGTGTTAGTGACCCTGGCCCGGTTCGGTGCCCTGCATTTATCAACAATTAAGGCATAAGTGAAATAGAAGAAAACTGGCTATGTAACCTTTCTAACACACCGCTACCGGATTGTTTCTCAAGCATATTAGAGTTGGGCGATAAATTTAATTTTGTTTTTAATGTTAATAAATGTGATTATTTTCAACTTTTTAAGAATGTCGAACATTGGTAACAATAGACACAATGTATCTACTCGTCTTTCTTTAAATGATAAAATTCTCCAAGACAATTTAAAGCGAGCACGAGTATTTCTTAAAAACAATAAACACATTTTAATTACTAAAGCAGACAAAGGTAAAATCACTGTTGTCATTGACTAAGAAACTTCTATTAATAAAGTAAAAGAGTTATTAAGTGATGATAAGTATTATTTACAGCTTAAAAATAATCCTTTAAAGCAATTAATTAAAGATACAAAAAATTTTGTAAGCAAGTGGGATCAATACGGTATTTTTGATGAATTAAATAAGTTTGATAAAGATATTCATAAAAAAAACTTATCTAAATGCTATGGACTAATAAAAATGCAAAAAAAGACTTTCCTAACCGTATCATTGTCTCGACACTAAATTCATCTATTTATATTTTTTCAAAATTTTTTCTGATTTTTTAATTAAGAATATTCCACTGGCAAAATTACACGTAAAAAAAAGTTATTAGTTAAAGAATAAATTAAAAAATATTATCATTTTACCTGGTTACACTCTTATTAGTCTAGATAATATAAGTTTGTTCACTAATACAAGTAAAACCTTAATCAGTAATGCAATAAGACATTTTTGGAAATTCTTAAATGGTAAAATCAATCTTTCTCTCAATGGAGTTTGCACAGGTGTATCTTTGATTTTGTATTCAACTTTTTTCCATTTCAACAACAAATTTTATAAACAAATTTTTGGCTTTTCAATGGGCAGTCCCTGTAGTCTAGTTCTGTGTGATTTTGTAATGTGTTTACTTGAAATTTTATGCTTAAAGAAGTTATGTTTTGATGTTTCACTGTATGTGCAGTATGTTAATGATATTCTCATATGTGTGCCTACTAAATATATTAACTATACTAAAAACATTTTTAATAGCTATTTTTCGGTATAACAATTGACTTTTAAAACATGAAACAACAACAGCATTAGTTTCTTTGATTTAGAAATTATTTTTCAACAATATAACACAGTGCTAACTAATTAATACCAAAAACCCACACATTCAGGCCGATACTTAAATTTTCTCTCCCACCATCCAATACAATATAAAATAGGTATCATTTACATATTAGTGGACTTTTCCATGAGGTTAGCAGACACTCAATTTCATAACAATAACTCAAAATTAATCAATAACTTTTTAAACAAAAGAATAAATACCTTAAAAAACATGAACACGATTGACATTTTCAATAGCAACAATAATAATTATAACGTAATCTTATCATTACCGTATATTCCCCACTTGCACGGTCCTATAAAATATTTTTGTAAAAAGCTTCACATTGGTCTTGTATACAGTTTAAACGTTAAATTGAATTCGATCTTTTCACTTAGAAAAGATGTAACCGAGCTACCCGATAAAAATAATCTCGTTTACCACATACCACGTGCGAGTTGCAACTGCTGTCATGTCGGTCAAACATCAAGAGCTTTAAAATTAAGAATGGCAGAACGTAAAAGTGACATAGAGAAAAAAAAGAATACATCTGTAGCATCACAACATAGCATTGAATTTACACACAACTTTAATTTCGATGAAATAAAAATTTTAGACACAGAACAAAATTATAAAAAGCGCCTGTTTTTCGAAATGTTCAATATACATTATTTCAATAATAATATTAATAGACAACAAGATACAGAAAAATTAAAAAATCGTTACAAGTCTCTGGTTAAGTCAATTAAGAAAGGAGGCTAACTCTATGTACATGATTTGAGGGACCCTCTCATTTGTGGTATTAGGAAAACATGATCTGCTTACGTATGTCTCACAAGGAACTGCTTGCGATTCTTATTTGATTGTATTGTGTGCGTATATTGTGTCATTTCTATATGTGCAGGGGATAAAAGCAACAAAACTTGAAACTCTGACTACATTACGATTTAACATCCTCTTCGTAAGAGTCAGAGGTATATTATACAGTTTACTTAATTTGCGTTTATTGTATTGACCAAAATTTGTATTGTAAAGAACTTTTTCTTACTCATGGATTTTTGTACCTGATGAGGGCCAGGACATTGTCCAAATGGCCGAAACGTCGCTTTGTTTTTTAATAAATACAAAATTTGACAGTACCACCATTAGACGTTATTTTTATTATTAACCAACTGTCATTGGACGTTTTATATTGAGAAAAGGAGGTTGTCTATATGGAAAGAGATAATGCAGATATAAGAGCAAAGTGGAACCAAAAGATCGAGCAACTTCTGTCTGCAACTAGAGAAATTAGAAGGATGCTTGGAGCAATACAAGAAAAGTATGGTAACATGGCAAACGTTGTCAAAGATGGCCTTAAAAATGCTCTTAGACATCTTGAATTAGCAGTTGTTATAAGAGAAAAACTAAGAGTCAAAGAAAAATACTACAGTACACAGTGGAATTAGAGTTTTTCATTACTAAGATATGGGAGAAAAAAAAATGATTTTGATTGGCAGGTGCAGAAAAGATCTATAAACACTGTCCTTAAGGAAATAGCACGTAAAAACTAAAACAGAAGTCCCTTAGAAAGCATTAAAAAAAAGCAAAAAGCAGTGATCAAAAGAAAAAAAAACACTTGCAATAACAAAAGGAAGAGGGTCTCTTCTAATCATAGAAGTGCCGAAGTAAAAGGCCATAACACACTGACAAAAGTCCTGGTTAAGGTTGGACAAGGACAATTGCTGAGATTGTTAAATCGATAAAGGCAGGCTTTAACCCTGAAAAGACAGGAGCAGTGATCCCGAGTATTTGCGCCACCAAAACATGAGACTTGCTTCTAAAAGCCAGAAGAGTTAGGGATGTTAAAAAATTTGCTCAACATGTAGAAGAATTAGTACCAGGCCAACAAAGGTGGTTACTACCACACGAGAACTGCTACTCCAAGGGTTGAGATTCAAGATTTGGACAATATTGTCAAAGAAGGAAAAATCTAAGAGTTAATTAAGAAGATTGTTGAAAACTGTAAAAAAGATGTAAAGGTACAGTTGCTGAAAGCAAATGCTAAGGACTAAAGAACCATTCAGTGCTTCGGAGTCCCTTGGAACTATACACTCGTGAAAAGCTTGCTTCCATCCGGCAACGGAGAACGCGTCCCAAAGCTTAGTGCTTCGGCCGGGGATTACTATAATTAATATTTTTTTTTATTATCATTATTATTATTATTATTATAATTATTGTTATTATTATAATTATGATTATTACAGTTATTTGCTTTCTTTATTCCAGGTCGTCTTTAATGCCTAAATGCACAAAAAAAGGAAGTACAAACCCCTTGCTGGTGTGGGACTAGCAGTCAGCATTAGAACACCTAGTTCTTGTTACAATGTCCTTCGCAATACAGACAAAAACGTACTATACTAGCAAGACCTATCTGCTGGGTTGACCGGCTTGGCATCTGCTGGCGTACTTTGAGCTGTGGCCAAGGACTGTTGACCATTGACGTAGCCTTCCATAGGAGTGTCGTCTTCGTCGTAGTGCTGCCTTTTTTTTATTCCGTCTAATCATCTGCTGTTTTGTGAAAACATCGATTTTCGTTGCTTCCCCTTGCTGATAGCTTGGATAAGTCAGCGCGATCTGGGTCTGCACCTTACTTTTGGCCTCTTATAGTGCACTTTCTAAAAGCTAGGCAGCTGCCAGTACCTGCTTTGTGTTTGGCACCTGTTGCTCCACAAGCGAAACATCGGGCCCCCTCCTTGCAATTTTTTTTAGGGTGATTGCAGCCGCCACATTAAAGTCAGAGCGTTGACCACTCATCCTTGTTGCAGTTTCAGGCTATGTGTCCATACCCAAGATACCAGTAGTATTCGAGGACTTCAACCCTTTTCATTACTTGACAGCTCATGAAGCCTAATAAGAACCTTCCCGTTTTTAATTCGTTTTAAGAACCTTCTACAGATTTAGCATCAGTCTTTTCAGTATTTATCATGGCTACATTCTGCCTTCTTCTATTTGCTTCTAGCAACATCACTATTCTTATCTGTGGTGAGCAAATAGGGATTCTAATAAATGAAAGTTTGACGTCAACCTTTTCGATAATCGAATCCAGATTTCGGATTTCGAGTGTTATTTCTTTTTTCGTTTGTTCTAACGGAAATAAGCCTTTGAACCGTCTTAGCTATACTGCTTACCAGGGCCTCTTTGTCCATTACTCCTTGAACATTGAGAAGAAGGTCTCCCATTTTAGTCGTAGCAACTCCTTTGACTGTGATCTCAGCCTCATCCAGCTTGAAGTTAATTCTCATCTTTTTTAGAACCTCAGCAAAGCTCTACTCCTCCACGACCTTAACGAGTATTTTTTTCTTTTGCTTAAAAGATAACCTTATAGTTTCTAGAGATTTTATTGCAAGAGCAGTAAAATGGAAAATACCGATAACGCATTCAAAAGGCCGGGCAGTCCTAGGCATGGTAATCCAAGAATAAAAGGACGCCAGGTAATTGAGGATGAAAGTGATAGGAATCACCAATATATCGTCTTTAAAATCACTGATACAATAGACAGAAAAAGTAATGCACGAAAATTTGGATGGCATGTTAAGAGGTTAGATACAGAACGACTAGTGATAAGAATTGAGAATGACCTTGCTGCTATTTAAAGCTATACGAAGAAGTACAGAAGCTTACTCAGGCAACTATGCAACTCCTTAAAAACGCATGCAAGGCTTCCATGCCCAGGAAAAAAAGGTGGAACGGCAAACGCTCAATTTACTGTGGAATAAGGAAATTGCCAAATTTAGGTGTCAATGTCTCAAACACAGACGTCGATTCTATTAAAGATCCAAAAATAGACCAAAGGCCGGGCAAAGGTAATCGGAGTACCAGCTTACAAGAAAGACCATGCGAACTGCTATTAAGAATAGCAAAAATTAGTGCTGGCAGATTCTGTGCCAGGAAGTCAATTACGACCCCTGGGGCAAAGCCAACTAGATAGTGATTGGGGGATTGGGAAGATTTGCACCAACTGCAAACAAAGACGCGGACACCATAAGGTATATCGTGGATACGCTATCCCTCACGAATCCAGAACTCAAGGATCTAGCAGACTTTGAGCTTACAGAAGATATACCTTTATTTAATTTTTTTATTTGTTCATTTAAAGGAACTAGAGCTAGCAGCAGGATTGTTTCAAAACAAAAAAACTCCTGGACCAGGTGGTATACCGTCAGAAATCATCAAGACTGTAGTTGCAAAACACCTACAACTGCTCTTGAATCTACATAATATATGTTTGCAAAAGGAGTTGTTCTTAACTCCTTGAAAAAACGCACAGCTGGTACTGATTGATAAAGATCAGGGTGAGCCTAACTCACTGTCTTTATTCAAGCCTTTATGCATGCTGAACACGCCTGGAAAGTTATATGAAAAGCTCCTTAAGACCCGTCTTCTACAGGCTGTACAAAACGCTGGAGACTTATCTGACAGGCAGGATGAATTTTACTGTAGAAGTAGTAGAGAAAGTAGTAAAATTAATTCACGGTACCAAAAGCATATGCCAGTGAGCAAGACTCATCCTTATCCTGCTGACCCTGGATTTAAAAAACGCTTTCAACTCTGCAAGATGAAAGAACATGCTCCATGCTCTAAAACACACATTCAGAACATCATGCTATTTCTTAAGAGTATTAAAAGATTATCTAAAATACCACTTTTTAACCCTTACAACAACAGAAGAAAACATAAAGAAAAAAATTACTGCAGGGACATTCCAGGGATCCATACTCGGATCCGATCTCTCGTACATGCCATACGATGGACTGTTCCGCTAGAAAATGCCAGAGAAGACGTTCTTAGTGAGATACGCAGACGACGCTGCTATAGTGATCGTCGAGTACATACAGTTCTTACCCACGCCCCCAAAGGCACCAGCCCCACGCGTGCACCATAGAGTATTCGCCGCTTAATCGTCTCGAAAATTGTCCTCCTTTTTGGCGTCCAGAATGGAAGTAAAGAGACAACCTCTGATAAAAAATACTTACAGAAGGGCTTCTTATTTTTGCCCAGCCATGAACATGACAGGCTGCTAAGCTCTAAAAGCGAAGCGAGTGATGTCAATGCTGCCAGCTTTTTAAGCGATAATACTGAGATGAATCTGGAATATACCGGGAAGTTAAGATCGAAACTTTCTCCATAGCAGACGAAGGAGGATACTGTATTCACAGAACTGGAGAAAATAATCAAAGATATGGTGGAAGCAGCAATAACGACGTACAAAAAAACAGGAACGCCGATAAAAAAAGGAATTAAAGTGGCGTTAAACCTTTAGCACTAGCTTAAGAATAACCGTAAAGGAACTAGAATGAAGATGAAGAACCTCCTAGAAAAAGTCGATAATAATCTAATGCGAAACACGTACGTATCAGAAGAAAGAGAGAAAATTACACGCTCTATCCAATCTAGATTCAGAAAAACCTGGATGACAGGCAAGCGAAACAGGAGTCTAGAAGCTCTGAAGAAGGCCTCAAACCCTCATTTTTAAATATAAAAAAAGACCTTGGAAAATCAAGAGCTTATCCCCAAGATAAGGATGATGCTAGAAAAAAGGGGAAAAAAATACTCGTTAAGGTCATGGAGGAGTAGAGCTTTGCTGAGGTCCTAAAAAAGATGAGAATTAACTTCAAGCTGGATGAGGCTGAGATCACAGTCAAAGGAGTTGCTACGACTAAAATGAGAGACCTTCTTCTCAATGTTCAAGGAGTAATAGACAAAGAGGCCCTGGTAAGCTAAGACGGTTCAAAGGCTTGTATCCGTTAAAAAAAACGAAAAAAGGAAAAACACTCGAAATCCGAAATCTGGATTCGATTATCGAAAAGGTAGACGTCAAACTTGCATTCAGGAGAATCCCTATTTGCTCACCACAGATAAGAATAGTGATGTTGCTCGAAGCGAATAAAAGAAGGCAGAATGTAGCTATGATGAATACTGAAAAGACTGATGCTATATCTGTAGAAGGTTCTTAAAACGAATTAAAAACGGGAAGGTTCTTATTAGGCTTCATGAGCTGTCAAGTTAGTAGAAGGGTTGAAGTCCACCAATACTACTGGTATCTTGGGTACGGATACATAGCCTGAAACTGCAACAAGGATGAGTGGTCAAAGCTCTGATTTTAATGTGGCGGCTGCAATCACCCTAAAAAAAATTGCAAGGAGGGGGCCCGATGTTTCGCTTGTGGAGCAACAGGTGCCAAACACAAAGCAGGTACTGGCAGCTGCCTAGCTTTTAGAAAGTGCACTATAAGAGGCCAAAAGTAAGGTGCAGACCCAGATCGCGCTGACTTATCCAAGCTATCAGCAAGGGGAAGCAACGAAAATCGATGTTTTCACAAAACAGCAGATGATTAGACGGAATAAAAAAAAGGCAGCACTACGACGAAGACGACACTCCTATGGAAGGCTACGTCAATGGTCAACAGTCCTTGGCCACAGCTCAAAGTACGCCAGCAGATGCCAAGCCGGTCAACCCAGCAGATAGGTCTTGCTAGTATAGTACGTTTTTGTCTGTATTGCGAAGGACATTGTAACAAGAACTAGGTGTTCTAATGCTGACTGCTAGTCCCACACCAGCAAGGGGTTTGTACTTCCTTTTTTTGTGCATTTAGGCATTAAAGACGACCTGGAATAAAGAAAGCAAATAACTGTAATAATCATAATTATAATAATAACAATAATTATAATAATAATAATAATAATGATAATAAAAAAAAATATTAATTATAGTAATCCCCGGCCGAAGCACTAAGCTTTGGGACGCGTTCTCCGTTGCCGGATGGAAGCAAGCTTTTCACGAGTGTATAGTTCCAAGGGACTCCGAAGCACTGAATGGTTCTTTAGTCCTTAGCATTTGCTTTCAGCAACTGTACCTTTACATCTTTTTTACAGTTTTCAACAATCTTCTTAATTAACTCTTAGATTTTTCCTTCTTTGACAATATTGTCCAAATCTTGAATCTCAACCCTTGGAGTAGCAGTTCTCGTGTGGTAGTAACCACCTTTGTTGGCCTGGTACTAATTCTTCTACATGTTGAGCAAATTTTTTAACATCCCTAACTCTTCTGGCTTTTAGAAGCAAGTCTCATGTTTTGGTGGCGCAAATACTCGGGATCACTGCTCCTGTCTTTTCAGGGTTAAAGCCTGCCTTTATCGATTTAACAATCTCAGCAATTGTCCTTGTCCAACCTTAACCAGGACTTTTGTCAGTGTGTTATGGCCTTTTACTTCGGCACTTCTATGATTAGAAGAGACCCTCTTCCTTTTGTTATTGCAAGTGTTTTTTTTTCTTTTGATCACTGCTTTTTGCTTTTTTTTAATGCTTTCTAAGGGACTTCTGTTTTAGTTTTTACGTGCTATTTCCTTAAGGACAGTGTTTATAGATCTTTTCTGCACCTGCCAATCAAAATCATTTTTTTTTCTCCCATATCTTAGTAATGAAAAACTCTAATTCCACTGTGTACTGTAGTATTTTTCTTTGACTCTTAGTTTTTCTCTTATAACAACTGCTAATTCAAGATGTCTAAGAGCATTTTTAAGGCCATCTTTGACAACGTTTGCCATGTTACCATACTTTTCTTGTATTGCTCCAAGCATCCTTCTAATTTCTCTAGTTGCAGACAGAAGTTGCTCGATCTTTTGGTTCCACTTTGCTCTTATATCTGCATTATCTCTTTCCATATAGACAACCTCCTTTTCTCAATATAAAACGTCCAATGACAGTTGGTTAATAATAAAAATAACGTCTAATGGTGGTACTGTCAAATTTTGTATTTATTAAAAAACAAAGCGACGTTTCGGCCATTTGGACAATGTCCTGGCCCTCATCAGGTACAAAAATCCATGAGTAAGAAAAAGTTCTTTACAATACAAATTTTGGTCAATACAATAAACGCAAATTAAGTAAACTGTATAATATACCTCTGACTCTTACGAAGAGGATGTTAAATCGTAATGTAGTCAGAGTTTCAAGTTTTGTTGCTTTTATCCCCTGCACATATAGAAATGACACAATATACGCACACAATACAATCAAATAAGAATCGCAAGCAGTTCCTTGTGAGACATACGTAAGCAGATCATGTTTTCCTAATACCACAAATGAGAGGGTCCCTCAAATCATGTACATAGAGTTAGCCTCCTTTCTTAATTGACTTAACCAGAGACTTGTAACGATTTTTTAATTTTTCTGTATCTTGTTGTCTATTAATATTATTATTGAAATAATGTATATTGAACATTTCGAAAAACAGGCGCTTTTTATAATTTTGTTCTGTGTCTAAAATTTTTATTTCATCGAAATTAAAGTTGTGTGTAAATTCAATGCTATGTTGTGATGCTACAGATGTATTCTTTTTTTTCTCTATGTCACTTTTACGTTCTGCCATTCTTAATTTTAAAGCTCTTGATGTTTGACCGACATGACAGCAGTTGCAACTCGCACGTGGTATGTGGTAAACGAGATTATTTTTATCGGGTAGCTCGGTTACATCTTTTCTAAGTGAAAAGATCGAATTCAATTTATTGTTTTAATTGTATACAAGACCAATGTGAAGCTTTTTACAAAAATATTTTATAGGACCGTGCCAGTGGGGAATATACGGTAATGATAAGATTACGTTATAATTATTATTGTTGCTATTGAAAATGTCAATCGTGTTCATGTTTTTTAATGTATTTATTCTTTTGTTTAAAAAGTTATTGATTAATTTTAAGTTATCGTTATGATTTTGAGTGTCTGCTAACTTAATGGAAAAGTCCACTAATATGTAAATGATACCTATTTTATATTGTATTGGATGGTGGGAGAGAAAATTTAAGTATCGGCCTGAATGTGAGGGTTTTTGGTACCAAATAGTAAGCACTGTGTTATATTGTTGAAAAATAATTTCTAAATCAAAGAAACTAATGCTATTATTGTTGCATGTCTCAACAGTGAATTGTAATTCCGGAAAAATTTTGAGCACTTTTTTATTTGTAACTTTGGAAATTCATGACTGACCTGGGGGCCCAAAGCGCTAGTCAACTCGATGTCTTTTAAGCTTTTATTTTATACCTTATTTTGTAGATTTTATGAATTATTTAGAAGTAGTCACTGAATCAAGATGACAAACGTTAAGTTCAAAATTCCTCCTCACGACAAACACATGCGCACGAGAGTAGCAGCAATATTCTTTGATCTTTATGTACTGATTCGTTTTTAATGAATAATAGAATTTTTAATCATTGGATATTGAATGAAAGCTAACAAGATGTAGGAATGATGAGCACGTTAGGGCTCCGAAGTCAACCTTTAGTTTTCAAAGTTACAAATGAAAATGTAAGCAAAAAAGAACGTTGCAGTGCAAGACTGTTATACGTAAATGCATTTTTTTTTTTTCAATCTAATACTTCAACCTAAAATTTTGTAAAGATATTTTTAAGAGACAGTGGAAAAATTTCACTTAAAAAATTTGGAAATTTCGATGGCTTGTAACTTTTAAGTTTAAGTACATCGCTTGGTTCATTTTAAGGTTACCATTCTTTTTTGTTTAAGCAAAAATATATCTGAAATTTTAATAATAACTGTAAAATACTGTAATCATCTGTGGAATATTAACAATTATTTTAGTTATGTGTAATAAACTATAGCGTGAGTTCTAGCCGGTTAAATACAACTGTTTGTTAGGAATGGCTTATGCCCTCCTTAGAGACGGTACTAGACGCTGGAGTCACCTTAAAGAGCTATTGAAATTAAGCGTACTCTAATTTTCTCACATACCATTAAACTGTGATTAATAACATATGAGTTGAAAGTTATACTTTTGCTGGGAGTCCTGAAACCCACACCTGGTTGTAACCTTATGCAGTATAGAGACTCAGAAATTATTCGTAGTAATGCACTTTAAGATATGTTTAAGAGTGATAGAAATTTACCATTTGCTGATCCTTCTATCTCAAGCCAGTAGAAAAATATTGTTAAGTACGATAACATATAACTTTCCATCCATCTACCTTTCCTAGTTTAAGCCCAAAAGGATAGAAGAGCAGAGAAGATAAGGAGATAGGATCTGAGAGTTGGGGGCAGTCAGAGAATATCCAGCAAGAAAGTTGGTCGATAGTAAGGGGTAGGTCCTTGGCTTTGAATGGTGAAGCACAACACGTCTCTTCTCTCGTTTTTGATATCCATAATGTGTTTGATCTAAACTTCTTGTAGTTTCTTTCTGAGCATCCTAAGGTCATAGAATCCCACGTAACAGTTTTTGTGCTAGAAGTGGGATGATTTTTTTGTAATAAATATATAATTTTTTTTGTCTTCTTTCCTTGTCGGGCAAATGTGTACGCAATTTTCAGGAAAAACACATGGTGTCGTACAACAAGATTTAAAGGATCATACGAAGAAAAGGCGATCGTTATCATTGTTGCAGTGTAATCGTCAAAAAAGAAAACTTGCTTTTATAAAGTAGGAACCGAAGGACAAGAAAAATTATCAGAGGATTGACGTTATCTGGAAAGGACGACCTACATTGAGAAGTAGTGGCAAACAATCTGAATGTAGGGAATTATACTGATGGTCATCGTACTAGCTGGTAGTACCAGGAAAGTACCTTCTATTTACCATTAAATATAATAGTACTGTCCCTGGGGTTAAGCGTACATAGAAGTTGAAGTTATTGTTTTGTCGTGTTTGAAAGTTTTTCCCCTTGTATTGTGTTAGATTTCTGTATTATTTTACAGGCAGCCTGATAGCTGAGTTGTCACTTGCAACATAGTTTTGGACCTTGCAGAATGTAATTAAAACACGCTTAGTAAGAACAAAACTAGGTGCGATCGAAGCACAGTGAACATAGAAACAAGATAGATATATTATTATGACGTATTCGGGCCCATGCGTGCATAAAATACACATACTTATGTTACATGTGA
The DNA here is from genome assembly GCF_000648655.2 of Copidosoma floridanum. The sequence goes on from NW_019379496.1 coordinate 32,477, forward strand.
TTCGCAAATTATAAGCTTTATAATATGTATATATATATA